>OX401419.1:3814325-4302235 GCA_947846245.1 Cerastoderma edule | reverse complement strand
ATCCCAAGATTATTTTTCAAATTCATCGCATTGAGAAATGGCGTCTGAAACTCTGCCAGTTAGGGACTCTCTAAACTATTTCTCAACTATTTTTGGTAAAGGGTTAAACAAACAAAACTTTGATCTGGCCAGGTCTCAAACTTCAGACTCCAGTCTTCCAAGTCATGAATGGGACAATCCAATGAACAAGTTAGCATACATTGAAAACAGTGTGTGGAAAAGGACTTGTGTAATGAGTACTGTGAACTCTTTATTCATGCATTCAAACAATAACAAAGAAGAAAGGGAGGCAACTTTGCCCATCTTTCCCCCTTGAGTAAACTTGCTGTTGATCCCCTTACTCTGACTTTCACGGCATACTATTCTAAGCAGCAGCGTGGATAAAGAAATTTCCCATTCATAAGGAGGATTTCAACGCTTTGGGTGGAGTCGGGTGTGGGGGTCGGGTTTCTGGGGGAGAAGTTACTCTGTGCGGATATGAACATATACACTAACAGTCTTGCCAGATTATGGGTAAAGGGTTAGCAATCAGAAACATAATCAGTAGAATTACTCAATGAAACACTGTAGGAAAAGGGACAATGACTTATTGATTATCTCCATTATAGAAATATTGATCGGACGGGGTCTCGAACAAACGACATTCTGGTTAACGTGGTAAAATCAGAAACATCGTCTGCAAACTTCTTTAGAATAGATTGCTTTGAAAGACTGAATCCCTAATTACCATATTTTACTATCATAAAGTACCGTTACGTTTCAAAGTATTTTATTCTGTCGTTCGGTTTGTTTGGGACTTAACGCTGATGTCAATAGTATTCTAGTCATTTTGATGACTTTTTCATCTGTTTTATTTTCCACGTAGAGCAATTTGGTGGGTTTGTCCAATGCGACATGTCGCATTGACTTCTTGTACCATTACCAAACAATAACGACATTTGACCAGTTTGTTGGAGGCGACTTTGGAAAAACGTTGTGGGAAAATGAGAAATTGCTCTTCACCAGCAATTTCTCCTTTTCCCACAATGTTTTCTGCTCTATCCCAAGATTATTTTTTCAAATTCATCGCATTTAGAAATGGCGTCTGAAACTCTTCCAGTTAGGGACTCTCTAAACTATTTCTCAACTATTTTTGGTAAAGGGTTAAACAAACAAACGTTTGATCTGGCTAGGTCTCAAACTTCAGACTCCAGTCTTCCAAGTCATGAATGGGACAATCCAATGAACAAGTTAGCATACATGGAAAACAGTGCGTGGAAAAGGACTTGTGTAATGAGTAATGTGAACTCTATATACATGTATGTCAAACAATAACAAAGAAAAAAGGGAGACAACACTGCCCATCTTTCCCCCCATGAGTAAACTTGCTGTTGATCCCCTTACTCTGACTTTCACGGCATACTATTCTAAGCAGCAGCGCGGATAAAGAAATTTCCCATTCATAAGGAGGATTTCAACGCTTTGGGTGGAGTCGGGTGTGGGGGTCGGGTTTCTGGGGGGGAAGTTACTCTGTGCGGATATGAACATATACACCAACAGTCTTGCCAGATTATGGGTAAAGGGTTAGCAATCAGAAACATAATAATCAGTAGAATTACTCAATGAAACACTGTAGGAAAAGGACAATGACTTATTTGATTATCTCCATATAGAAATATTGATCGGACGGGGTCTCGAACAAACGACATTCTTGTTAACGTGGTAAAATCAGAAACATCGTCTGCATACTTCTTTAGAACAGATTGCCTTGAAAGACTGAATCCCTAATTACCCTATTTTACTATCATAAAGTACCGATACGTTTCAAAGTATTTTATTCTGTCGCTCGGTTTGTTTTTGGACTTAACGCTGATGTCAACAGTATTCTAGTCATTTTGATGACTTTCCCATCTGTTTTATTTTCCACGTAGAGCAATTTGGTGGGTTTGTCCAATGAGACATGTCGCATTGACTTCTTATACCATTACCAAACAATAACGACATTTGACCAGTTTGTTGGAGGCGACTTTGGAAAAACGTTGTGGGAAAATGAGAAATTGCTCTTCACCAGCAATTTCTCCTTTTCCCACAATGCTTTCTGCTCTATCCCAAGTTTATTTTTCAAATTCATCGCATTTAGAAATGGCGTCTGAAACTCTTCCAGTTAGGGACTCTCTAAACTATTTCTCAACTATTTTTGGTAAAGGGTTAAACAAACAAAACTTTGATCTGGCCAGGTCTCAAACTTCAGACTCCAGTCTTCCAAGTCATGAATGGGACAATCCAATGAACAAGTTAGCATACATTGAAAACAGTGTGTGGAAAAGGACTTGTGTAATGAGTAATGTGAACTCTTTGTACATGTATGTCAAACAATAACAAAGAAGAAAGGGAGGCAACTTTGCCCATCTTTCCCCCTTGAGTAAACTTGCTGTTGATCCCCTTACTCTGACTTTCACGGCATACTATTCTAAGCAGCAGCGTGGATAAAGAAATTGCCCATTCATAAGGAGGATTTCAACGCTTTGGGTGGAGTCGGGTGTGGGGGTCGGGTTTCTGGGGGGAAGTTACTCTGTGCGGATATGAACATATACACTAACAGTCTTGCCAGATTATGGGTAAAGGGTTAGCAATCAGAAACATAATAATCAGTAGAATTACTCAATGAAACACTGTAGGAAAAGGGACAATGACTTATTTGATTATCTCCATATAGAAATATTGATCGGACGGGGTCTCGAACAAACGACATTCTGGTTAACGTGGTAAAATCAGAAACATCGTCTGCATACTTCTTTAGAATAGATTGCCTTGAAAGACTGAATCCCTAATTACCCTATTTTACTATCATAAAGTACCGATACGTTTCAAAGTATTTTATTCTGTCGCTCGGTTTGTTTTGGACTTAACGCTGATGTCAACAGTATTCTAGTCATTTTGATGACTTTTTCATCTGTTTTATTTTCCACGTAGAGCAATTTGGTGGGTTTGTCCAATGAGACATGTCGCATTGACTTCTTATACCATTACCAAACAATAACGACATTTGACCAGTTTGTTGGAGGCGACTTTGGAAAAACGTTGTGGGAAAATGAGAAATTGCTCTTCACCAGCAATTTCTCCTTTTCCCACAATGTTTTCTGCTCTATCCCAAGATTATTTTTCAAATTCATCGCATTTAGAAATGGCGTCTGAAACTCTTCCAGTTAGGGACTCTCTAAACTATTTCTCAACTATTTTTGGTAAAGGGTTAAACAAACAAAAGTTTGATCTGGCCAGGTCTCAAACTTCAGACTCCAGTCTTCCAAGTCATGAATGGGACAATCCAATGAACAAGTTAGCATACATTGAAAACAGTGTGTGGAAAAGGACTTGTGTAATGAGTAATGTGAACTCTTTGTACATGTATGTCAAACAATAACAAAGAAAAAAGGGAGGCAACTTTGCCCATCTTTCCCCCATGAGTAAACTTGCTGTTGATCCCCTTACTCTGACTTTCACGGCATACTATTCTAAGCAGCAGCGTGGATAAAGAAATTTCCCATTCATAAGGAGGATTTCAACGCTTTGGGTGGAGTCGGGTGTGGGGGTCGGGTTTCTGGGGGGGAAGTTACTCTGTGCGGATATGAACATATACACTAACAGTCTTGCCAGATTATGGGTAAAGGGTTAGCAATCAGAAACATAATAATCAGTAGAATTACTCAATGAAACACTGTAGGAAAAGGGACAATGACTTATTTGATTATCTCCATATAGAAATATTGATCGGACGGGGTCTCGAACAAACGACATTCTGGTTAACGTGGTAAAATCAGAAACATCGTCTGCATACTTCTTTAGAATAGATTGCCTTGAAAGACTGAATCCCTAATTACCCTATTTTACTATCATAAAGTACCGATACGTTTCAAAGTATTTTATTCTGTCGCTCGGTTTGTTTTGGACTTAACGCTGATGTCAACAGTATTCTAGTCATTTTGATGACTTTTTCATCTGTTTTATTTTCCACGTAGAGCAATTTGGTGGGTTTGTCCGATGAGACATGTCGCATTGACTTCTTATACCATTACCAAACAATAACGACATTTGACCAGTTTGTTGGAGGCGACTTTGGAAAAACGTTGTGGGAAAATGAGAAATTGCTCTTCACCAGCAATTTCTCCTTTTCCCACAATGCTTTCTGCTCTATCCCAAGATTATTTTTCAAATTCATCGCATTTAGAAATGGCGTCTGAAACTCTGCCAGTTAGGGACTCTCTAAACTATTTCTCAACTATTTTTGGTAAAGGGTTAAACAAACAAAACTTTGATCTGGCCAGGTCTCAAACTTCAGACTCCAGTCTTCCAAGTCATGAATGGGACAATCCAATGAACAAGTTAGCATACATTGAAAACAGTGTGTGGAAAAGGACTTGTGTAATGAGTAATGTGAACTCTTTGTACATGTATGTCAAACAATAACAAAGAAAAAAGGGAGGCAACTTTGCCCATCTTTCCCCCATGAGTAAACTTGCTGTTGATCCCCTTACTCTGACTTTCACGGCATACTATTCTAAGCAGCAGCGTGGATAAAGAAATTTCCCATTCATAAGGAGGATTTCAACGCTTTGGGTGGAGTCGGGTGTGGGGGTCGGGTTTCTGGGGGGAAGTTACTCTGTGCGGATATGAACATATACACTAACAGTCTTGCCAGATTATGGGTAAAGGGTTAGCAATCAGAAACATAATATCAGTAGAATTACTCAATGAAACACTGTAGGAAAAGGGACAATGACTTATTTGATTATCTCCATATAGAAATATTGATCGGACGGGGTCTCGAACAAACGACATTCTGGTTAACGTGGTAAAATCAGAAACATCGTCTGCATACTTCTTTAGAATAGATTGCCTTGAAAGACTGAATCCCTAATTACCCTATTTTACTATCATAAAGTACCGATACGTTTCAAAGTATTTTATTCTGTCGCTCGGTTTGTTTTGGACTTAACGCTGATGTCAACAGTATTCTAGTCATTTTGATGACTTTTTCATCTGTTTTATTTTCCACGTAGAGCAATTTGGTGGGTTTGTCCAATGAGACATGTCGCATTGACTTCTTATACCATTACCAAACAATAACGACATTTGACCAGTTTGTTGGAGGCGACTTTGGAAAAACGTTGTGGGAAAATGAGAAATTGCTCTTCACCAGCAATTTCTCCTTTTCCCACAATGTTTTCTGCTCTATCCCAAGATTATTTTTCAAATTCATCGCATTGAGAAATGGCGTCTGAAACTCTGCCAGTTAGGGACTCTCTAAACTATTTCTCAACTATTTTTGGTAAAGGGTTAAACAAACAAAACTTTGATCTGGCCAGGTCTCAAACTTCAGACTCCAGTCTTCCAAGTCATGAATGGGACAATCCAATGAACAAGTTAGCATACATTGAAAACAGTGTGTGGAAAAGGACTTGTGTAATGAGTAATGTGAACTCTTTGTACATGTATGTCAAACAATAACAAAGAAGAAAGGGAGGCAACTTTGCCCATCTTTCCCCCATGAGTAAACTTGCTGTTGATCCCCTTACTCTGACTTTCACGGCATACTATTCTAAGCAGCAGCGTGGATAAAGAAATTTCCCATTCATAAGGAGGATTTCAACGCTTTGGGTGGAGTCGGGTGTGGGGGTCGGGTTTCTGGGGGGAAGTTACTCTGTGCGGATATGAACATATACACTAACAGTCTTGCCAGATTATGGGTAAAGGGTTAGCAATCAGAAACATAATAATCAGTAGAATTACTCAATGAAACACTGTAGGAAAAGGGACAATGACTTATTTGATTATCTCCATATAGAAATATTGATCGGACGGGGTCTCGAACAAACGACATTCTGGTTAACGTGGTAAAATCAGAAACATCGTCTGCATACTTCTTTAGAATAGATTGCCTTGAAAGACTGAATCCCTAATTACCCTATTTTACTATCATAAAGTACCGATACGTTTCAAAGTATTTTATTCTGTCGCTCGGTTTGTTTTGGACTTAACGCTGATGTCAACAGTATTCTAGTCATTTTGATGACTTTTCCATCTGTTTTATTTTCCACGTAGAGCAATTTGGTGGGTTTGTCCAATGAGACATGTCGCATTGACTTCTTATACCATTACCAAACAATAACGACATTTGACCAGTTTGCTGGAGGCGACTTTGGAAAAACGTTGTGGGAAAATGAGAAATTGCTCTTCACCAGCAATTTCTCCTTTTCCCAAAATGTTTTCTGCTCTATCCCAAGTTTATTTTTCAAATTCATCGCATTTAGAAATGGCGTCTGAAACTCTCCAGTTAGGGACTCTCTAAACTATTTCTCAACTATATTTGGTAAAGGGTTAAACAAACAAAAGTTTGATCTGGCCAGGTCTCAAACTTCAGACTCCAGTCTTCCAAGTCATGAATGGGACAATCCAATGAACAAGTTAGCATACATTGAAAACAGTGTGTGGAAAAGGACTTGTGTAATGAGTAATGTGAACTCTATATACATGTATGTCAAACAATAACAAAGAAGAAAGGGAGGCAACTTTGCCCATCTTTCCCCCATGAGTAAACTTGCTGTTGATCCCCTTACTCTGACTTTCACGGCATACTATTCTAAGCAGCAGCGTGGATAAAGAAATTGCCCATTCATAAGGAGGATTTCAACGCTTTGGGTGGAGTCGGGTGTGGGGGTCGGGTTTCTGGGGGGAAGTTACTCTGTGCGGATATGAACATATACACTAACAGTCTTGCCAGATTATGGGTAAAGGGTTAGCAATCAGAAACATAATAATCAGTAGAATTACTCAATAAAACACTGTAGGAAAAGGGACAATGACTTATTTGATTATCTCCATATAGAAATATTGATCAGACGGGGTCTCGAACAAACGACATTCTGGTTAACGTGGTAAAATCAGAAACATCGTCTGCATACTTCTTTAGAATAGATTGCCTTGAAAGACTGAATCCCTAATTACCCTATTTTACTATCATAAAGTACCGATACGTTTCAAAGTATTTTATTCTGTCGCTCGGTTTGTTTTGGACTTAACGCTGATGTCAACAGTATTCTAGTCATTTTGATGACTTTTTCATCTGTTTTATTTTCCACGTAGAGCAATTTGGTGGGTTTGTCCAATGAGACATGTCGCATTGACTTCTTATACCATTACCAAACAATAACGACATTTGACCAGTTTGTTGGAGGCGACTTTGGAAAAACGTTGTGGGAAAATGAGAAATTGCTCTTCACCAGCAATTTCTCCTTTTCCCACAATGTTTTCTCCTCTATCCCAAGATTATTTTTCAAATTCATCGCATTTAGAAATGGCGTCTGAAACTCTTCCAGTTAGGGACTCTCTAAACTATTTCTCAACTATTTTTGGTAAAGGGTTAAACAAACAAAAGTTTGATCTGGCCAGGTCTCAAACTTCAGACTCCAGTCTTCCAAGTCATGAATGGGACAATCCAATGAACAAGTTAGCATACATTGAAAACAGTGTGTGGAAAAGGACTTGTGTAATGAGTAATGTGAACTCTTTATACATGTATGTCAAACAATAACAAAGAAGAAAGGGAGGCAACTTTGCCCATCTTTCCCCCATGAGTAAACTTGCTGTTGATCCCCTTACTCTGACTTTCACGGCATACTATTCTAAGCAGCAGCGTGGATAAAGAAATTGCCCATTCATAAGGAGGATTTCAACGCTTTGGGTGGAGTCGGGTGTGGGGGTCGGGTTTCTGGGGGGAAGTTACTCTGTGCGGATATGAACATATACACTAACAGTCTTGCCAGATTATGGGTAAAGGGTTAGCAATCAGAAACATAATAATCAGTAGAATTACTCAATGAAACACTGTAGGAAAAGGGACAATGACTTATTTGATTATCTCCATATAGAAATATTGATCAGACGGGGTCTCGAACAAACGACATTCTGGTTAACGTGGTAAAATCAGAAACATCGTCTGCATACTTCTTTAGAATAGATTGCCTTGAAAGACTGAATCCCTAATTACCCTATTTTACTATCATAAAGTACCGATACGTTTCAAAGTATTTTATTCTGTCGCTCGGTTTGTTTTGGACTTAACGCTGATGTCAACAGTATTCTAGTCATTTTGATGACTTTTTCATCTGTTTTATTTTCCACGTAGAGCAATTTGGTGGGTTTGTCCGATGAGACATGTCGCATTGACTTCTTGTACCATTACCAAACAATAACGACATTTGACCAGTTTGTTGGAGGCGACTTTGGAAAAACGTTGTGGGAAAATGAGAAATTGCTCTTCACCAGCAATTTCTCCTTTTCCCACAATGCTTTCTGCTCTATCCCAAGATTATTTTTCAAATTCATCGCATTGAGAAATGGCGTCTGAAACTCTGCCAGTTAGGGACTCTCTAAACTATTTCTCAACTATTTTTGGTAAAGGGTTAAACAAACAAAACTTTGATCTGGCCAGGTCTCAAACTTCAGACTCCAGTCTTCCAAGTCATGAATGGGACAATCCAATGAACAAGTTAGCATACATTGAAAACAGTGTGTGGAAAAGGACTTGTGTAATGAGTAATGTGAACTCTTTGTTATCTATGTCTCTGGAACAAGTTAGCATATTTTGAGCCGATCAAATGTGAAACTAAAATTATTTTGAACAGAGCTAGCATCTAGGTTTCGCATCGACAACCCCTATCTCTTCTTTGACTTTATTGAGCTTTTGTTTTTCTTCACAAACTTTACAGAACAACTTCAGATGCATGATTTTGATACATTTAAGACGGTTAACTAGGTTTAGAATGCTAAACAAATCATAGTAGCCTACCAATGATGTATATTATCATTTTAGGCCCTTGCCAATTCGAACTAGGGCTTGTGCTAACTGAAAGAGTACTGAATTTCTAAATTTCTCCAAAATGATAAAAATATGCAAAATGGAAATCATTAAAACTAATGTAGTCATTGCTAATACATTTGTATTAAGTGAAGAATGTATTATCCATGCGTATATCGTAGACGGCATCACGCCATGGTTAACAAATATACCTCCATAAACTATACCCATATTACTATTCCTATTGATTTATCAATGTTTCCAAACATGTGATCACTGACTTGATATCATAGGCAATGCTAGCTCAATTCACATTTTCCTATTAAAGATAAAAACATTCATACAAAAAAAAGAAAAGAAAACTTACATAACAGCCACATTTAGCCAGGAGCTTTTTCTCCACCACATAGCCTCCATGTTTTGTGAAAAATGAATTTCTCACAAAGGTCTAATTTCCATTTATGAATACACACTCGTTACGCGTCTTCTGCAACAATGCGTTTGAAAATACTATATATACATAATCATTTCCCAAATGCACAGTAATGTCCAGATACAATTACACCATGTTCAAACAAGAACGTATATACGTATGAAAATAGATGTCTTCTATAACATCTTCATTGCGTACAGTACCAAAACAAAAACAAATGTGTTAGGCTACCAAACGCAGAAACAAATACGTTAGGCAAGTCTATTCTATAACTACAATCATACTTGTTTTTGTAAATTCCCATGTTTTCCTCCAATTTAAAGGACATGCAGTTCTTTTAGAAAATGAAAAATGCAAGTTGGCGCTATGACAAGAGGTTTCTATTAAAAGACTTAACCTTTGTTGACTATTTAATCAGAACGCATGGTACGATTTGCGAAATGAGTTGGGGAAGTTTGATTTACACACACACATATTTAAACACACAGTTGTCTGCACGGGTATGTAATGCAATTCAAACATCACGTGGAGGGGACCCGGATACAAGATGAATGTGTTCAGGGCTCCAGATAATTTTAGACTAGCATCAGAAGGGTACAGAGCAAAATAAAATTGTATCAGTACATTCTATTGTTACCCAGTACACCGATGTTCTCCCTTTCGGTCGGCAGAATCCACTTATATAACTGCTTTAATCCGTCAACTCATAGGCAAAGTTAAAGTGTTGTATACTCTTACAAACTGTTTCATGATATAAGATTATTACTAAATGTTCATTCACTTTAACTTAAGAATACATCATGTTGCAATAGTTCTGCTTTATTATATAACTTTTATTTAAAAAGCAAAAAAGTATCAAAACCTACAAACGGTAGGTTTATTCTGTTTTCAAAAGCCGATACGAAAATATGGGTAGTTTGATTGGTATTGTAACCCTTTGCCAAACAACAAATTCTCGGCTGTCCAAACTGATATAGAGTTTGCAGACGACATTTCAAAATGTGATGAAATTGAAAAATATTCTTCAGAAAAAGCACAAAACATTGCAGGAAAAGGAAAAATTGCTCGTTACGAGCAATTACTCCTTTTCCCACAATGTTTTCTAATGTCGTCTGCAACAAAGTAGTCAAATGTCGTTATTGTTTGGGAAAGGGATAAAACAACCAGCAAACATTTAGCATATCAGAATATTCGATTCCGAGACAGGGCCAAAGCCGAACTTGATCGGACAGACTCTTTGATTTTTGATGTCGATATGCTAGAAGCGATCTCCTTCTTCTCCTTTTGATTTACGATTTTCGGAATACGGACTTACTTGACAAGGGATCCGTACATACAATCAAAGCGCTGATAGCGCTGAAGGACTAAGGTGCGTTTAAAGCAAGATGATTGAAGATACATTTGGAAATTTCTTTGGGCAACATCTCGAGGAAAACAGCTGCTCCTTTTACCACCATTACTATAAATAGTATTTCTGTGAACAGAGACTGAACGATAGTCTCTTTTTCGAACATCTGGAATTTTTACGATTTCCCATGAGGCAACAGCTATAATAATATAGAGCAAAACAAAGCGAGTAAATCCGGACTACATTCCTAGTTCCAAGAAGGTATTAGTCTGCACAATGAAGACGGATGTTTAATGAGTAATTGGTTTTAGACCGCTGTTTGTGTATCGATAAAGTACCGTCCCTCAAAAAGTGGTAATTAAAAAAAAATGGACTAAGAAACTGACCCGTACGTGTAGTAGTCGTGTACGTTTGAACGCAGATTTCTATCCGTACATGCCAAAAATCTATCCGTACAGTACGTATGTAGTAACACTATCTAAAGCCCTGGGGTCCGTTTTACTAAACAACTTACGGAAAATATTTGCGCAAGTCAAAACTGATAAACATGTATAGTAACTTAAGCGAAAACACAATATTGCAATGTGACACGTCATTGGAAGCGTCTCGGAGAGACGATTCCAATGATGTGTTACTTTGCAATATTGCTTTGCCCAATATGGATAAAAGCGGAATTGTTGTTTTAGACTTACGCAAATCTTAAGCGTAAACTATTTAGTAAAACGGTACCCTGATACTTATAATGGGGTACAAATACGAACGCTCGTGCTACAAGCCTGTCTCGAGAAAAGCGTGGTATAAGAATGTTGTCCTACATAACTTATGGACGCTGAAATTCAGTAGATGGTTTGTGTGCTTATTTTATTAAACCTTTTGTCAGTAACCTTTTGTCAGTGTTTACAGGGTCTTTTTTGACAGTTTTGCTTCCCTTGACTTAGATAAGGAAAAGAGAAAAATAGTTTTATCCAAGCTTTATTTCATCTTCCAAAACACGATTCCTTACCAGACAAAAACAGATGTTAAGAATTTTATCAGTGGGAATCTTTGTCAGAAGTTGATTTTATACGTAGATTATCTTTCAATTCATGTACATAAATATATTTGTGATACAAAATGAAATACAAGATGCACTTTGAAGATCCATAAGAACAACCAGTTTGATTAATAAAAAAGAAGCGTTTGGATAGGAAGCTTAACCAATTAACGTTTCGACCGTAGATTATTTTCTCTCCCATAAATAACTGTATAGATTCTATTGTCCCTTTTATTTTATTTTCTATGTTGAAGAAACAAAAGCCAAGTATTTGGACCAAAGTTTGAGAATTCAAGAATATAGTTGTGTAACCAGGACTTGAACTCAGAATTCTTGTTTGAAGTGGAAAGTGTTTATCACCAAGACTATCACAGCTGTGACATTCGAATGCTTACTAAGACCCAAAGACTGTTAACCAATGTTGATTGATTTCATATCTTCTAGGTTACACCCAATTCAGACATTATTATCACTATGCATACATGAAAATCGTTCCAGTGGATGTCAAACGAGAGTGTCTGCTCAAAATTACTGTAGACGATATGCATGTCTACTCATAACGCTGTAGACGTTCAGTTTTCTTGTTATAAATTTTCACAGTAGCATTCATTTCTGGGTAAAGAAACTGTTAAAGAGACTCCCTCAGAGATTTGTACTTTGGGAGTAAATAAACGTTAACAATTTAATATTCACAATCCTTGTCAAAACTACAAAGATCGACTTCAATTTCATTGCTTATAAGCTGCTTATACCCCGTGTTTGCGTTAACCAATGCGAAGTGAAATTTCGCGACTGTCTTTTCTCATTTGGGAAAGCCGGTTTATAAATAAACTAGGGGGCTCTTTTTCGCGCGCCTTGCTATCAAGTGACATCTAACAATATATAACTACACAGAAATAACAACATAGTAGCAAAGGGAAGAATTGCTGCACGCAGTTTGGGCGGAATCTTAAACATTCAATGTAGAAAGGGAGAGTATTTTTCATTCTCCTTATCAAATTGAACAGGATTTATTATTTTTAATTTTGTTGCTGTTTGTTTTCCTGCTCGCTCGACCCATTTTCGTCTGACGGAAATAATGTATGCGACCATGCACACTATAGTTCTACATGCACATATGCGATAAACGTTTCCGAAAACCCACATGACGATGATATCTAAAACCACCTAACTCTAAGTTAAGATCGTTTTTTACAAGATAACCCCGTTTAAACGGTTTGCAATATCTGCGATTTTAATGATATTTTTCTTTTCTGTACACTCATGAGAAGGGTTGGGAAGTTATCTAATTCTATGTTACTCTAGAAAAATATGTTGTTGTTTTTACGGTAGAGGATAATTTATTTCAAAAAGTTAAAATCTCGATCTTCGAGAGGGTCTATCATATCCATACACCAGGTTAAGACGCACAGTATAGACTATTGAAAATATTTGGGCTTCAGTGCAAGACAAAAACCAGTCCTTCATTAACGTGAAAACACATATTTAAGTCTTGCATTGAACCCTGGTATATTCCAAGATAATGTTCAAGTATTGTCCCTTCAGTGCACCTACTCATGTATCATGGTATCACTTCTACAGCAGAATCTAAATAAGTCAGGGGGCGCAACTGACATTTCAGTGAACTAAGGACCAAACTCCACACCAAGATTTGTGTGTAGGGGTGCGTGTGGGTGTGCGTGGGGGTGTGGGGGTGGGGTTGTGGGTGGGGTGTGTGGATGCAGGGGTGCGTGTGTGTGTCTGACTTCATAGTTCGGCTCGACAATAGCAAAACGAGACGGTTATAATGGAACCCCTTAACGAAGTCGCTAAAACACAAACATAAAAGTATTCTCCAAACAAACAGTTTTCCTGGGTACCGTTTTACTAAACAGTTTACGCTTAAGATTTGCGTAAGTCTAAAACAACATTTCCTCTTATTTCAATATTGGGTGCAGCACTATTGCAAAGTAACACATCATTGGAATCGTCTCTCCGAGACGCTTCCAATGATGTGTCACATTACAATATTGTGCTTTCATTGAAGATACTATCCATGTTTATCAATTATGACTTACGCAAACGTTTTCCGTAAGTTGTTTAGTAAAACAGGCCCCAGGTGTATTACTTCAATAATACGGCCCCGCGGCATACATTTTAAACGACAAATGCGTGCCCGAAGCTACTTCACGAACATGGAAACTTTCAATATCCTAAATCATCACATGCGAAGGTTGATTGTCAAAACTGAAAGGAATCATTTGAATCTTTGATAAAATATGCATGCATTTGTACACTTACTTTGTTTCTTTCTTTTATTCATCTGTAAGATATGCAAAGTATTTCGGATCCCAAATACTCTCTGTAATCACGAATCACTAAATACATATTAGGATTTCCTTTAATCACGAATCACTAAACACACCAATTCCGTTCTTTTGAAAACTCCATGCACGCAAATATGATTTTTTTTTTAAATTCCGGTGACGGAATTTGGATTTCTTTGGGAGACTGTCTCCCAAATGACTTACGGAATGCCCATGGTCTACCCGGCTTGACCAGCCCTTGACCAGCAGTTATGTATTTGGTCTTTCTCAAACATTATGAGACGGGCATCACAGCATAATTGAAATAATGTTGACGCGATTCATATAATTGAATAAACCTTATTATGAATCACCTAACAAAAAATTAATTCCTTCAATTGAACACTTTATTAACACACAAAAATTATTTCTTCAACCATTTACGAATCACTTAACACATATTGAATTTTAATTCCATTTATTTGAACACACCTAGAAGCACAGATTCACTTTTCGATATGAACTTCTTAGACACACTCGTCTACACGCAATGTGCGTGCAACACGTGCTCGGGACCCGGATACACACGTGTACATAAGTAAGGCCACTTCTTTTTTAGCTCGACCATTCGAAGAATAAGGAGAGCTATACTACTCACCTGTGCGTCGGCATCGCTGTCGGCGTCACACATTGGTTAAGTTTTTTTTACAGACAAGTGGTAGTGAGAAATGTTGAATGATTGTTAAAATACTACCTAATAAAGTGATACCAATTACTGGTTTAAGGTTGATATTATGTTCATCAGCCAACACAAGTCCAGTCACCATTCCACATTGTGTAGCCAATATGCATGTAATAAAAGAGAAAAAATAAGTTAGAAATATGATCACAAAGTGTAAAGTACAACTTAAGCAAAACAGACATAGAACCTAAAACCTTAAGTGAGAAAGGACCCCCATGGACATTAAACGATCACAATTCTGACCAAAGTATTATACCCTGATCAGCTCATATAGGGGACAAAGGGTACCTATTGTACTTCATCTGTACTTCATCTGTACTTCATCTGTACTTCATCTGTACTTCATCTGTACTTTTGCCTTGAATGATCTGTTGATCTTGCTTCTAAACCTGGAAATAGCTTGTTGAAAAAGAAGCATGCATGTGTCAATTAATCAATATCTATATGATATTCCATAGTTCTGGTGAATATGGTGTGAATCATTTACAGGTGAACCATCAATATGATTGAACTCAAGGAGATTGCGCTTTCTAAAATTTTAAAAACCGTTCATCATGTGATTAATGTCTAGCTAATATCCAATTAATAAGATTTCGGACGACTTATATCATTAGATCTACGATGCACATTCGTAACAAGTCATTTGGGAATAAAATAATCTCAATGAAATCGTTTTAAAACCAAAATACCTTTAAAATCCTCCGAATTTAAAAACCCGCATCCCACATTTTCAACATGGCTGATCTGAGTCGTTTGATGAATTTTGCGCGCTCAGAATTTTAGCGGTCTTACAACTTTTGGTGTTCTGTGATTGGTTAAAACCCGTCACGTGGTAACATTTTGCACATCGCCTTAATCTGTCAATTTTAGTCTTTTTTTTAGACTTGTCAACTCAGCTGCTCCTGTTCACGAGACATTTACCCTTTATTTCAAGACTAGATCATAGGCGTAGGAGCTGCCCCCCTCCCCCAATATCCAGACCAGGGGGGCCAGAGTATACTTTGGCCCCCCAATATTCACAATGGAAAATGAAGATAAGATATTTGAAAAGAAAAATGAAAGAAACGAAATTTAACAGCAGAATACAAATAAATGTGTTTTTGTGCTTTATCTAATACCAATTCGCCTTTTGTTACGAACAATAACCAAAATCTTTTTGACGTCATCATCGCAAATGGCAATCTGAACACATCGGGTTTATCCAATGAAAACTCAGCTCACAAAAATACCCGGGAAGATGACGAAAACAGTGATGTAAAACGTGTTCTAAGGAGTCAGACTCAATATTGTCTTCAATTGTTAGCTAAAGCTTAAAGAATAATTCAATTATTTGACTATATAACTTTGTTGAATCCGTGGCTGTGCTTTTTGTTTAGATCAATACATTTGATTTCCGCGTGAGATCGAGACCTGGCATATCCTTTTTTTTCTCTTATTTTCTTTTATTAAAGATGCACATTTTCATACGCTTCCTTTTAATTCTTATAATGTTATTAAATTTGTAAATGTATGAATAGTCATGAAAAAGTTTAGGAACATTTATTCTTAGACCGGTCCTCATCTGAAGTTGGCTCCCCCAATGTTGAAAAGGCTCCTAAGCCTATGTAGATGCGTGTTTAGAACATGCCATTGGAGAACATTCCCTTTATGCAATTCATTCCTTTACAAATTCTATCATTCATATCTATGAAGTCACCTGTAGGGAATCATTAGCCGTTTACTCGAATTCTCCTTAAATAATCTTACAGAGTTTCAAGCTATTTTAGCATTAAACGATCAACCAAACTGCTTCAATTTTTCTTCAGTGTTCTGTCCCCCCCAAAAAGGGTCTTACTTTATATCATTCAGTTTGACTGTTCACAAGTTCCGATTTGCCGTGAAGGTCCGTATTTACTTTTATCAAAACAAAAGTATTATATTTAAAATTATATATATTATGTACAGTTATTACGTTAAGTTTAGGTTTGTTTCAGGCACAGGTCCTATAGGGATCCTCTCCGCCGGTGCTATAACAACATTCTTTTTTCAGTTATATAACGGCTTTCCTGGATCCACAAGTACTAGGCTAGATCTCTGTAATGACTTGTAAAAGGGCACAACAACGAAACTGGAATGTCGATGGGGCTCGAACCCGGTATCCCCCGAGTTCTGAGTCCACCGCCTAAATCACTGAGCCACACAGGAAAGTGGAAGAAAATAAATTTGGACTTTCGTAATATTTCTTCGTTTGGCTTTTGCTATTGAAAAGGAATCATTGGGGCGGACGATTAGTCAATTAGTGTATTGTCAGGTGCACAATAATTGAATAGTGTCCTACGCATTTTTCGCTTATGTTTCAGTTAAATCGCAGCAACAGTTCTATTATTTCAGCTCCCTCTGAGGATTTGCGTAAGAGTATACATCATCGTAAACTATGTGCGACTGAAGATACCCCTGTTTATTGAGAGGGGTTTGAGGCCCAATTTGGCTACATGCATTTCAGGGTTATATCAAAGAGGCAATTCACTTTGCCATTCTTGGAGGGTAGGTGCACGAGGTAAAGTATGCATTATATATTTAAGCCGAAAGAGTTGGTAGACAGAAGAGAGAAGCAAAAAGGTGCGCGGACTCCTAAATCTAATTAATACAAATAACGAATCAATTTGACTGAAACAAAAAAGAATTCTGCTCCTTAAAGATTGTTTCAGGTTTTGTTAGGTTTGAACCGAGAGCATTCAAAGAAAAACAGCATGTAAAGCAATATCTTTGGTTAAGAAAAAGCTATATTTATTGAAATGAAGGCTTATTTAACATGAATATGTTACAGAAAGACAGGGCCCTTTTACATGCATGACCCGTTCACTCTCCATATAATATATAAAGGGCTTATCGCCATTAATGAATCCTGCTCGTTGCTGCTGTTCTTTTCTTTGTTTGTGTGGTGTTTAACGCCGTATCAACAAATGTTCAGTTACGTTACGGCTTTCCTGGATCCACCAGTACTAGTTTGGCTCCTAAAGTGACTTGTCATAGGTCATTCCACGAAACCAGATGTGTCGGTTGGGCTCAATCCCGGAATCCCCAAGTTCATAATCTTCCACTATAACCACCGGGCCCCACAGGACCTTCTTCTATTTTAGTTTGTTGTTATGGTTCTACAGGTATGGGTCCCAAATTGATGGAGCCGTATTAAAGTGTGGAACGTTCACATGACAGGAAGGCAGTAAATACGGCATTATGCTGGGTAGGGTTTTAAGGTAGGATACCATTAATCCGCCATTTTCAAACTCATTCATACGTCGGATTACTTCTGGCGTTCTCGGTATAAACATCCGCGCCCGAAACTGTTCGCTTTGAACCGAAAAGTTCCGGCGCCGACCAATGTATACCGAGAACGTTCGAAGTAATCCGACGAAAGAATGAGTTTCAAAATGGCGAATTATTGGTGTTCTACCTTAAGTTTTCTTCACAGGAAGCCTTATGTGAAATTTGCTTCTTTTGTGATCTTCGTTAAATGGGGGTCACGTCTTGTTACTATTTGAACTTGAGCAGTCCTAAGGGGTAGTTGAAAATGGGGGCCTCCTATATCATTAAGAGTCAGGAGTCACAATACGACCGAAATAATGTTGACAGTTACTTGACACTTTGTAAAGTATATATATGTGCCAGTGACGGACATTTTTGGCCCAAACTCGTCGAATGACGTCGTGGAGAAAACGCTATAAAAGATGACCTCATATTTTTACAATTTGCTATACTTATTGAACAAAGTTCACTCGAATACGGTAGATAGCTTTTTCCCTCTGAAACGGATTAGCACCCACTAGTTTGCACATAGTGATGTAATCAGAAATGTGATGCATGGAATCTATAAATTCTAGTTATCTTAAAAAGAAATGTATGAAAATTGGTGTATCTTGTTGTCTTGGTGTTGTTATGCAATTAGCTTTGATTCCTCTTAAAATCATGGTTTGGCAAACATTTAAATTGGATCTCATTCCACAGACCTTTTAGTGTCTAGAAATGATAATCACTCAATTTGGTCCATGTACCCACCTTGGGCAATTTTTCTCAGACAGTGCCACATATATGGATAAATAGATAACACCACACATGAACTATATACTACTCCTGTTACTTTGTCTGTTGTTATTTTCAACTATTCTCCAATTCTCATAAGGAGGAATGAATTAAAATAAAAGTTTGTTGTTTTCCTAAATTTTGTATGCATCATTATTGATGTCATTAATGTCATATTAATCAGTGGTAGGATGAAAACTCAATGACGATGGTCTAAAATGTCTGTCGGTGCCAGTCTCGGATGATAATTGTAAAGTTAACATTATGAATGATGATAAAGGTAGCATATCTTCTGCCACAAAGACTTATACATTTTATCCTGTCACTAGTGCCATTTAGGGACCGATAACTAGGTGCCGTGTAACATTTGTGATATCCGGCACTAGCCATATATCACATGCTCGTGACGAATCATAACGTCATAAGAACGACATGACGTCATGTTTACATCATTCTCTACTTATTTTTGTCCTTTTTTCTCGTGTTTTATTTTCATCTTTTTTCTTTTAAAGAATACATAAAGGTAACAGGATAAATAGAATAGATAGTTGGTGTCTTTGAATGGGAAATGTTATCGGGCTCGGCTTCGGATTATTATCCGTTTCGCCTTCTGCTCACCGGATAATATTCCTAAGCCTTGCCCGATAATATTTCCGATTCACGACACCAACCATCTATTTTCTATTTCTCATCTGTGAACATGCACCTTTAAAGTTTTAGTGTAAGTCTGCATCTGTATCTGAAGTCCGCCAAGAGCATTTTTGCTATATATATATATATATATATATATAAAAGAGGAAAGTACAATAAATATCAGAAAAATAAAGAGGATAGTGCAAAAATATCAGAAAAATAAAGAGGATAGTGCAAAAGATATCAGAAAAATAAATGCCAAAAGGTATCATGCAATGACGTTTTAAATATTACACGAATTACTTTTAAGACATTGTTTGGATGGGGTGGACATTTCCTAAAACGTTGAATGCATATAGTATGGACATTTCTAAACTCTATCAGAAACAGTCTTCTTCTTTATTGATAAGGAAAAATATAAAAAGGATCCCAGAAAATGATTTGAAATGATATCCATTTTACCGTTAGGTCTATCATTTGCTAGTTAAAGATATCCAGTCAGATGGTCGCTTTAAACATCATGGAGTGCATTTTGTTTGGAAAACATCGGATATTCGCAACCTGAAATTTCAAAGGAAGAGATATCATGGTTAAGTTGATGGACTCAGAACTCGGGGTCCCGGGTTCGAGCCCCTCTGAGACGACTGGAAGTGGCCATTGGCAAGTCACTTCATAGCACTGGTCTAGTACTGGTGGATCCAGGAAAGCCGTTACAAAGCTGAAACGTTGTTGATACGGCACTGGCGAACAGGACCCTATGGGACCTGTGTCAGAAATAATATCAACCCATTACCAAACAATAACGACAATTAAGCACTTTGTTGCAGATGGCTCTGGAAAGCTTTGTGGGATAAGGAAAAATTGCTCGTGACGAGCAATGTTTCCATTTCCCACAATCTATCAGAATATCATTTTATTTGTTGATTTCATCACATTTCGAAATGTCGTCTGCAAATTGTTTCAATTTGGGACAGTCGAACATTTGGTGTTTGGTAAAGAGTTAACTTAACTTATATACAATTCAAATATGAAACTAAATGACAATAGTAGTTGCATAACGCTCATCATAAAGATGATTGGCAAATGACATACGAAACTAACTAAACACGAACAACATTATACCACATAATGACACTTCAGCCTCCAGCCATTAGCCTTTCCCCCATATGACCACGTTCAACGCTCCTGATACTGTATACTTCAGGGTATCGTTTTACTAAACAACTTAAGGAAAATAATTGCGTAAGTCATAACTGATAAACATGAATAATATCTTCTTTGAAAGTACAATGTTGTAATTTGGCATGTCATTTGAAGCGTCTTGGAGATACGATTCCAAAGATGTGTTACTCAGCAATATTGCTTAGCCCAATATTGAAATAAGAGGAATTGTTGTTTTAGACTTACGCAAATCTTAAGCGCACACTGATTAGTAAAACGGTACCCAGAAACCATTGTAACAAAGGGAATAATTGCTCGCGATAAATAATTCACCTTTTGTTCCAATGTTTAGTTCCATTTTGGCAATAGGAATTAAATCACTAATACTTTATATAACGTTATAGTTCTTTTGAGAAGATGTCGAGTTTAACCAGTTTTCTTTTTATATACATGGTGAATAGTTAAGCACATTCATGTACATGTATATAGACATCAAATTAGTAGTGTTTACGTGTAATTACCTTGAAGTATCATACGTCATTGTACAGCAGTGAACATACAAAAAACATCAAACCCTAGTTAGTTTTTAACATGCTCCTTAAACATTTTGGAAATATGGTGTCGTTCCCTTGATACAAACCAGTATTATCCTTGTTTACTTAGAACATACGAACATTCAAAAGTCATTTTTTCCATCTCTGGACCACTTTTTTTTTACTGTTCCACAAATGACCATGAAACAACGTTATACTATACAACCATCAAACGTTCAAGTGCCGGAAAAAGATTTGGAATCCCGGACAAGAAAAAAATCAAAATCCGCTTTCGTTACCCCTGGCCGTGTGTGTTATAATAGTTTACATTCATTATCATAACCCTTTCCGACATATTCAATTTTGTGCGTACTTGTTGGAAATGTTCCCGATGATGTTATTCCGGACAGGACCGACAGTACATAGTTAGAAGAAACAGCAAAGAAATGAGTCAGGCAAGTACGTCTCGCATCTTGAACTTTTAAAAGTGTTTGTTCACAGAAGGGAACATTTGAAAGTCAAAATTAGATGTTGTTGAAACAATGTGGTTTTTGTATTGTTGTTTGATGAACTGTTAAAACTGGCTATAGAAGGCATGGTTTATTCATGAAGTGTCCATGTATCTAAGTATGTACAGTTTATATGCGGTAGATCTCAAAAGCGATGTCACGCTTATATATCAAGACACATGTAATTTTACTGTTTTCACACTTCAAAGAATTAAAAGAAAATCTAATTTTGTTTCCAATGACCATTCTTCAGCGTGTATCATATAACAGTACAATAGTTTTGAAGAAAAGAAATGTATCTTCAAAATTTACTCACGTCCGTGAACAAGCCTCTTTAATATCGCAGACGTACGTTATTCAGCGGTGCATGACCGTGATATATAAGGGTGACACCATCACAGATATACACCATCATTTGAGCGATTAAGTGTCATTTGTACATCTGAAGGCTGACAACATTTCGAGGTGATTTTCAGCTTGAACATTACTATACACACAGTCAAAAACATGGGTCTTCCAGGAACGTTATGCGGAATAATTTTAATTGCATTAACAGGTACGTTGTTTAATCAGATTATTATGTAAACGATTGATTAACAATGAGTGTTTTCTTCTGTTTACTATAAAAGATGGGTATGTTTGCAGCGGTGATGGCTTGGTAAATATTTTATTATAGAGAACATATACTGATTGAATTCAATACGACGGGACATGCATCCAATGTAACATATAATTAGAAAATGTAATTTATTTAATCACAATTTTCATTAGGTATGTTATTGTAGGCGCATTAAAGTTTGTATTAGATACCGTCAGATGATAGAATGATTTTTTTCTTTATCTGAATTTGTGTTACTCATCAACAAGGTGACATTTTATGAGGTGTCCAGATTAAAATCAAACACTTATCAAAAGTGATGTTTGATTGAAAATAATCTTAAAAATATTGATTAGAAACCATCGTGAGGAAGAAATGACATTGCTTGTCATAAGAAATGTCTGATTTTAACACGGTGTGCTCTTAAGTTGTCTGCTAATAATGTGTCTAAACGAGTATGTGAGTTGTTATACGTTAAGGATATAAATACAACAATATAAGATGTGTTATACAAACGTTACATTTGCAATATACCGCACTTCTTTTCATAACAATCTGGTGTATATATACAAGATTTATCAACGATATGATTATAATCGTCATCTTTCGCAATTACAGATTCCGATCAGAAGCGTTTACCACTGATCATCTCCTTTATGTTATCAACTGATCCTGTAATGTTGGTACTTATCAGAATCCTCTCGTATTGCCAGCCAGATTCTGTACCCACAGCATAATACTTAGGTTAATCACATTGTATTGCATTCATACAATATGAGGCACATGACATATTTACAGCAACATATAAACAGGTATTTAAAGAAGATGAGAAAAGGCAAACACTAGTTTGAATTAGATTGGGCCATAAGTTTAAGTATACTACTTGACATATAGTTTTTAAATAGTATGGACAGAATTCCTTAATACACCCCCTTAGCCTAATCGTCATTACAAATAACTTTATTACCCCCATTTTCTGGGTATGTACATATATTTGAATGTATCAATATCAATAGATTTTTGTTTTGAGTTTGCAAAGACACAAAAAGCGACTATACATAAGTGTTTATAGTATCTTTCGACAGATACTTCTGATGATGGTTTTTATATAGATGTTTTACTATTGATATTCGTTATGTGGAGATTGTCAAAATACCGCGTGGAGCTCATATGATCTATTCGCTTGTCAAAAATGATCACATGGCCCAGAGGCTACAAACGCTCAATCAAACTAAACCCTAAGCTTTGATGTGATTATACACTGGTGACAAACTTTGAAAATCAACATGAAATGTCGTTGAAACAATACATTTTTGTATTGTTGTTTGATATATAATGCAATTGAAATAAGCTATTAAAAGTATATTTGATTCAGGAAGCGTCAATTCATCTAAGAATGAATATCTTCAATGCATTAAATGAATAAAATACGTGATATAAATTTCTGAATTTAATATTTATATTGCCATCACCATATAACGAAAGCAGTGTTGAAAACAATGTCAAACATCATACAAAGTAAGAGTAGAATCCTGGCCTGAAAGTTATTATTTGTGGTGTACATTTTGAAATCAGATGCCGAAGGCACGTGCGTATTATACAAATACACGTCAATGCGCAAAAACGTAAACACACAATGCATTACATTAACATTCAATTAGTCATTCAATTATCAATAAAGCTTGAGTACAACAAACAACAACATCAATCCGGTGCAGTAGATAATGGCAATAATTTGCAGCTGTTGAACAAAAATGGTCCAACTTATTCGTTAATCCATTCCCCACATTTGGTATATCTCAACAAAGCTGCAGCATGGTAGCGTTTTACTAAACATCTTAATGCTACGAACTTGCTTAAATTCAAAGCAACCTTTCCCTTTGTTTTGATATTGAAGTACGCAATATTGCAAAGTATTGCAAAGTATTACAAGGTAGCATGCAAAGTATTTCAAAGAAACACATAGTTTTGAATCGTCTCTCAGAGATGCTTCCGATGACTCGTCACATTGCCATATTGTTCATTTATTTAAGTTAATATCCATGTATGCCAGTTTGGAATAACGCAAATAGTTTCTGTAAAACAGAAGTCTTGATAAACCGGTATGGTCAAGACAAATTCCAAATTGTCACGTGCGTTACTTCTTATAATTGCAAATATTTTTTTCTCTGTCATGCCGAGACAAACAAACCTACCATTTGATATATTTTGTTGTCAAGAATAGTTTGACATTTACAAAATAAGGTAAAAACGCAAACGGACATAAATCTTAACTAGCACTTCGAAAACACGCAGTAACTCTTTACCACCTGCAGTCGATTTTTTTTTTACTTTGAAGCAGACGACTTTAGTAAACTTTGTAAACATGTGAAAATACTTTCAGTTCTGCTGTTGTGATATGTGAATATATTTAAAAATCATTGTTGCAAAAGGAGAAAAGGAGAAATTACTTGTCACAAGCAATTTCTCCTTTTGCCACAATGCTTTTTAAAAGTCGTCTGTAGCAAGACGCAAACCTGTGGCGTTCGGTGGTAATGGTGGTATGGACGCGTGTTTTACCTTAGGCGTATTTTCAAACCAGACAAAGTACAGAAAACACCGAAACAGTACACCTTTTATCCAGTGACTTCGTCGCTAATGAATCCATTTCGAATAAAAAAGAATTAATCGCATACCTTTTACATTTAACGAATTTACTTTTTCAAGTTATTCGAAATCGAATCAAGTTATCAAAATGAGAAATATTGTCAAAGGACTATTTGACGTTTTGTTAATCATTTCTCACGAAAAACGAACGGGTTTTCTTCTCACAAAAGCGTCTTCTGGATTCAAAAATGTTTTATTATCGAAGATCTGTTATCCTTTTAGACTTGTGTTCGCTGGCGTAATGCGGACTCACTCTATCTCTTTAAAGGTGCATGTTCACAGAGACAACATTTGGAAGTCAAAATAAAATGTTGTTGAAACAAAACAGGTTTTGTATTGTTGAATGGCATATGATTAAAAGTAGCTATTCAAAGCACGATTCATTCAGGAAGCGTCATTTTATCCAAGTAAACACATTTTATATGCGACGGATCTCTAAAGCGTTGTCACACTTTTGTATTGAAATACATGTTATTAGTCTGTATACACACATTAAAGAATTAAAAACGTTCAAATTTTGCTTCCAATGAGTATTCTTCAGTTCGTTCGAAATAACAGTACAGCTGTTGTACAGTTATAAAGAAGTTAATTTTCAGCTTCCAAATTTCCTTCTCTCTGTACAAGCACCTTGAAACTCGGAAGAGGTATATTTTCCTGACTAAGTTCTTTATTCAGCCTTAATCCTACATGGTAGTTACTCGTTAGAATAGTCTTGATGAATACATTTTGGAGTTTTTTTCCCAATGTTTCTGATATGTCTTCGTATGCAGATCTCTTATATGCAGGAAGATGGCTTATCTATCATTGAAAAAGAAATTTAATGTGGTTGTCTTTATTTCGAAAAGCATATGTAGAGAACGGTATCGACACCCGTAGAATCATTGTGAAAACAAAAAACTTTCCAAGCAAATGGTTCTTCTGTCACAATAAATTTCTACCTTATCCCGAAAAAGAAATTGATTCAATAACATAAATTCTTGCCCTTGAAATAACGCCTTTCCATTTGTTTACAAGAAGCCGGCGTAACATTCAAATCAAGTGAATCGGAACTAACTAAACGTTTACATTTAAATAGCCTTGAGCTTGATGAGTTGACGTATATGTCCACTGGGGTGCTTACAAGCATCTGCATATTACACCATTACCTCTATGTATATTATTCCCATGTCAAACTATCTACTTACTTACAAACTTACATATTACAAATTTCATGAGTTGTCAATATTATATGAAACATTTATTTATCAAGTAAGGGACAGACTTCGTCTCCGATTAGTCTAAATATGCTGATCTTTGATGTCATTTTCCCGCCCATGTTTGGTCTCATAACATCACCGTGTCAGATGCTGAATGTGGTATTTGATATATGCCCCTTGGCTACCGTTATACTAAACTGCTTACGCTTACGATTTGAGTAAGTCTAAAACAGCAAATCCTCTTATTTCAATATTGGGCGAAGCAATATTGCAAAGTACTACATCATTGGAATCGTCTCTCCAATGGAACATTGTACATTTATTCAAGATACTATTTATCAGTTTTTGACTTACACAAATATTTTCCTTAAGTTGTTTAGTAGTAAAACGGTACCAAGATCAATAGATTCGGACATGGCATTGCTGCAAGTTGATCCTATGAAATATCGGCATCTTCTATGTAAGTCCACCCCAAGTACACCTCTCTCTTTATTTCTTAATTTCTCAATTATTTACTTTATCATTTCAACCGGTACATCAATTATACTGTCCGCTATTGATAACACTTGCATGATTACATTACAATATGATGTATCATAATATGTACTGTTTAGATTGGCAAACACTCTATTTATCTGATCGCAGCCAGCCTCGTTGTGGTTGTAACATAAGCAGGCCCTTGGCTTTAGCCCACTTATTTGTATTGCCTTGTTTTGCTGTTTGTTTTCCGAATTACATGAATAGGATGTATACATGGTCTACCTTATACATGGTCTACCTTATACATGGTCTACCTTATACATGGTCTACCTTATACATGGTCTACCTTATACATGGTCTACCTTATACATGGTCTACCTTATACATGGTCTACCTTATACATGATCTACCTTATACATGGTCTACCTTATACATGGTCTACCTTATATCTTATACATGGTCTACCTTATACATGGTCTACCTTATACATGGTCTACCTTATACATGGTCGACCTTACTCCTAAATCGGTTGATCCAAAGTGTAACAGTGTGTAGAATGAATATCTACGTCTGGATCATTCGAATTCCATAGACCTACATATGGACTGGTGTTCATTTTCTCAAACGTATCCACGTTTTCAAGTTTTTTTTTGTAATTTCATACGTCTGGCTTACTGATTTTCATTTTTCTCAATCGCTGAATAGCTGATTTCTTCTTGGTAAGAAAGTCCCCAACCGCACTCCGTAATTCGTTTTTTGCGATTTCAGAAGGCAAATTGTCAAAGATTGTTTTATTGTCGCAATGGCACACTAAACACAGTCATTGTAAAGTGTTTGTAACTCAAACACCTGGTCTACTAGTTTTCATTTTCCAAAATACTGAAAAATATCTACCTTTCCTTGGTAAGAGAGCACCCAATCGCGCCCCATAAGGCATCTTTGCAGTTTTAGAATGCAATCACTCGACTCGAGGGGCTTGTCAAGCAACCCAATATTAATTGTGAATGTCTAGACAATATTTCGGGGTTACTGCTATCCTAATGACCTATATGGGAATTCAAAAAATCTTCATTTCTCTTAATTCCCCCTATTGATTTCAATGACTTACATTTTTTACGGAACTTGATAACTTTGATAACCTTTTGTAGTCAAGACACATCAGGATAATTGTATAGAAATATCACTCATATTTACTTCTTTACTATCGGCAGTGGTGTCTGCAGCATTCATTGATGAAAATACCGCAGATGACTACTTAATGACTATACAACATGTGTTAATGATATTACATGTCAAACTAAGTTGTTTATTGGTGCGGTCATGACACATATCGTGGTTTAGCGTGACTTAACATTATTATATGATCGCTTCTTATGTATTACACCCTGTTGATTTCGCATGCATGAATCCAGTTTCTTACCAAATCAATGTGTTCATTTCTTATCCAAAATCTTGATGAGTTTGCCCCATCATTTCAATGATTATCCCTTCATTTAGTTTTGTTGTATTTAAGGCGTGCAATACAATGACCCCCATTATTTAGTATTACTTTATTCAGACTTTTAAACTCAATATAACTTAACTCATCGTCTTGTTGTTTTTCAGGCGTGCAAAACAATTACCACCATCATTTCGTTTGTTAAATGCATATTTTAAGGCTTGCAATGACCCCACCATTTCGTTTGTTATATTCCAGGCGTACAGCTCTCGGAAGGCGGAGTGACGACTGATACGTGCGTGACGCCTGAGAAGGTGGCAGAGATCAACGCCATGGTTGACGTCTTTCAGGCCAGTATCGACGCCATTATGAATTCCGGAGGGAGTGAAATGGAACGGCACACAAAGGTGTTTTCAATGGCCTGTCAGAACGCAACGTAAGACTTTTGTTGGTAGCTGAACATTGATTGCAACACGTATTCAGTTATATAGTGGTCGATTTCCAAAAGTACTTTTCATGAACTTGATCCTCAATTGATAAGCCGTTCGCAATGCTGTTCTCATTACCCAGAGCAATAGAGGGAAGTGCTTGTGTTACCGCTATAGAGCAATGTGTTTCTTTTTTCAATATATTGCGAAGCATCTTATCTGCACACATGCATGCATATTTGTCTTAATCAATACCCCTCCGCGGGTTCAACTCCCCAGTCCTGTATATTTTGAGTTCCCATGAGGTATCTCACTGACCGACAACGGGAATATCAATGGTTCTACCATACTAAGTCAAGCCACCCATTGGCAGTTGAGTCTGGTTCAAGCCCTTTACTGCAATAAAGCTTGTTGTTTTCCTGCATCGATTTTGAGCCTGTATCTATCCCTAACTGAAGCCATGTGTATGTGTACATATCTGTTTAGATTAGAGAAACTGGTTGCCTATCTCTATGTATGTGTCTGAAGGTTTGTTCCCCTCCCTCTTGTTTCATGTCTTTTTAATCATTAACCGAGAGGAATGACCAATCGATCGCTCAGCGTTTAACATATATAGTTAATGTAAAATCCGCCATTTTGAAACCCATTCTTTTGTCAGATAACTTCGGTCGTTCTCGGTTAACATTGGTCGAGGCCGGAACTATTCGGTTAAATGCAAATAGTCCCGGCTCAGACCGATGAATACCGAGAACGCCCGATGTAATCCGACGAAATAATAAGTCTCAAAATGGCTTGTTATGGGTACTCTACATTCAAACCATTGTTTCGTTTCAGATACAAGGCCCAGATTAACATTTTATCACTGGAAATCGCCAACTGTTTACAACTTGTCGCCTCCACAAGACTTCCCACTCTCTCATTCGGTCCAATCTCATTCGTACAGCTCATGTCCAAATTCCCGACCGGAGGATTTGTCGAATTCTGTCGTAAGTGTAACTGTTTTACAAAAGATTCTTATAACTACAATATGGCATAAGTCAAACAGCGACTGGCACTGGGGCCGTATCACCAAGTTGACATAAGTTTTTCTTAAGTTAAGTAAAATCTTAAAATAATTCTACTTAGGTAAGAAAATAATTTTCTTAAGCTTAAGTATCATCAGCAACTGTACTTAAGATTTTCTTACGTAAGAAAATCTTAAATGTAAGGAAAAAGATAAGAAATTTCTTATCTCCGTTGTTATGGAATTCTGGGGTTTCCAGTGTCTTAAAATAGTAACGGAAGTTCTTTCCGATGTGCGCGCATCCCGTGTAACTCACTAACTGTCCGATATTGCAGAAAGCGTCTTGTCGGAAGAATCGCTTAGATCTAGAATATACTGTAGACTACTTT
This sequence comes from Cerastoderma edule, assembly GCA_947846245.1. NCBI lineage: Eukaryota > Metazoa > Mollusca > Bivalvia > Cardiida > Cardiidae > Cerastoderma > Cerastoderma edule. The sequence continues at coordinate 4,272,488 of OX401419.1, read as the reverse complement.
CATTTTCGCATTTCTTACTGAAAAGTCGACATGATTTTTATTTTTGTCATAACGCAAACTAGTCTATATCACGTGCATGGTTTAAATAATAATGATGAATAAAACCTCATTTAAACTCGTAAAATGCATCGTGAGCTATCTAGTATCTAGAGTTTCTACTTTTGTTTACTAGTCTACATAAAGAGGGGGAGATGCTCGTGAAATATGATTTAGAAATAATCAGTGACATATTTGCACATCATATTGGGAATCATTGGTCAAGACACCCCCCCCCCCCCAAAAAAAAATACATATATAGATTAATAAAATAAATGTGAAAATAGGCAAAGCCTATTTAAACCATGAGAAAGATTTCTTCCATTTATGCAGTGCTAATTCTGGATTATCATTACACATGATGTGTTTTCCCTTTTTAATGTATCAGTTTTAGGCACAGAAAGATTGTCTTGTCAGAACGCAGTCCACTGTGAAAAGGTTAGCCATTGTCAAGACTTTAATCAGATATTGTTTGATCTTTAGCCTAATACAACGGTCTACACCAACCACTTTAATTTACCTCTATCGATATACAAGTTACATCTTCATTAGACAGATTTAAAGTTGGTATCAAGCTTGATACATAGATAGTGCACCTGATAGGTTGGCTTGGACGATATTCCTTCAAACCTGTTTTGAAGTCATTGCACCATGATCTTTTAGTTTCAAACCACAGGGCAACGATGTTTGTATGGGTTCAGCGGTCAGTGGCTTGATAGAAATATTGGCATGGACTAGTGAGAAAATAATAAGATGTGTCCATTGATATATAACTGAAACAATCTGTTGAAAATGTTGTTAAACCATAATCCAACAAATACCATCTAAGAATATTACCATGTATATAATTTGTTGGAGTCTATAGATGGATACTTCTAATCCATAGTTATGCTGTGCCCAAGGTTCAACCTCACAAACAGTAATGCAACGAGAAATAGAAGGAACTGTTTGAGTGTTAGAATGTCAAAACCACCAATCAAACATTAGAATTTGAATTCTTAGATTATCTCTGCATGCAAATTGAGGATTCAACATGAGACTAAAGTACAAATGTGAAGCTCTTACTATATGTCTTGCACTGAACCCTTGATCACCAAATGTTATCTTGTAAGTATATTATCATTCTTATGACATTTCACTACATATAATTTTATGTGGAAACAGAGGAGAAATTTGATTTATGAAGAAAATCCACTTTTGTCAAAATTCATTGAAATAGTCTACCGCTGAAAAAGATCTTGATAGATCTTTAACAGTTATTTCATTTAAAAAGCACCAAAAGTCCTTCTACAATAAATTGAAATAAACAAAAGACAATTCTAGCATTAAATAATTGACAAAATTTATTCAAGGTATTTACAGACATTTTCTTATTCAAATAGAATATGTAAATTTTTACAAAAACTTGTCTGAATGATCAGCCAGAGTGTACTGGTAAGTCTTAATTTGATTTACCAAAACCTTCTCCAAAATGCAACAATTGATTTACATTATGTAGTTACAGTCACATAGCTAGGCTTACACACATAGGCATATGCGTAAAATTATTTTCTGGAACACATCAGTGTTGTACAAAGTAGTAAAAAGTTAACACATATTTAACAGAAATAGGAAGTCAATGTTATGTAAGGAAATCTTTCAAAATATTGTTTCTGTCAATAACAATAGTTTTTACCCAATATCATATAGAAATTATTGTTGCTTATGATTTATTTTTAGACATTCCCTAATGTTTTCAAGACATAAAGTCATAAAGACTTCTTTGTTTGAAATTAAAGATATTTGCAATCAAGTGTTAGTAGTCTGAACAAAAAAGAGCATTTTTGCAAGGGAATTAAAACATTGTGACAAAAAGGAATACTTGATGTGACAACAATTTAGTCACTATGGTGTCTCTATTTAAATTTCTTATACACCACTTGCTTCAAATGTGTTTAAAAGAGTCAATTGGTATACTATTGAACCCAAAGCAAATATTGTATTCAACAACAATTTATCCTATTAAATCTTGTGTAAATATGTCCCTCAAATCAGTGGCATATTATGTAATAAACCAGAGATTATCATGGAACAGCATTTATTTAACTTGCAATCTGTATCTAAGTTTTAGTGCTACCTGCTGGCTTATACTATACAAAATAATGAATGATAAATTATTCTGTCACTTGAATTTACTTCTAACCCTAGTTGTTGAAAAGTCTTTCAAAATATCATAGGAAAAGTGTATACCTTCTCACAAATTGAGAAAGTTTTGCTTCAAAAAGTATGGGAAATACATGCAGTTCTGTCATTTCTTTTATGTGTTGGGCTAAAAAACATAGAGTTTTCACATTTTCGTAGTAAAAAACTGAATAAAGCTAAAATATAAAAGAGGGGGAAGTCTTGCACATCTTCATTTGTTCTCTATCTAGAGTTTCTGTCATGTCAGCACTAATACTTGTACAATTCCTCCTCTGTCATGTCCAGAAACCTCTGTTTAAAATAGACAAAAAGAGAAACAATAGTTAAAAACAAAATTAATGTTAAACAGTTTTCTTTGTCACTGTACCTTATGTAGCAGAGGTGTTGTGATGTACATGTATGTACATAAAACATGAATGTTAAATAGAAATCATTTAAAATCTTCTGTAGTGTTTGATTTTTAATATAGAACTTTGTTTTGAATATCCTTTTAATGTCATCATGTTTACCAAAATCTTGTAATAGCATTGCTTATATTGTCTTTCTTCATTCAATTAATATTATAAGGTGAATCTCATTTGTAAAGGTCAGTATGGTTGATTGACATCAAAGCATGGTTTTGATCTTCAATGGCATAATGGTTAGCAACGTGGACTAGATACTGGCCAACCTGGATTTGACCTTCAATTGGGTTCATCTATTTTGCCATGGAGTACCCTTTGGCAAGACACATTTCCTAGGGTAGCTATGGTAAATTATCCAGGGAACAAGTACTTTAATGCTCAAGACTGAGCCTGGTACATTAATGGAAAGTAATACCGAGAAAACAATCAATCTCTATTTTTGCCACTTGCTTGATACTTATAAGATGCATGCTATATTTGAATCATTGTTTATCAAACATTTTCATCCAATTATGAATGAAAGGCAGATTAAAACATATTGGGAGGTTTGCAGTGCAGTTATTCCCATGAAAAACATGCTAATAGGATGTATTGATTTGTGCACAAACTAAAAGTCATGATATATTTAACATAGTGGTAAAAGAAAACAGTACAATCACATGTATTTCATTTAAACCCTCCTTTAAGTAAAAAGCTCATCTAAGCAAAATTTTCTTCATTTGTATGCAGATCTGTTTTTGCACAGTAATACAAGTATTCATACCTTCATTATTCATGAAAAAGATAAGTTCTACTTACATATGCTTATGAAAAACAACCCTTGTTTAGATGCAGTACCACAATATTCTTTTCTTTGGAGACTGGTTCACATTTGACCTTCCCATATTCTCAACTAAGGCAAGTTCTGGAAAAAAGACAAATGTAACTACAAATAACAAGACTTAGTCATGACTAAGTTTTCTGACAATGTTTCCCATAACGACCAGTGACAAGACAGATGTTATTGAAGTCATCATGATATGTAGATTCTAATAGCAACAAATGTGTGGATTACAACAAGCACATTTTCAAATAAACTTTATTACTTCAGACTTTCGAGTGACCAATACTGGTAGTCTCGGGCTACCAAAACACAGTAACAGATAGAGACCACCCTTGTTAATTATCACTGCATTAACAAATACTGACTCGAAAAACGATACAATGTTATGCATTGATTTGTGCATATGATAAAGGATACTTTATACCAAAGTTATAGCATAGTCTAGTTCTGGTGACGGTCGTTTTGTCTAACCGTTGTTACATCGAACTGATATTATTTCATAAAAGGGATTGTCATTTAGTCTACATGAATTTAATATAGTGTAGTTTTATCAATTTCATCATTTTTATACAATTATAAGTTAGTATTCCTTGTATTGACATTTTATATAAGGAAAATAAAGCAATTAACCTCTGATTAATAGCTGATTAATCTATAGTACCAAGGAATTGAGGTGCATCAGTGTATTTTGGTATTTGAATTAAATAAGTTATTAAATGCAAACATAACAAAACAACTGTATCATCATCATTGGTAAAACAACAACAAAATGTTATTGTGATATTGAAGTATTTATTTAATGTAGTAAGTTTCTCAGCTAACAGAGATTCAGTCATATAGAATTCAGTGAAACGAAACGACTTTCGTCAACACTCCAAGTTGCTTTGCAGACGAAACGAAACTTAGACGAAACGTCTTTTCCAGTTGTCATTTGAAGATTTGGTCAGCGTTCTTGTCACTACGACTTCATGATACAAGGCAGCCAAATGATAAAAAGGATGTTCTTACAATTGAATAGAATTTCAACAAAAGACGTACATTTCATACGATGCTAGTAATTTGAGTGTCAATCATGATCAATGCATGCGTTGTTGTTATCCGAGTACAGGTGTTATCCGAAATTTTATACACTATACCTTGAACCGTTCCTTTTCCATAATTTAAAGGTCTTTGCCTATCCAGACAAGACGCTGTCAATGGACCGCTTCCGTAATTATCAAATCGAACTTTGTGCAACATATTTTCGAACAGATTTCCACAAAATTAGGAAATATTGTTGTAAATTAGTGCAAGTATCCGGGTGGAAATTCACCCGTTCAGCGTCGCTATGTTTATCGAGGTATTTTAGAGGATATGCCTAAAAAGCGAATACATTTACGTTGACCGTGGCCACAAAACAATAAAATCTACCAAATCACACTTACCTTGATGTCAGAAAGTTCTTTGTTTGTCGAGAAATAACAAAATTGAAATCGAAGCGAGCGATCCGTGTTTCACTTAAGAAATTTCTTATCTCGCTAAGAAAGACTTCCGTTTGCTTAACTTTAAGGAGAAAATATGACAAAACTTAAGTTAATTTTAAGTTATGTGAAGATGGTGATACCAACTTAAGAAAATCTTAAAATTTCGGCAAAATCTTAGAAAAATTCCTTAACTTAAGTAAAAAATAAACTTAAGTCAACTTGGTGATACGGCCCCTGGAATTCACCTAGGTTAAACATAAACTACTCATGCTGATAGAGCTAGTTGTAGCAAAACACGCCTTTAGCATAAAACAGTTAATTGGATGTCGCTGTACATTTATCTTTAATTCTAAATATTTCAGAATTACTTCACGTTTTTTTTTATCTTAGATGTATTGAATTTTGCTTTTCCAATTCTTATTCGTGCCTGGAACTGTTATTTTCTTACATTGTTACTGTAATGAGTAGTTAATTCTTTTGTGTGTCCTTAAAACATTGGTCGGTCTTATTTTGAATATATAAAAGTATTCGAAGTACTATCAAATACTCAGATAAGAGACGTATTCCTGTACATAACTTCTAGATTACTGCTATAAATCGCCCTGAGTCACTCCGTTCTAGATACCAAGAAGATTTCCAATGTTTAGCGTAAACAACAGAGTGAAAGGATAAGTCTGTACAAATGCTACATTGGTCCAACCATTTAATCAAAACGTATTACATTATAGATTTTATTACATTTCCTGTTGACTTTGTCAACCGGAATTGTAATAAAACAGGAAATGTAATAATTATTACATTTCCTGTTTTATTACATTTCCGGTTGTTACACTGCTCTAAAGCCTATATTGTTGGACACTCATCAGAATCGTGTTGTCGAGACGAGTCTGAAGAGTACTCATAACATATGGGCCGCGTCACGCGAAAAGGGACACTCGGACATATAAAAAAGCGCTGACTCAGCTCTATCTTAGCGCTATTATTCCAGCATCTAGTCACGAAAGATATCATTTGTATTTATTTAAAGGTATAATTGGATGTCCTCTAAGATGGCAAACAGTGTAGCCCCAGACCAGCCGCCACGTCAGTGACGTGGCGGCTGGTCTGGGGATACACTGTTTGCTATGTACGAGTGCCCCTTTTCGCGTGACGTGGCCCAATCATGATTTGACGATAAGTGTTTGAAATAATTCATATGAATTAACATACTTAGCCACCGTGTGTAGACCATTGTCTAACTCTATAAGTAAACAAGCCACACGCACACGAAATATATTAATGGCACCTGTGGTATATACTGAACACTTTAAAGCCTTAACAAATGAAACAAAACTATCAATCTTTGACCTGGGATTCTGGCCCCTGCGTATACCCCGCACTTTGCACTAGTGCGGGGTATACGCAGGGGTCAGGATCGCAGGTTAATCAAACTCATTTTCCTTTTTCAGAATGTTCGCCATTCCTCCCTAGTGCAATGGCCCTGGAAAAACTGATGAGCTCATACACGCTGGTCGTCTCCAATGGTGAATACGATAAGGTCGGAAATCTGCCTTTCTACTGTGCAGAACGAATGGTTATTGGGTGAGTTAATTTGCTTTTCCATTTTTAATCCCTTGTTATGACAATATTGCTTGCGAAAGGTCATGTATGTGTAATTTGTTATTTTAACTCAGTAAGAAACGCAATGTTATACAATCCAACATATCATTTGGTAAGGACAGTAAAATGGGTTTTTTTATTTCATTTTATAAGCACAGTTATGTTTTTACCTTACTCATTTCCTTTTATGTAGACATTCTTCATTCTATTTCGTTATATTAAATAGGAAGATTTATGGCGTTTTCTTCGAATATATTAGTCCAGCTAGATTTTAACTTCTAGTTATCCAAATGGAAAATACCAGTTTATTTCTAATTATTCAATTAGATTAGAGCAACCACACCTTTGTCTTTTTACTTTCAGTGGTTATATCCTTAAAATGCCCCCATCTTTAACATGGCATTTAGATAAAACAATAACAATCCTTCCCATGATATTGAAGTATTATTCTATAAAAGGGAGATTACTTTGGTTACGAAAAATCAGTGTACTCAACAATCATCTACCTTGCTGTTCGATTGATAACTAAAATTCTGTAACATATTTTGCCACGAAGCTTCATTTAGTCTTGTGATAAAGATGCGTCATTTCAAGACGATACATGTAAATGTCATCTTCATCCCGATAGTCTAGACGTACTGGAATGTATTTTGTTTGGGGGTCGGGGGTAGGGGTGGGGAAGGGGTTCCTTCTTCGATCACATATGAGCGAAGTTTGGCAATATGTAAGCACAATATGACTGAAAAACTGTTGAAGTGGTGTATTCCCTCAAGTCCAACCAAAACTACATACTTTACAACTTGGATCATCCGAATTACCCCATCTCGAACATATACAACTTGGAAAGAAACCATCATAACAAAAGGAGAAATTGCTCGTGACGAGCAATTTCTCCTTTTGCCACATTGGTTTCTTTGGTATGTAATTGAGTCAATATGAAGTATTTTTTCAATCTCCTTCCAGCTCGAAGACAATGAATATCCGTGCTATGTTGACCAGTAGTCTGAAGGGTCTTGACGGAGCATGTGAGAACATATACACGCTCGCCGGCATGAGCTCCAAAACCATGGCAACCGCGGTTCGGGGATTCGTATCCAAGTGTCCAACATTTGACGCTGGTATGTATATTCTCTTAATACACTGCTTTGTTAATTTGTCGGAGTTTAATGCCGTGTTTTATACTGCCTTAGACAGTTCCAGTTTTTATATAGCGTTTCTTCAGTCAGCGACTTATTGGTGTTTAACATAAAGATATCCACAAGGGAAGATGAAACTTACATAGGCCACATCCATATACAGATTTCTGGTGTTAACATGTAACTTGTATCATTTCCCTTTTCACGTCATATTGTTGTATTGTATGGCTAATCCAAAATGGAAGCACCAACAGACAACAGTCATAGAGTATACATGTGTTATGATATCGTCTTCACGCATATGGAGAAAAATATGGGATTTTATTAATTTGTATCAAGGATGTCTTTAATTTTCCAGTACAGCTTCGTTATTGTAACTAACTATAAAAAAAGAGTAACGAATGCTTTTGTACAATCTTTTTACAGCCAAGTTCCAGTGTGCCTTGACCAAGTCCGCTACAGCAGAGTTTAAGACCTGTATGAATAACGCAGTTGGTGACGGGGCATCTTGCACGTGAGTTATATATAATATGTATAAAGTATTATATGTATATAGATGGATTGACATGTCATAAGTGCAACGTTTCCATGCGTGTGTTGATCATGTATTTCAATAACATTTCTTAAAGAAAGTCTTTCTTTACAACAATGTTTTCTTTTTAAAATAAGAAAACAAAGAAATCTACTCAATCCTTATAGTGCTTGAACCGACTTCATGCTTATGCAAACAGGTTGGATTGGGCGACTTGTCTGTGATTTAACCTGTTTGCTACTCTGAGTGTCCAATCAGATATTAAAGGTTTTGGAAAGCAGACGACATAAAAAGCTTTTTAAGAAAATTATTCAGCCAACTTAGGGTTAGCTGCGATCAAAATACACCGTAAGCACTATCTATTTTACTCATTTCGTTCAATGTCAATTTCTGCCAACTTCCGTTTCAGAAAGTACGCATGCGTCAAGACACACATGATGCCGGACGACCAATGCGGTACAATGGGATCTGAGAGCTACATGACGGCCGTCAATATCCAGAAGGGAATGGAGGAGTTGGTCATGAAGACAGACAACGAGTGTAACAACAATGCCGGGATAGCACAGGTCTCCCTGGTGGCTGTTCTCGGATCGTTACTAATGGCGGTCTTTTTATAAAATATAGTCTTTAATATATCTTCAACATATTTTGGCAGAGTTGCAAACATTGGCATTAAGTTTCTATTCCAGTTTGAAAAATAGTTGTCACAATCGTTTCAAAGTCTTCTGTTCGTTCGCTTATTCTATAGTGAGCTTAAATTAGTATTTTAACTTAGACGATTCTTAAGTCTTGATGCATATCTTAAGAGCGAAAGCTATTCGTTTTTACTGGAAACCAACAGTTGATTAACAAAAGGTCAAAATTATAACGATGATGGTAGTACTGTGTAATTTCACGAGTGTAAAGTGTATTTTTATAAACATTTTTATTATGCATCTTTTCACAGTTAATTATTTTTTGTATCCGTATATGTTACACATTTCGTCATGTATATTTTGTATGTAGGTCTAGATTTTGATAATAAACTCACACATAAAACAACGTTGTTATTGCGTCCTTTGTTCGGCCACGACAGTGGTGAAGTAGTAGAGGGATTTCGGTAGCTGTGAGGTAAAAATGCCGGAACCTTACCACAAATCAGTTCAAATACTGGTTTATTATCCAGAAAACAGTTATCGAGAGTGACTTCAAAAACCTTGAAGTTCTGTCACAAAATTACGGATGTGTAATATTTAAGTTTAAACTAAAATAGATGCTATGTACATGTATGCCAAGACCGAAACTCTCATATAACCGAAGGATCGACCTTATAAGAGTATTAGAATGATGTCAACTTCTCCCTGTAAAAAAGCCATGTCTTGTGAGCTCATTGGGACAGTCCCGTCAAAAACACCATTTTGGCTGATACAAGACGTGTGCTTTCTATTGCGTCCTCCCTTTCAGAAAGAAGACAACGCTGAGAACAGTGTAACTTTCATGAAAAAACTAAGTTAGATTGAGCAGTATTTGTGCTGAATGAAATGTGCCCGACCCACGTCAAGTCAAACCAAAGACCAACATCGTGTAGTAACAGCGTTCCTTCAAGGCATCTTTGTTGATTTGATAGGAATACAAATAAATAAATGCAATTTCAGCGCAAAAGAAAAGAAAGTCTGCTCTTGGTCAATGAAAACTCATGTATAATCAGTAAAAATAAATAATGGAACGAGTTGTAATCAATCGAAAGCAAAGAAAGTCTTATAACATCACTGTTTTTGCTTAAATGGCCATTGTGCACAGACTTATTTCCCTTCTCCGAATTTAAATAAGTCTTCCTGCTTTGCAGTCAGATTAACCCTTCACTAAACGCCAAGTTTCAGATTGTCCCAAATTGAAAGAGTTTGCAGACGACAATTCAAATTATTATGGAATTGGAAAACAAGCTTCTGATAGTGGAGATAACATTGTGGGAAAAGGAAAAATTGCTCTTTCTCCTTTTCTCACAATATTTTCAAGAGCCGTCTACAACAATTTGGTAGAATGTCGTTAAGGTTTGGTACTGGGTTACAGGTGAGCTACAGATATAGTTGTTCGATTTGTATGTTATTCATTTTTTATTTTCAACGATAGAACTGGAATGTCTCCAACTGAAAAGTTTGGATTGCATCCTTTAGGGACATTACTAGAAATGTTGATTGCAGATCTGCCATTGATTCCATAAGGGCTGGTTTTAAAACGTTATATCGGATATAAAGATATGTCACAGTTTATATCACGGTTATTTTACGGCGATATTTTATGTGGCAAATTTGTCTTTTATCACCGGCAGCAAATTATTTGGAAAAGGGAAATGGATGGAATAAATACGAACTATATCTACTTCAAATTTGCGTCGGTTCTGCATTGAGCCCTCAATATATCGCTGGGATAGTCTGGGGCATGTGTGATTCGTCCTGATCCGCCTGGAAAGTCAGTGGAGGACATTCTGGATCATGCTAACTGCATCCTATGAACTATTTCTTGTTTGCTTATGCCTACAGTGTCCTGCTTACACGGATATGCACCCATTTCCGAAATGTAGAAAAGCCTATGACATAGGGACATGAAATAAGATGGAGTGTTGTTTTGAACTTGCGCACTTCTTTTAGCATTTAACGTATACTAAAACGGTACCCAGGTTATTAGCTTAAAACCATATATAAAAATGCTTTCTTTTTATATATCTGTTTGAGGACAACGTTTCTCAGGGGGACCACACTTTATGAAGCATTTTGGTCATGGCTTATTCAGAAATAGTTAACCCTTTACCAATCGCCAAATTTCAACTGTCCCAAAATGAAAGAGTTTGAAGACGACATTACAAAATGTGATGGAATTGGAAAATACTCTTCTGCTAGGGCAGAAGACATTGTGGGAAGAGGAGAACATTCTTGTAACGAGCAAATTCTCATTTTCTCACAATGATTTCCAGAGTCGTATGCAAAAAAGAGGTTAAATGTCGTTATGTTTGGTAATGGGTTAAGTAGCCTTAATGTCTGCACTTACTCATAAGAAGAACCCCGATTAAAAGGTTACTAGGTTTGACATTCATCCTTCTTCTTATTGAGGATGCTTTATAGTTGTATCACACTTGAGAGAAATATTATAACTAAATGTCTAGTCTCATTGAATCCGCTTTAAAACGAAGGGAACACATGCTTTACTACATATGCCTTATGCATAATTTCTATTAAAAGTGAAGATGTACCATGCACTCGTTCATTACACTTGATTTCCAATCTGTTCCATTATTCTGGAATGGCAACACATTAAAAGCACCGAGAAATTAGCAACTGATCCCCTTGCTTTTGAACGTCATTATAGAAAAGTGTCGAATGGCGACACGGTTTTAACAGCTATTCGATAGGCATTTTCCGGCCGCGATAATCAACTCAAAACGACTTCCGGTTTCTAGAACAATAACCGGAAACACGGTTCTGCGAACAGGATTGATTGCACCTCCAGTAGATGTTTTTCTAGAACTAATGGTATACGTTTGAAGACAGGCTGGGTGTATAACCGAGTCACTCACTTCCGGGAGGTAGATTGTTTTCCGGAAGTACAACATAGAAATGCGTGTTTCGAATCGGAGGAGCTCGTACATTCGGCATTTCTCGGTACTTTTCGTTAAAAGGGTGCGACACATGGAAATGGGCAATATTGCTAGAAATTGCGGTCAGCGTAGGTTGATGGATAATTTATAGCATCATCCAGAGGAACAGTGAGCTGTGGAATAAATGAAACACAGTAAATGCTATCCATGATTAACTTTTCTAGCGTAAAAGCTGGAATTCAAGCGCAAATTCGAAGAACTGTGCATTAAATCATTATGCAAATAATTCCGTTAAGGTCTTTGATATACGGTGTTATCTCCTTCATAGAGTTAAAAAAGATTTTCTACGAACCAATCAGTTTGATTTAATGGGTTGCTTTCTCTTCTATTACCGTTTGCCGTATACCGTTTGGTACTGGATAAAGGCCTACGCCTGTGACTCCTACGACTCTTGTCTGTCTCAATAGAGTTTCTTTGCACCATAAACAACAAGTAAATCGTCATTTTACTACAGGCTATATGTCGGTTGTTATTGGGGGGGGGGGATTTATAATGGCCAAAACAAGACAGTGCTTTCTTTTGCGTTCTCGTCTGTGTGTCTGAAATATACCGTCGCCGTTACCGGAAATGATTAACCACGTGACAACTGATTTTTTTTTATTTAAGTCATTCGGCCGCCTTCTGGCAGAATCCTCTGTATTCATATTTAATATGTCCTCAAGGACATATACGCCCATTTTAAGTGTTAAATTCCTAACATGAGTCTTAATAAAATGTATTATATTCAAAGTGAAGTATTGGCGTAACGGTCGTATGTCAAGACCTATAATATACTTTTATAGCTCGTTGGGGAATCGATGTCGTATCTAAAGTCGTTATTTTGTACATCACCTATGCCATCTATCAAATAATAAAGACACGTAGTGCATGGCCTCCGTTTTGATCGTCATTTTTATGGAGAGCGAATAAACCATATGTACGTTAATTCTAAACACAAATTTGAGCTTTAAGAAGTATGTTTGTAGCAGGCTTGGTTAATTATAGAAAGTACAGAATGGTGAAGTCTTTTAATACCATACTGGTTTCTGAGTCATCCTTATAACTTAATTTAATATAAGTAAAAAGTTGTTCACTGCTTTGTAATTTTGAACAACTTTTTTTCGCATTGGCAAGATATAGGTGTTATCATTCTGCTTGTTTCTCAAGCAAAGCTATCTGCATTAGACTCTTGAGTTGCAATAACTTTGATAGGAATTAATACATTTAACAGTGTACAGCTTTACTAAACTTTTATGCTAAATATTTGTGAAAGTTCAAAACAACATTCCCTTGGTCTTCAACATTGGGCTAAGCAATATCGCAAAGCAACACATCATTTGAATCGTCTCTACGAGACGCTTCTAATGATTTGTCACATTACAATATTGTACTTTCGTTTAAGATGATACTAATGTTTATCATTTTTAGCTGAAGCAAACATTTCCCTTAAGCCGTTTAGCAAAATAGTACCTAGATTCCAAAATGAAGAGGTACATCGGATTTTCTTTTATTAAGTGCAGCCGATCTTGTTTAAAGGCCCATTAAAGGAGATTAATGCTATATCAAACTACATTATGGTAAACTTTTGGACAGATTCAAATAGGTATTACCTGAAAAAACCATCAGCACAATTGAAATGTGAAAGCAAACCAGAAATAACCCAGATTAGCAAGTTTTGTAATTCTTATTTCCTGATTCCTTACCTCTGACCTTGACAGTTGATACACAAATTTTTGAACCGACCAATCAGAATTGGTTATTTTGAATATGTAAACAAACATTTTGTTGATAAACATGATTGAATTGGAGACAACTATATTTCAAACACAAAATAACTTATACAAATGAGTTTATTTAATATGGTTTCAATGCATTCCTAAACTAATGCTCATTAATTTTATGAACATAATAAAAGAACTCCATATATTTTTTCATTAATTTATTTGTACATCTCTCCTTTGATGTGCCTTTAAGCGACAACTCATAAACCATAGTGTAAATAGTTATATTTTCTGACGTTCAAGCAATGTAATGGTAGGACTGTACAACCACCGAATTTTCTATTGTGTCCTTATAGCCTGCATATACGCTGCTCATCGTCTACCGTTCCTTATATAATTTCTCCATCGAGATGTGAACTTCCCGGCCATTATTGAAATTACTGCACCTCTTATATCCGGCGTTTTGTAATGCAATATGTTCGCCGAATAAATCCAAACGTATTATTCAAGTCGAGAAAGCCTTCATTTACCCCGATACACATCAATGGATCTACGATCAGGTTGTCATTGAATCCCTAACTATCGAACTTTAGATTCAATGTAAAGTAACAAACAAAGTTTTTTATAAAGTTTGATTAAAACTATTTTCATGAAGTTTTACGCTTTCGTTCATATGTACTTGTTTTGACGACAACACAGAAAATGTTTGAGAAGTCTTTATATCGTAATAAACTCTACCAAATATGGCAAAATGATATATTTTATATCATTTTTTTCTTCTTGTGGAATTGCCTTTTATAGTTGTCTGAGATTTGGCTTAGTCACATGAACCCAGAACAACAGGGCTTCATTTTTTACTTGGAATTAGACATATTATGGTTGTAGCAATTGAACTTTGACAAGAATAGCAGACAACAATAAATATGATGACAATGGCTTTCATTGTAAATGTAAGCAGATAGCATAGCGATAAATGGCGAACAGGGTTGTTTTATGTTTTTTTATATTGTATCTTAACCCTAAGCCAACCACTAAATTTTCGACTGTCCCAAAATGAAAGCGTTTGCAGACGACCGTTTTAAAGTGATGAAATTGTAAAATTGACCTTTTGATAGGGTAGAAAACATTGTTGGAAAAGGAGAAATTGCTCGTGACGAGCAAGTTCTCCTTTTCCCACAATATTTTCAAGAGGCGTCTGCAATAAAGTGGTTTAATGTCGTTATTGTTTGGTCATGGGTTAAGGGTTTTCAAACAAAGGTTTAAAAACCGTTCAATGCAGCTGCGTAAAATTTAGTCAACAGAGTAATGCTTTGACACATTTTGAGGTGAGGGATTGCCTGTCACTGTATTCACACGTGAGTTCCTCTGTGACCTTATTAACGCAATACTCCATATTGGCAACACTCACAACTGATTATAATTTCTTTTTCTAATGTGATAAATCTATCACATCGAACCAAAGAAGGAAATGAAAACAAAATAAAATCTCTATCTCTCAGATGGGATTTTCTGAAATGTTGAATTTTGGGAGGGACCATGAGACGCAAAACATATAGGATTGTAACTTAAGGGACCGTTAGCCATGATCAGTAAAAATGTTGTTTGCTGAGTACAAGACGCTATTCAGGTAACCTATTGTAAGATACATCAATATCCGTCAGAAAATATCATGCAAACGTGATTGTGTTCCCTGACATCTCAGTCTACGTGAGCCGATGTTGATTATCTGTATAGGTATCGCTAAGCAACCCATATAGTTTCAGGGGTTAATTTCGAAAGATTCGTTGATAAGATGCCCCAAATTCCCTGAAACCTTTCCAGAATGTTGAGATTAATCAATTTTCTTCATAATATGTTGACCTACTTGGTTTGTTTCACTTTAAACAAACACCTAATGAACATTTTGACAAAATGTGAAATTGCTCGGCATAAGCAAAAGTTGTCTTCTTTAAATAGCACCAAACCAATCGTAATTTGTCATTCGCAAAAGCTGTAGATCAGTCTTGCTTTTTACTTTTATCTCTTTAGAATGCTGAAATGGGTAAAGAGTATACTGTTCGTTTTCCGTTGTATGGGTTTTTTAATTGGAAACTGTCAGATGTTGTTAATTACGAGTTTGTAAATTTAACGAGCAAAGGACTTCAAAGGAGAATGGTCACGCGACTATTGGTCGTATATTAGCCAATCGGAAGTACACATAAACCACCGTTATGGACGGATGTAATATATGCCGTGCCCGAATTCGACGATGTCCAAGAATTGGTTGGTTGGTTTCTTGGTATTTTCCATCAGTTGTGCACAACATTCCTTCAAACCCATTGACTGACTGCTTTCCCACGTGAATATGTTTACTACGTTCTAGAAAGAAAAGGGGAATTAACTATTAATGATTAGACAATTCAAAGAATGTTGTCAAGGTTTTACATGGAAATATCACTTTTCCTCAACCACACGTGACGAAATTTAGCCTCATCTTCTGTAGAAGACGATAGAAATCACTGCAATAAATACAGTTAGTTATTGGTTGTAACGAAAAAGTCATCCTTTCGCTACGATAGTAACTACCTACATTCACAAAAAAAACGTTGTCATGTTTATAAACGTGTGGTTTGTTGTTGTCATAAATCCTGATCTTTCACAAATTTTCATACGAGGGAAAGGGATGAGGCACGCTTGGTATGCTTAATGATATATGATGCCCTAGATTTCTAATGAACTGTTAAAATCGCATTTCGTTCCATTTAAATTAAGGAATGGTATTGTCAAGGGACAATATTTTGTCATCGTTCAACACAACAGAAGCTATTTCTTTATGACTTGTCATCCCCCTGCAAGTGTTGCCAAATGTCATACCCTTATAACCGATATGTTACTAGTTTAAAGGCACACACACCTTCATTATTCTGTATATAGCTAAATATGGTTTCGACTGAAGTTAAGATATTTGCGAGGTTCTCTATATGATTTTCGGTCGCAGCGTTCAAACATGGAATGCTTGACACGTTGGGCTATAAAGTCTCTTGCTTGCATTCTTATATTCTGTCATTTTGAGTATCCCTTTTATCTACAAAGAACATATTGGCTTTCACAATTGATCTTTTCAAGTCTTATGCACTATTTTATGAACGTTATATATTTTTTAAATCGATACATTGAAGGGACTATTCCAAAAACAGTCCTCTGTATGTAAGAAACGTTTAAATGATAATTCAATAAATCCTCGTCACTGAACAAAATATTTTTTTTAAATTCTTTATTTCTAGGTTGTTTACCGTCTCTGTATTAATAAAAAAGTGGAACGAGCTTCCCTTACTTTTAGTGTTTTAATGTCAAACTCTTACTCATTTCGACGGTTATGCATGACGGAAATAAAGTACATGTATATTCATGTAAATTAGGATGGGGAATCACGTGAACAATGTTTATGATCTTATGTACAAACAAGATGACCGCGCCACAGGTAGTTTTGCTTTTTTCATCTACCTTTGCCATTGATAGAAATATTGTGTACTCAGCATGAGTTGACCATAAACTTTTTAGTTCTGATTGTTTAAGATAACCCATGCTTTATGACGGCGTTACGTCTAACACTCGGCAGAGAAATCGCAATCAACGTGCGTGCATGTCCAAAAATACCTAGGCATGACATGTTAGTCGAACATAAGATCGTAAACATAAGTCACGTGATTCCCCCGCCAGTATAACAATAGTCAAACGAGCCTCTTGATGTGCCTTTGTCCTTCTCATCTGAATTAGGAATTGCTACCATAAAATTTAACTTATCAATTATCCTTTGTGGTCGCTTCTCATGACAATGTTTTTATAAAGACTTATCAAACATGTTCCCCAGAATGCACCGGTTCAAAGACACAAACTGAAAATGTCTAATAGGTTTGTTGCGATTTGCATCATATAAGAATTGCCCCATACTTTGTACGTGGTGTCTCTCAATGACTTGGTCTTGAATGAGTTT
This sequence comes from Cerastoderma edule, assembly GCA_947846245.1. Classification (NCBI taxonomy): domain Eukaryota; kingdom Metazoa; phylum Mollusca; class Bivalvia; order Cardiida; family Cardiidae; genus Cerastoderma; species Cerastoderma edule. The sequence goes on along the minus strand of OX401419.1, from coordinate 4,255,010 downwards.
GTCAATAAATGTAAAGGAAGACGTCAGAAGACAGATATCTAAGAATTAAATTCATGGAAAGCGTCATGACTTACGAACCCTGGCCGCTTGTTAAGTTTAAAAGAGTCCATCAATCAATCTTAACCCGTATGGGAGTGTCTGTAGGCGTGGTGTCGGGAATTTGAAGTTTACTTCTTTGCGACCCCCAGTAAAGTATTATTCGAATCAATTACGGCAATCATTAACCTCTCCTCTTATTCAACATTAAATTAGGTTGTTTTGAAAACTCTTACGAATAGTTTGGAATTGAAGTTCAAACTGTTTAGACTTCTCTCCTATATTTGACATTGATAGACGTTCATGTACATGAAGCAGAAACCACCAGCAACAACGGTCTTGATTCGAGAAACAAATCATAATCATTTTTGTCAAATCGATATCGACTCTATTTAACCTAGAGTCGTGGATCTTTTTACGTTTTTTATTTGCCGTTGCTGTTTCTTGAATAGTTTACTAGCTAAACTTTTAGAGTGAAGGCGCCTGTCCACATAAGATGCCGGTTACTTTTACAATGCGAAGTTCTCGACTTCAGCCTTTATCCCGTTTCTGGGACAGTTTTAAAACAGACTATCTTACTAGTTATCAAATTAAAAGAGAATCCGCTATCGATTAAAACATAAGAAACATAAGAAAATACTGATTTTTCTGTGACAAAAGATTCTTTCGAGGTAAACAAACTATTCTTTTGTCAAAGTAAATTTAAAAAGCATTTGTCGCACGTGTGGTTACAGGCTGCTTCACAGAAGGCGTCGAGACAGAGAAGGTCGTAAAACCTGTTTAAGCAATCGTTGTATTCTAATCCAAAAACTCCGATTCTTGTAGTATATCCCTACCCACGATACATCAATATTATGCAAAGTGGCAAATTGTCTAATACGAGTTCGAAGACCTTTTATGGAAAAAGCCTAGCCAGAACAAAACGAAAAAACAAACAACAATTACATTAAGATAACAAAAACAAAATAGGAGAGAGAAATTGTATTGTTGATAGCAGTATCCTCCAGCATGGGACATTTGACAAAACATTGTATTCCTTGCCCAATAGCCAAATATGGTACCAGCTTGTTACCAAGAAAACGCACGCGCATGGCACATGGATTATACGTAAAATAGTCTTGTGCCACTTTTTGCCAGCAACTTAATAATATTCTACAAGTACCTGCAACATGGCAATAAAATATGTGACCGAGAACAGATCTGAGTTTGAGGTGAAAAAGGCTTAAGCACAGAATACAAAAGAAAGATGAATGCCGTTGTTGGGATAGAAAGCGTAGAATTGAGATTTGAACTTTGAATACTTCATTGAAGTATTGATTTTTTTCCCAAGACCAACCTCGTTCATCAAATAATATGCTTTCATTGGGTACATACGGTAATCATCTGTTGATTTCAAATCTAAAACCCGCGTGATTTTTGTATTTTGATGTAAATTAACACAAAACAATTTTATTTGATTTCCAAGGGAAGCAACTCTATATACCTGGGGTTTCATGGATTACTTCCCAAAAGGGAGGTAGTAATCAATATCAAAACTTTTCCAATAACATCTTCTAGTACTTCAAACTAAATGTTATTATCATCTAAAAATTGCTTCTATTTAATAATCATACAAATCAAAATCAAGACCACTTGTTTTTGCTCTTTTTATTAATAGTTGTTCACTTGTCAATTTATTTACAAATGACTCCCTTAGCAACAACAACAACAACAGCAAAAATGGAGGGTTTTGAAGTTTGTTGTCAGTGTAAACATTGTTGACCCATTGTTGAATGGCTGTATTGTTTAAAAAATATTCTCCTTTTGATATTGATGAGAATGAAAAAAATGACACAAGGGCTTCAGCTTTGTTCATGTTTACAAAGTGTAGGAAATATTTTATAGTGCAATGTCATTGTGCTTTAGACTGATAGAAAAGTTGAAGGAAGGAGTCTCAATATGACAGATTGTTTTCCTTGTCACAAAAAGTGAATGACTTAATTATCCCAAAAGACAGCTGCAATGGAGAAAGGTAAGATAATGCTTTAAATGATTTTCTATTAAATGGCTTGATTTCTTTATCTTATGTAATTGAAATATCTTAATTTCTTTGTGATGGGTGGGGTAATAATTCTGCATACTGTATGTCAAAAACAAAAAGTGTTTGGATAATGAGTTTGTGCTCCTCTTATATTAAAGGGACTCACTGACCATGCTTAATTTTGTAAAGAGTGTTTTTTTTTCCATTACGATCATTTCTTAAAAAAAGTCTTTATGAAAGACATTTCACAAAATCAATTTTGCATGCCTATAGTTCCTATCAGTTACAAAAACACACATGGTCAATGGATTAGAAGAAACTTAGTTTGAGATGAAAATAAGCTTCCTTTTAAAGTAATATGTAAAGTATTTTGCTCATATTAGTTGTTATGTTCAGAATTATTCACCTGTCTTATACTACTAAATATGCCATATATTATATTTCAAGATCATTTCACATAATGTTCATATCTTAATTCTTAAGCCAAATTGTCTAACTAAGGATTTCCTCATCCATGTTTGTCTTATTTTATTTGGATTTAACATTATATCAACAGTTTTTAAGTCATATTGGGATACCCGACTCATCATTGATGCAATTTGATGGAGGGAGACCCCTTATTTTACCTTTAGCCATCAGGGCCGGTCAAAATAAATAAAGCCATCCCCAATTCCATTACTCGGCGAGAGTCAAGCACTCATGAGAATTCAAATATATCGTTACCACGATTTTAACAGATATGGAGAGGGTTTGGTAATTTAAGAGGCTTATAGCAAATATTCCTTTTCACATTAATTCTATCTTTAAAGGAAACACCTATGCACTAGTTGTTTATTTATGTATAAAAAAGAACTTATCTGCTTTATAAGATGCAATAGAGTTTTATTGTAACTTACTTTGTTTTTTGTTTTTTTTATTTCTTTAGGGTTGTGCCCAAGTGGCTCCATGAACATATCATCTGCAAGCAATGGTGATCCCCTCCTTTGATGACAGAAAGGTGTTCCTTATATTAAAGTCAACTAGACTAAGTAGAAATGACTGTTTGTGCAATGGGTGAGTATTTATTTCAAGTTTTTAAATTATGAAGTATATTGAAAAATTGAATAATCCATAACATCAAAAACCTGATGAATTCTTGTTACCACCTGATAATAAGGGTCCTGATTGGTTTAGTGGTTAAGGTGCTGGTGTTAGTACTTGGGGATCCCTTGTTTAAGGCCCAGCATTAGCTAGATCCCTAGCCTAATACTAATGAATCCAGATGAGCTGTAACATGACTGAAAAATTGTTGACACAATATCTTTCTCTATATATATAAACAAACAAACAAACAAACAAACAAACCACTTAACAATGATGGTTGTATGAAATAGTGTGTAAGAATTTCTGAATTCATATCTAAAGTCATGCCAAATAAAGCCATATTTGAGTTCTCTCAGTTGGTTTTGAAGACAATCGTGCAGTCCTTTTACATAAGGTTGATTTTCTATGATAGATTATTTTGATTAACACAATGTACTTTACATTCCATTCTGAAATTATTCAGCACATGTCTTCACTTTAACTGAGTCTGAAATATGTTATTCATCTTATATTGACTTACTTATTTACCCATCCTTTTTTTTTATCTTATTCAGAAATAACTCGTGTGAAAGACAAGACAGATCAACCATGATGCTCATAAGAAGACATCTATTACAGAAATCAGCACGGATGAGAAGTTCCCTGTAGTTATGGTCTATCTTATATATGTTACAGGGAATATGTATAATCAGGGAATATGTATAATCCCTGAAAATTTCAGGGATTATGTATAATCCCTGATTCACTCAGGGAATATACATAATCCCTGAAAGAAGCAGGGATTATACATATTCCCTGATTTGATGTCCAGATTTTTAGACATATTCCCTGAAATGAATTCTGTCTTTATTTTCTGGATTTACGATTCATTTTAAAGAAATATCTGCAGTTAATTAAAGAGAGTGCATAAAGTAATTTATTTCTGCAGTAAACCAAACACAATTTATCATATAAAACAGTTTATTTCTGAAAGGACATCACATTTACGTATTCTGTCTTTCACCGTCAATCATGCTTATCTATCCAATTGATTAAACGTAATTAAGTTGTTTGCACGGGATTTATGTTTGATGTTCTTAATCTAAAAATAAGCCTTTCAAGTTTTTAACACCCCGTGCAAGATGAACAGATTATGTTGTCAATTATGTATAATTAAGTAATCATTTTCTTTTAATCTTGTAAAGAACAGGACTTAAGTGCCCACATTATTCTTATTTGTTTGAACTTTTTTACATCAACTGTAAAGCAAACAGTCATTTGGTTAAAAATTGCTTCAGCTGAAACTGACCAATGACCTGCTTGCAGTATAATGCAACACAATGATGAGTACTAACTAATAAGGCTAAGGTGATCTAGACCTCATTCTATAACAACAGACACAAGATGGAACTTGAAATTGAATTAAGGCAGAAACTATACAAACAGTATGAAGAAAACAAGAGGATGAATACAACAAAATTATCAATGAGATAATTGAAGGTTCTGCATGCTCCAAGAAGTCTCCACATCAATATTACTTGCTGAAGAAGTATGAAATACTTAAGTGTGGAGATGCAGAGAAGCTTATCAGAACACATCAGCATCCAGATGAACATCCAACTTACTTTGTGACTATTGAAGAAACATTTGACATAGTAAAGAGAGTACATATAGCAACTGGCCATGGTGGGAGAGACAAAATGGTGAAAGAAGCAAATAAGAAGTATGCCAATATCACACAAGACGTCCTGTCATTGTACAAATCCATGTGTGTTGAGTGCCATCGAAAACGCAAGAGACCAACTACTAAAGGAGTTGTTGTTAGACCACTAATTAGCAAGGACTTTAATTCCAGAGCGCAGGTTGATCTGATAGACATGCTGGCAATGAACCAGGGACATTTCAAATGGATTATGGTGTACCAAGATCATCTAACCAAGTTCCTTAAGCCTGTTGAGGAAAGGGTTAAAGAATCAACTACAATTATCTGAAATGCATGTGTGAAATAAGATAACTTTTGTTTTAATCTGAAGCTATCTAATATGTTACATGTACATGTGATGTCCTTTCAGAAATAAACTGTTTCAAATGATAAGGTCTGTTTGTTTTACTGCAGAAATTACTTGTAAATGATTTGTAAATCCAGAAAATAATGACAGAATTAATTTCAGGGAATATGTCTAAAAATCTGGACATCAAATCAGGGAATATGTATAATCCCTGCTTTTTTCAGGGATTATGTATATTCCCTGAGTGAATCAGGGATTATACATAATCCCTGAAATTTTCAGGGATTATACATATTCCCTGATTATACATATTCCCTGTAACATATACACTGACCGCTGATATTTAATTCTTACAGTACAATGTTATTTCGTTGAAGATTGGTTGACTGGTCCAAATTTGAAGTTACAACAATTTTAAAGTGTTTAACATGCAGTTTTTGTGTCATATTTTGAAGACTTTGTGATTTAATGAGATAATTTGTTTCAATAGTGTCTTGGGTCTTCTGCTTTTAGAACATTGAAATAAATATAACCTGTTGTGCTAGAAAAATTAAATCAAAAACACCTCCTCTGGTATGGTAGAATAAGAGGTATAATGAGAAAAGGAAGAAATGCTCAAATGACCAATGTCTTCTTAAACAAAGCTTATCTTCTATTGTTAAGTGATAAGTTAGTTCTACCAAATTTTGTATTCTCTCATTATGCTAATTTGGGATGGTTTTTTTTTAAATAATATTTCCAATTCCTGAAGTTCACACCAATGTCCAGCAAGGTACACCCCCATCTCCCCGAACTATTCAAGTTCAAGCCCTTGAATGATAAAAATGAGACATTTTCGGCTTGTCCACAATATGATGATGAAAAAAAAACTTTATCTAATCTTCATCAAATGTTATGAAATTATTATTTTTTAAATCAATCAGTATTAACTCAAAATATAAGTGTTATGCCCCTTGAATGATAAAACATTGACATTTTATCCTATAGAAGCAGTTTGGAGTCAAACGATTTCTTCATACATGTTGCTGTAATTTCAAAAATGAATATCAAAGAAATTTTTATTTTGATAAATTAAAGCAAGTCTATCGCCCGTTTTACTTACATATTGGAAAAGGTACAACCAGGAAGGTGTTGTTTTCTTCATGTTTCCATAGCAACAGAATTGTATTGCACTATGTTTTCTAACATGAGCTCAGTAATCTATCTAAAAGAGTTCAAATGCATTTTGTGAAAAGTCCAGATAGCTTTACTGGAGTAAACAATATTGAATCACAGTCGCTCAAATTTTTCATTTGATGCTTTCTACAGTACTTGTTCCTTATGAGTTGTGGTCAGATATGAAACATACATCTCTATTTGCTTATTTTTTAAGTTTAAACATGTTTTTATGTCTTTATATGTGTTTCATTTCTAAGTAAGGTGCATCAAGAAAAAGATCAAGACAAGAAAATGCCATTTTTGAATTATTTCATTTTTTTTGGTTTCCATAGCAACACATTTTAAATGATTTTCTCATGTTGTAAACCATTTTATATATTCATGTATCATCTTTTTGGTATTAAAAGTTTGTTTACCAAATTAAAATTGCATTTTGTTGCCTTTTATAGTTAAAATAGAATGATTTTAGGTGGAATGACTATTTCTATTCTTGTTGCTAGAGTACTTATTCCTGTTTGAGATATCTCAACAAAGAGGGAAAAATACGCGGAATTTTTACATGATTTTGATAGAGGAGATGTCCCTTTACTGTTTTGATCATATGAGCTTTCTGTATTAGGTTGGTCTTGAGAGATAATCTAAAATGAAATATGTCAATTTTCCAAAAAAAATGCAAAACCAGTTTAATCTTGAAATGACCTCTGTAAAAAAGTATAAAGTAGAGCAGCAACATTTATTGAAATTTCTTTCCACAAAATGATATTCTTGGAAACTGTTATGGCAAATTTATCTATTTCCTACATTTTATGTATGTATTTTCAATGTGAAAATGACAAAAAAATCACTCTTTTTTTTACCATTTTGGGCTGTTAATGGCAAAAAAGATTCAATACACAGAGAATATTTGGTTTTTGCCGTGAATTTTAAGGCTTGTGAATTATAAGGCTTTTTCACGGGTAAGGGAGATGATTCTTACTTTTATGCTCACAATAGAAGCTTAACACATATTTCTAACAGTTTGAATACTTATATAAGTTTATGTTTCTTTATCAGTATTGCATTCTTGAAGAAGTTGTATCAAAGCAGATAACTAGCGATGAAATATGCCCTTTTGGGGGGGGTTCAATTTTTTGTTTCCATAGCAACCCTTTAAACAGTCTTTTTAAGTCTACAACCAATTTTTATTTCCACAAATTATCTTTTTGGTATTTGAACTTTTAAATGCACACTTTGTATTGCCTTGTTTTGCTTTTTTGAGTGAAACCAGTATGATTAATGATGGAATGACAATTTCTATTGTTGCTGTTATGAGACCAATTCCTTATTGAGATTTATCAAAAAAGAAGAGAAAACACACACTTTTCTCTCTTGTTAAAGTATAAGGACATATCCATTTAGTGTTTTATAATGAGCTCATTGTGCTAGGTTGGTCTTAAGATGAAATTGGAGACGAAATATGATGTTTTTTGTGATTTGTTTTATATTTTTGTTTCCTTGGCAACCCTTTAAAAGACTGTTTTTTGGTTGACAACCAATGTTTGTCTTAATATTTCATCTTATTCATATTTAGACTTATAAATGCACATTTTATATTGCTTTGTTCTGCTTTTTTATTTAAATCTGAGTGCTTTAAGATGGAAAGACAAAGTTCATTCTTGTTGCTATGGTACCTATTCTTTTTCAAGATTTCTCAAAAAAGAAGAAAAAACACGCGGTTTTCTTTCATGTTTATGTAAGAGGAGATATTCTTTTACTGTTTTAATAGTATGAGCCCCCTGTACTAGGTTGGTCTTTAGAGGAAATTGGAGATGAAATTTGTCAATTTTCCAAAAATCCTTAAAAATCCCAAATGTGCAAAACCTGTTGAAGCCTGAATTGACATATGTCAAAAAGTATTAAGTTGAGGAGCAACTTGTATTGAAATTTCTTTTCACCATATGATAATCTGAAGAAGTTATTTAACAAATAAACTCTTTTTTTATTGTGTATGTATGTTTTTTCATTGTGAAAATGACCAAAAATCACTTTTTTGTTGCCATTTTGGGCTGATAAATGGCAAAAAAGAAATCGTCCCGTTTCCATGGCAACTGTAACAGAAATGAAGAAATTTTCAGCCAAACTTATTTTGGTCATAAGTGCTATACATCTGGCTAAAAATTGTGCAGTTCTGTCATCATGGATAAATCACATTCTGCATGGTTCTTAGAAATAGCTGCACTTAAGGCCTCCGGTCCACATAACAACATATGGATAAATTTAAAGTCATTCTTTTCATTATGTATTCCTCCACAAACAGTATTTATATTCCTTATTGAATATCTATTACGTTGCTTTGAATTGAAGTGATATAATCATAATTGTTTCCCACAGCTTTTTGATATATTTGTTCATTTCCATAATCCTTAATGTGGTCGCACATGTATCCTCATTCAATCATCATTTTCCTTCCTTATTTATCTTTTGTTATCGAGTCATAATGATTTCTTTTTGTCATAAAAGAGACATGAACTTAACCTTTATCTAGGCTATGCTAGCGTCTCTCTAATGATGGTAGATCAATACAATTCATGTGACTATTTATTACAAATTTAGGATAAAGTGTCTGAAAATAAAATAATACAATTCCATGAAGAATGACGCATAAAGTAACCCACGCGAATGGCGGTATTGACTACCGGAGCCAGTTTAAAAGGCACCAGTAGCGCTTGATTGGTCCTTTAGTTGGAAGGCTCGCTGTTGTAACGGAATCAATGTTCTGATAGTTCGTTTTAATATACTCTCCCCTAACTGAGACTGGACATTAACGAATTTTGTACTGTTGAACGAACACTTAATAGACTGTGCTTTACGATTTAAGCTGAGTTCCAACTTCCAGCTCGTTAAACTACAAGTAAGTACGTTAAATTAAATATAAAAAATAGGAAGGAAGATAAAAAAAAAAAGAAAATAATAAAAAAACAATGAAACTATCGGCGGCTTCATATATTCTTTATATAATTTTATTGTCGTTACGATTATGATTCTTTTCCGATCTTGATCTTCTGACTTAGTAAATAGAAACAAAGAATATTCAATGTCTTTTAATATTAAAAAGCCAAAATAATGGTTGGATTTAGACAAAATTGAAGTTTATTTATTCATGAATTTCACGATAAGCATTGTTAAAGCATAAGGGATAGCTTTGTGTGTTCCTATCACAAATTAATTTAAGTTCTGGATTGACTTGGTAAATACCTCAATTCCGAATGTATATCATAGAACTGTTAGGCGTTTCTGTTTATTCAATAGATATGCAGAAAAGATATATTGTGTGAAATATAGACTTACAAGCAATACCGAACTGATTCATTTTAACAATTAAAATCACAGGAAGGGCCAATTGCAAAACAATTCTGAATCACTTGCAGTGATATAACACATTTTTCCGCAACGTTTTTTTTTCAATAGGGTTTAGGGGAAATGTTGCACCGACATGGGATATCACCGTTTGGTTACTTTTTGATGTTTCCTCGACACATAAACGAGACATTACAAACAATCAATTTAATCAGAAAATTCTCTGCAATTAAGGTATATACTGAATTGGTGATACATATACATGTATCATATTGTAACGAAACTTGGCTGCCAAAAAGTCTTAAAGTTCGGGGATACAAAATATGATTTAATACAGAAGCAACTTCTTCACTAACAGTTTCTCTGTGGTGCTGTGTACATGCAGTAGTTGTGGTCAAAACGGTAAAAATGTTTACTTAAACGTATCTGAAACAGGCTCCACAAACCATGTGTATCTTGGATTGGAAATCAGAATCAGACTAATTTTATTGAGCTATGTACTCACAGTACATCGTTGTTTCAAACAATATGTTTTCAAAATAATGTGATGCCAATGTAACACATTTCTCTTTTCCCTCTTTCTTTCTTTCTTTCTTTCTTTCTTTCTTTCTTTCTTTCTTTCTTTCTTTCTTTCTTTCTTTCTTTCTTTCTTTCTTTCTTTCTTTCTTTCTTTCTTTCTTTCTTTCTTTCTTTCTTTCTTTCTTTCTTTCTTTCTTTCTTTCTTTCTTTCTTTCTTTCTTTCTTTCTTTCTTTCTTTCTTTCTTTCTTTCTTTCTTTCTTTCTTTCTTTCTTTCTTTCTTTCTTTCTTTCTTTCTTTCTTTCTTTCTTTCTTTCTTTCTTTCTTTCTTTCTTTCTTTCTTTCTTTCTTTCTTTCTTTCTTTCTTTCTTTCTTTCTTTCTTTCTTTCTTTCTTTCTTTCTTTCTTTCTTTCTTTCTTTCTTTCTTTCTTTCTTCCTTTCTTTCTTTCTTTCTTTCTTTCTCACTCCCTTCATTCTCTCTCCTCCGCACTGTTTTTTGACTATTTGTGTGATTATAACCGTGCTTATTAATATGAACAGTTTTAAACGTTATTCTTAACAATGCAAATAAACTATCTTGAACACACATAAACATAAATTAAAAACCGTTTTTTCTAAAATAGTCATCATATCTAAACGAAAACTGCTTTCATTTTTGCTAAATATTTGTCGTCTGCTTATTCTTTCAATTTGAATCCAATACATTATTTAATACGGGGCTCGAGGTTTTGAATACTCAATACACCGAGCGTTCAAAAAAATCCATACACGAGAAATGAAATTACAAGTGTTTCCCGATTTGAAAATAAGAATTTGACATTACCACGTTTAGAGTAATTGGCAAAACGTTGATCTGAATATTGATATTGAACCTATAATTGAGTATATTAAAAGCCGAGAAATAGTTCGATATTCCAAGAGCAGTTCAACGGCATGTGGCAAAACCTCTTATTCCTCAAATATTGCTTAAATATTTTGATTCCTTTGAGATGTTGAGAATTGTTAAAAAAAGCTTAACGGCCGATTCACGAAATAAAAAGGGATATGTTTAGAAAAAAAGACAACAAGACATTTCAAGGAGTCATTGATCAATGCGAGTAATTCACCACTCGGTCGCATTATTTTCGTTCGTAAACTGCTGTGTATAAGCCAAAGAAAATAAACGTATGTGATGTTTGGGCTCCCTTATAGAAGCTTTTTAGACAACACAGGATGAGCATAATGAAGTATTGTTTTAGCTAAATGATTTGCGTTGTTGGTAACATCTAACTATACATACCCAAATCGATATTTTCCCTTTAAATACTCAACTAAGAATGGGTCTTTTAACAATTGCTTCATTGTGAAGCTTCACAGCCCAATCAAATACTTGTCACCTAACCCATCTTAAACTTGACATATGCGCCACAAACGTTCAAATAAATCATTATTTCACAAGGTTGTATTGCTTATTCAGTTGTTTCACCAAGGGAAACCATATTTTACTAGAGATGTGTCGTTTAATAAGAATTTCAGAATGTCTGCGCACTCTTCCAAATCGAAGCAATTTCATCAGCAGTATAACGTTTTGATAGTTTATAAGGCAAAGAAAACAACATCCAACTTGATTTTAGAAATATGACAAATAGACTTCATCATTTATATTGGGCAAGAAAATCGTTCACTTATCTTTAAAATCTAACATTATTGAATCAAAGGTTTTTATAAAATAGACAATACTTTGTTAACTCTTTCATACTTAAAGGATGTTGAGACTGATCACAGTTGTTACAACAGAGAAAAATAAGATAAATCTCCGTGATCTCCGTTTGTGGAATTGGTCACTGCCACCACAAATGATGTCACATGACCATCTGCTATGAAACGAAATTGGCGTACGAAGATGGCAGCGACACCCAAAAAGTCATCTATTTGTGATTTCTTTGGTAAAGAAAACGAAAGATTGTTCATTTTAACTGATTAGAAATAAGCACAAGAACAGGCATTATAACAAATATATCTACTATAACCGGTAAAGACTTGATGAAAAGAGGAAAGAGAATATTATTCAAATGTCATCCGACTCTGGATAAAAATCTTGTGGTGGCAGTGTTAGATGTAGTGTTGCAAGGGGAGATTACTGTGAGGAGTTCGATTTTTTACTGGTATTGTGTAGACAGTGTTGTGGTCAAATTTTCCTTTGTCATGATGGTCAGAAAACTGCTTCGGTTGCCTTGAAAATACATCAGGACACCAGATTTACACATTGGAAACTTTGTTCAATCCTATCCCATATAAACATTTTACATCTATATTTTCTAGAATAAAGCCTACGAAGGGCTTATTTGTGTACTTTGATTCTTTGATAATGGTTAAACTCTGTGATCAACAACTAACTCAAATTATATAATGGAATCAATTCAATTATTTTCAAACATTTCAAAAGGTTCCTTTCTAAAAACCAGGTCTTCCCCACTGTTGTTGACTAAAACTGGATTTTCTGTCAAAGCGCCATTTGGGGAAATCATTTGTATCAATATTATCGTCTTATCAAATACCAAAATGGTAGTTATTGTTTACCGACATGACATGCTTTGGTAAAGAAAGAAAGCAATACAACACGCAAACTTAGTTGATATCAAAGTATGGATTGTTCTGTTTGAGACACAGGGAGCATTGACTCATTTTTTAGCAAATCAAGTAACTTTTAAAAAGGCAAAATAGGCAAATAAAAATCTTCAGCGTCCCTATAATTCCTATTGGCATGCTGTTATACAAAACATAGCAATATGTAAAACTGAAGAACAAATCTCAATGTATTTAAAGTACATGTTTTGTTAATTAACGGTTGATGATTGTAATGTACGACAGTGGCGTGAAATAAGTTTAAAAAAAGCTGTTTCAAAGATGTCTATTTAAACTTTATGAGTTTGTATGGCGGAGCTCACCGAACTCCCAATGAAAAATAAGGAAAGTCTCAAATCTCAAACTTATAGAAATGATTGCTGACGTCCTTTAATGACGAAATTTAAAGCCTCGAATTGGTATTCTCGATTTTTTTCCTTATATAGTATTTCGTGCCAGGTCTAACTGAAGCCTATGACAGACAAAATTATAAAAAACGAAAGAAAGAGACAAGGTTTCCCTTTCTCATACTGCCAAGTAATCATTTCGACAAAAAGACAAATAGCCGATTTGGAAAGCTTTCTATTTTCGTCAAAATTGTTTGCAAAAGCTTATCCTACAGGTTCGTTAAAAGAATCATTTAGGCTCAAAGGTGCTTGTTGACAGATGATAGGTTTGAAAGTTAAACATTAATTACTTTAAAACTGCACAATAGCTGAACTATTATATGATATTCACTGAAGAATAGTCATTGGAAGCAAAATTAGATCGTTTTAATTCTTTACAGAGAGTATATACAGTGAATTAAAATGTATGCTAATCCAATAGCCTTACGCTGCTTTTGAGATCTACAGTATATTAACTGTACATAATGGGATAAATTGACGCTTCGTGAATCAATAATGCTTTCATTTGCTACTTTTAATTGTATATCAAAAATAATACAATAGATGTGTTGTTTCAACGGCATTTTCTGGTGCCTTTCGAAGTTCCCCTTCTGTGAACAAGGACCTATAAGGAAATGGGTGAATGCCCATATATGTGTGTGCCATACAGATTAAGTCTGCAATAGCGAATTCGGAAAGACATTTGCCTAACGATGCTGTTTTGCCCGTTACGTGTTTGGATGTCAAAATGTGCATGCCTATTACCAGCCACTCTGCAAAACCAAATCACTATGGAATTCTAACTTATCTTTATTAGGCAATGTTATCTTTTCCCTAGAAAACTCGACTGCAAAATTTTGTTTAGGGCTCCCAAATGGTTCGACTTTAAATGGATCGCAAAAGTTTACTTTAAATGGTTTAATACCATGCGCTTCCCACGAAGAAATACTTTTTTTTATAATCCTGTACTCTATCTAATAAACCTCATAGCGACGTGTTCCCGATAGACCAACGTTTAGAATTTGAATGTTGACCCCTTTCTTTATTTTACCATGTTTTGAAGCACATTTGGCAAATGAATTTAGGAACCATCGTGACTGAAGAATGAAATACTCGTAACAAACAAGTTCTCCTTCATTTTCAATGAATTCTATCTAATATCGTATAGAATGTTTAGTTATTTCTTCACATTTTGGATATTTCGTCTGCATACTCTTTCAATTTAGGTCAGTTGAAAAGTTGGTGTTTGGTAAAGGTTTAATGAAAAAGAAAAAAATGGTTCACTATATGACTATATATTGATACTGGTATCCCTTTAAAAGACCCATTTGTATCACTATATTCGGGAACGCATGACAATTACACACTTTGAAGCTGACTACAATCGCACATTTAGCTAATTTTTACTCCCCAAGCCACATCATGAGAATTTTTCCCCCAAATGTCTTCGCTTCCATGTATTTCAAACGCTAGAAAGTTCATACATGCGTGAACATGCACATGTGTGTGCAGGCATGTTTAAGGCTATTTGTGATACTGTATTCACAGCCGGAAAGAATGAATTAACCACCGTTTCCTATCTAAAGTAAACGATACTGAATACCAACGGATGGACAGCATACGTTGTTACAATAATGAAACTGGTTTAATAGTCTAATGACGATCTTTTATTGGTTAATCTATTCGCATGCCGCAGAAAACATCGTGGACGACTGCATGTCCGAAATACTGATGCATCATTTACCGGAGACTACTTTAGCAGTCCTTTTATGGGGAAACAAGTTCACAGGAACTGTTGGATGAATCGACCTCCATAAACTTCCATTAGCTTGTTATGTTGTTGCGATAAATATTTATTTTTTGTCTTCCAACTCTGTAAATAACAATTAACATTTGCCTTTGAGAGCAATTAAATAAATGTTACTCCTTTTGATAAACGCATGATTATTATCATTTAGATAAATAAGATAGCTTTCTGATTTATGTTTGACCAATGCCAGATGATTCATTTACATCAAAGGAATGAACAATCTCATTAAAATATTGAGACAGATTTTTATGATTTTAAAATCAAGTATATTACAAAGCTTGTCATCGTGTGATATCATATTATCTTACAACTATTTGCTCAATAAACATAATTGCACGATAATACCATAAAAGGCCGACTTCATTAAATCATTGAATTGTCTTTCGAAGCTTTCAGGTGGAAATGCGACAATAAGTCAAATTATTTGACATTTCTTCGCTTTTATAGAGAAATTGATCTCTCGTTCAGAGAAAATTTGAAATCATTAATTAAACTGACATCAAACCATTTTGTTAAGTGCAGCATGTCATCTTGAAAGTCTTATTCGCTCTTTATGATTTGTATACAGACATCATGAAAGAGTTATTGTTGTCTCACTATGGTGCCTTTTATTGTGATATCACATGACGCAATGTCTGTGGGCGGGAATATCAGTTATATAGGTTTGCCTATGTATATTTTAATACTCTTGATACTTTTGTAATCTGATACTTCTTAAAAATTACTGTATATAATATAATACACTGGATCCAACCTGTTTGTATAAGCATGAAGTCGGTTCCAGCACTACAAGGCTTCAATCGGGGACATGGAATCTATGTGTGTGTCATGGACATGTGTATTTTCTCACATTTTATAAATGATACCAATTTCAATGTACCGACTATTGTTTCAAGGTTTTCTTATAGGTATATAAGGGAATGCCCAACCATTAGAGAAATAAACTCAATGATATCAATGATTCAATGCAGGGAGGTATCATAATGATGAATATTGTAAGTACCGCCATTAATACGTCGGATGCTCTTGTACTAACACAAAGACTACCGCACAGTATTGTTTACGTGACATCGGCTTGTTTCATATTGCATTTACCTCACAGTTTAAGAGAACTGTAATGGATTGTACACCTTTAAGTTGACAAACTTCTGAATTCGCTAAAATCACGTCATTATTCGAATTTCTATTAAATATTACAAGGTATCGTCTCGTGTCGCTTTAGATATAGAATCACCAACAAAGGCTCAACATGAGTGCTAAGAATAAAAGTTCATTGAACATAAAATCAGCTAAAAAGTTAAGAGGCCTCGGAAGGGAAGGGGGCAGACGAGAAATTACCCGGCATGCCATGTTTCCTGACAGATTGTTTATGTTTACGACCAATATCTCACATCGCGCTGATTGTCTGTTGGCATATCTACGTAATATACTTCAAATTGACCAGTCAGACACAACAGACACAATGGATATGCGTGAATCATGGGAGCGGCGATTTTCGATTTCAAAAGAAATATTTCGTTTCACCTTCATTATGTTAAAGGAGTCAGAATTTGTTGGTCTACCAGCAATGATGGAATACTAGTAGAGAGTTTCAGTATGTTGTTGGTAATATCAATCCCTTGTACAAATAAATACAAAACAATCCATTTGATACATTCTATTAGTTTCATATGAAAACAAACATCGATTTAGGAAAAAATAAAACAGGTGTTCACAACTTGATATCGATATTTGAAGCTCAACTGTTTTTAAGCTTGGTATGTGGCAACCTTAAAATATCAGAACTGTATTATTGTTATCAAAACCTCGGTTGGTACTTTGGCTAATTGTGCCGTATGTTAACCACCAGACAACATACTTACATGTTTGACAGGACTCTTCCTTTTATCAGGCTATTAGATTTGCTTCCAAACAGACAAGTAGAGCTTACAACCAGAGAGGAAAGGTCGCATAAAATGAGCGTTCTGGCTTCTGGCTTTGTTTGAATAGTCCGGTATATCTAGTATTGGTGTCCCTCTATGGTTTTCTGGGTAATTTGGAAAGGTCCTGACCGAACAGCCAGTTTCAATCAAGAAGTTTGTACTAGTTAGCCCACCTTAACTCTTTCCCAAACAATAACGAAATTTGACCACTTTGTTGAAGACGACTCTGGAAAACACTGTGGGAAAAGGAGAAATTACTCGTAACAAACAAGTTCTCCCTTTCCCACGTTTTCTGTCCTATCATAAGATTACTTTCCAATTTTATCACAAAATGTCGTCTGACAACTCTTTCAATTTGGGACAGTCGGAAACATTGTGTTTGATAAAGGGTTAAACAAAAGAACAGTCTGATCAGACGTGATGACTGTTTTGACCGCATGTTTATCCCATGTTGTCAATAAATCAGTTTAACATTTTTATTATTAACATGCATTTTAACCGTTTCCCAAACAACACATTTTCAATTTTCACAAATCGAAAGATTTTGCAGACGACATTTCAAAATGTGATGAAACTGGAAAATAATCTTTTGATAGGGCAGAAAACATTGTGGGAAAAGGAGAAATTGCTCGTTACGAGCAATTTCTCCTTTTACCATAATGTTTTCTAAAGCCATCAGCAACAAAGTGGTCAAATGTCGTTATTGTTTGGGAAAGGATAAAACCACGTATCGCTGACAGGTAGGAAACAATTGTAACAATAGTAGAAATTGATCGATACGAGTAAACGCCGCTTCTGGCACGATTGTTTGACCCCAAAATTACTGCTATAGCTTTGAACTTGGATCAGTGAAAAATCTCATTTGCGGAAGGAAAAAGGTTTAACTCACCAATAAAGAGTAAATGAGGCAATACGATTTTACGAGCGACATCTGCCAGTCTCATCCGTTGTGCCTGTTACTCGAAAACTAGATTATATTTACTTACGTTTCCATTAATGGTTTGTGTTGTTTTATGGTAGCAAAATAGACGTATAACAGACGGACGATCCTGTGGAACAGAAATTTGAATGACTTTTGTTATTATTTGTTTGTTAACTGAGAGGGCATTATAAAGGTCTGTATTATAATAAAATGACAATTTCGGAGCGAAGACCGTGTCTTTAAGTAAACAACAAAAGTTTTGCGAAAATGGTGAACATCGTGATTTCTCCTGCTGTCTCATCATGCTCCCAAAGTTTTATTTACTGCATATATCCGCTTTCAAAAGGACTTTGAAGTACTTTGCAAATAAAAGAGAAATTGCTTAAATTCTTTTCTAATTTCATCAAAGAAGACTCTTCCATACTTCAGTAAGAAAAAAAAATGACTTTTCAAAGCGTTTGTCCAAAGTTGCTTTCAATTTGCGCCAGTTGGAAAATCTCATATAAAGAGAAAATTCGTCAAATTCAGCTTATAGATTTGTTACATTGCAGTCGATGTAGTTTGATATTGAAGATTCACTAACTTTAAGAGACTTTACTTCGGCTTTGTTGTTAATGATTCTTTCTTTCTTTTATTCCTACTTATGCAGAGCGTCACTTTGGAGCATTACAGTACATGTTTCCTCAATGACCTATCAGTACTAGGCTAGAACATGTGTCTTGCTCAAGGAGACTCCGTGATGAAATAGAAGTCGTCTTCAGGGATCGAACCCGTGTTGATCGGTCTCCTAGTGGGTGCAGTGCTAAAGCTCATAGACAGAAGACCAAGACGTATGATTTTACATGGATTTGTTCTGACAATTCTATCCAACAAACACCGGTCCGAGGCGTCGATGGAGAAAATAAGCGTTTCCAATGGTGGTTCTCATATAACACTTAAGCTAATTATGTTCTGCCATTCAAATATGTTTTGCCCGATATCGTCTTCCACGAGATTTTGTTTCACCTTCGAGACTTCCTGTCAGATTAATTTGATACGTGTAGTTTCCATACACGCGGTCACTGACAGGCATATGCGTGGTGTTCATGATAGCATTCCTTGGTCGTATAAGGTCCGATGAAATTTTCAACAGTTTATGATAAAAGTATATTTGTTTCGACCCATTTCGTTTGGATCCATTTAACTATCTCATAAACCTTACAACAAGACGTTCAGCGGACCGAAACAAATCCGAACCTATTGATCTAGAACTTGCTTTTCCATTCTAAGTGACATTCCCTTCACCCAGAGTGTCATTGAGGGAAAGTGATTCAACCGTTTAAAAAAATGTTTGGTATGACATAGCCTGTAACCTCTGACATAAAGGACGATCACTCTAACCATGCAACACCATGATGGTTAATACCCTTTGTTTAAAAGGGCAGACACTTAAGGGTTTTATCATTGACAGAAATATGCAACGTGTTTCAATCGTCCTTTAGTTCTATAATGGTAAATTGAGCTATCCACGCTCATTGAATCATGTCATCGTTGTAACAAAATTATTTCTTTCCCATCCACTGACTTCTTTCCCACAAAACATCCTTGTTGATCAATCTTATCCAGGGCTAGATTCATACCCTAAATCTGTATATTCCATGGCGAACTCATTCAGGACCGCTTCCTTGAGGCTAATACACGGTTGATTGAAAACAAGTACCGTCTTTATGAGAGTTGGTCGCCCACCTGACTTACGGGATGGTTTTAGCCGGCTTTATCATCCCTTATGGGCAGTTAAGGCTGGGATCATTGCCCATCTATAGTAAGCGGGATTTAATTGCAATATAACTTAAAAACCGTTGAGGCGGTGTAAAAAAAAAACATACAAAACCAAGGATGTGCTCTTGATATCGACTTAGAGTTCTTCCCTTTTACAAAGACTTGTAATGGTGCCAGCTGAATATATTAGTCCAGTGTAAAATGGATATCATAAACAGCTTCCTGGAATATTTCCTTTAGTCATATTCTTGTTGTATAGCAAAGTATACAAGAATGTAAATCTGACTAAGAAGCTTTATTTATAGTTAAAAAATTAATCAATTGATCAATGATTCCAACGCATGCATACCTGAAGGTTATATAGATTTTTGTGCGATTTTCTTTTTCTGGTAGAAAAATAAAACAGCTGTTACTATGAAGTTAGAGATCTCGTTTAAAAACCAATCTTTGGAAAAAGAACCAAGAAGTAAAGCGAGCGTAGAATTTTAAAATTGATATTTTTTGGTGTCTACATGGCCAATATTCGACTTAAGCATTTCAAACATAGGCTAATGAAAATCCAGAGGTCTTCGGTTTAAACCCTCTATATTATGGTTTTCAGGGGCGACATACTCCGGTTTACGCTGCTCTTGTACGGTTATTCTTGCTTGTCTTCAAGGGAGGTGATCTAAAATATACAGATCATCTCGCATGGCGACTAAAACAACTCCTTCAAGGGGGGCAATATATTCCAATTTACTCAGATTACGTTATTTTGTGGGTCTCCGACAAGATGTTTAATATATATTATATTAATATATATCATATATTAAACGAGCATTAAGCACTATCACAAGAACGATTCTATCAAGGGGACTTTATATTCCGATTTACCCCGATTCTGTTGTTTTTGGAGCCTATTTGATAATGTGAAATATACAGAGCAATTATCAGGACCACAAAATCGAATCCTTCAAGGGGACAATATATTCACTATTACGTGATTTCCTAAGGCTATTCTGTTGGATTTATTTGTGATATAAAATATGCAGAGCATCAAGCAGGACATCTGTTTGGGACCAATGATTCTTATGAAGAATTACATTTCGTTTCAATAAAGTTAGAAGTTTAAAGAAAAGCAGGTAGCTATGTATTTGCATAGTGTATTGGCTTTGGATGCGCGTTTTACATTTGGTTTCTAATGAAATATAACTGATAAATTGTTCAGTCGAGAGAAGAACGATATATACTTTTATTCGACGCAAAGCTAATCAAGGCTTCTTTATAGAATCAAGTATAACCAGATTATCGGTTCACTGTAAGTGTGCAGTTATTATTTGATTGCTGGTAACAACAGACATATTAAACTATAAAAACGTCTCAAGAATCGTCTGAACAAGCGGAAAAGCCAGACAATACTTTTTTGAGATGATGTTTTATTGTTTGTTTATATAAGTAATGAAATCCAGCCAAAGTAACAGGTGTTCAAGATCGTTTATAGTTTTGTTCGAATGATATTAAGATCATTACAAAGATGTTGTCTTCCGTTCTTTTTTTGTAGACATTGTCGATTTGTTATTTGTTCTAGACATCATTATGAAGACGCTAAAAGAACAGATCAGCTGCGAATGGCGAACTTTCGCCAGACACATGTTTCATAACAATGAATGTATTTGAAATTGGACGACGCTGTCTGTCATTCGAGCGGTGTTCATTATACCAAACGATATGTCAATTTCGTAATAGGAGCATAATTAAATGATGTAAGAAAATTAACAAGACATACTCTGTATTATCTTGCCTTTAAACAATAAGATCGTATGCCCTTCATTAAATTAATGGAGATCGTGTATTATTGCTTTACGAGGGAGATGGTCGCATGATGACGTTTAGTACTAGATTTACCACCAACGCTTCAAAGCTACAAAGTGCGTATCATTTTTTTCTAATTTAAACATCAATTGAGAACAATTGTCTTTAAACAGGTTTTTCGTAACCTTTATAGTGATGGAACCGACTTCTCGCTTATGCAAACAGGTTAGATCACAGGCCAGCCACCAAGTAAATCTAACCTGTTTGCTACTCTGAGTTTCTTTCCTCGTCAAAATTAAGCAGATAATGCAGATTTTGACGAGAATATTTTCCAATTGCAAGATCGTTTATCCTTCATTAT
Source organism: Cerastoderma edule (assembly GCA_947846245.1). Classification (NCBI taxonomy): domain Eukaryota; kingdom Metazoa; phylum Mollusca; class Bivalvia; order Cardiida; family Cardiidae; genus Cerastoderma; species Cerastoderma edule. The sequence goes on along the minus strand of OX401419.1, from coordinate 4,233,318 downwards.
TATGATGAAGACATGTTACATCTAGCTATCAAAGGGAAGACGGTTGTATGCAGAGGGATAAGGCACGTTTAGGGGTTACAAGGAAGATGGGCGTATGATGACGTTTGCGACCAGAATATATATTCGAGACGCAATAGTTCCTCGACTAATTTAACATGTGTCAGCTAGTTGCACGATCGTATATCCTGTATTGCTATGATCCATATGGGCCAACGTTAGCGATTATGTGTGGTGTAAGTTGCTGTTTTCTACAAAACATGTTATTATCCTGTCAATAGTGCCATTTTGGGACCGATAACTAGGTGCCATAAAACATTTTTGATATCCGTCACTAACCATATAACGCATGCGCGTGACAAATCATGACGTCATAAGAACGCCATGGTACATGACGTCATGATTACATAATTTTCTGCTTTTTTTCACGTGTTTTATTTTCATTTTGTTTGTTTAAAAGAATACATAAGGGTATACAGGATAAACAGAATAGATGATTGGTGTCTTTGAATAGGAAAAATTATCCGGCTCGGCATAGGAATATTATCCGTTTCGCCTTCGGCTCACCGGATAATATTCCTACGCCTTGCCCGATAACATTTCCGATTCTCGACACCAACCATCTATTCTCTATGTCTCATATTTTAATTACATCTGTTTAATTGTGCAATGGTTATGTTACTTTACACTATTTCAGAAACGTCACCTTTCATAAACAGCTTCATTTACCGCCTCCGGTTGGCCGAAAGTCGATAGTGTCAACACTGTCCGACAAGAACATCGAATATTTGCCGTCCGTAGCAAAATAAGAGCTTAAAACCAACAGCTATTTGCCTGTTCGATCATTCTTGTCCCTTAAGACAATGTTTCCTGATGAATGAGTGATGTTACCGATAACACCAGTTAACTCTAGTTTGCTGTTCATTTGTATTCAGTTTGTTTTGTTTTGATAACGAATCAAAGACGGATTCGTTTCACTCGACTGATACCTCATTCAATCAAGATTCCGGGGTTATCAATCATTATGAGGTTAAACAATAAAATATAGCGTGGACCGATCTATCATAAATCTCTAGAGTTGTTGAATGTAATCAGGTGAATGCATAACTCTGAAAGTGAAATTCACTGAAAGTGAACCATAAATGTTCAAATAGAAACAGTAATCAACATAGTTAATTTGACTTTCAATGGTCCGATGGTGGTTTCTTTCCATTGAATACAAAACATTGTTGGAAGGGATGTATTTTTATTCGTTAAAGGAGGAAATATACTTTTTGGGTCATATAACGACTCAGAACTACAATCAAGGTACTTCAATTTAGCAAGCGGAAGCAATTAACCAAACAAAATAGGAATGTATTTTCTATTCATTAAAAGAGAGACGTTACGACTCGTTGGCAAAATAACGACCTTGAACTCAAATCGAGGCACTTCAATTCACCAAGAGGAGGCAATACTCCAAACAAAGGAACGCATTTGCATTTATTAAAGGAGGGAAGATACATGTACATTTTTGGGCATATAACGTCCCAGAACTCAAATCGAGGCACCTCAATTTACAAAGAGGAAGCAAGATAAAAAAGGGAATGTAACTTCTTTCATTAAATGGTGAGAAAGTTACGATTATTTGGCAAAATAACGACCCAGAACTCAAAACGAGGTACTTAAATTCACCAAGGAAGCAAAATTCCAAATAATTGAATGTATTTTATTCAGTAAAGGAGGAAAGGTATGTGTACTCTTTGGAGCATATAACGACCCAGATCTCAAATTGGGGTAGTTTATTCCACCAAAAGGAAGCAAGATTCCCAAAAATGAACGTATTTTTATTTATTAAAGGAGGGTAGATACATGTACTTTCTGGGGCACTAAGAATTCACATCGAGGTACTTCAATTTACCAAGAGGAAGCAATAAAACCAAACCAGAAATATATTAATATTCATTAAAAGGGGAAGATACATGTACATGTCTTTTTTGGGCAAAATAACGACCCAGAATTCAAAACGAGGCATTTCCTTTCACCAAGAAGGATCAACACCATCGTTTGCCCTACAACATTTGGCGATCTATGTCGCTATCGGGCTGATGAAGATTAAGTAGGACGAAATGTCATAAAACCGCTTTTTTCCATTATATTGAGAGGCTTTTTGTAAGGGATTGTTTTAACACTAATGTGAGTTATGTGTTCTTCCAATTGGATTTAACGATATCAATGTCACTCGGGGCTCATTAACTCTCCGCCCATCCAACCCTTACTGGGTTGGGGATTTCTTTAAAAACGTGCTTGTTCACAGAATAGAAAGTTCGAAGAGTAGAAAAAAATGTCGTTGAGGCAAAACATGTCTTTTTGTTCTTGTTATGTTTTGTTTTACATACAATTAAAGGTAGTTATTAAAAGCATGATTAGTTTTAGGAAGCGTCAATCTGTCTAAGCATGTACAGTTTATGTGATGTATATTTCAAAAGTGATGTCATACTTTTGGATAACATTATATGTTAATTCACTGTAGACAGGCTCTAGAATATTAAATACAAAACCAGTTTTGCTTACAATGGCTTATCTTCAGCGCGTATCATACAACAAAACAGGTTTTGTGCAGTTTTAAAGAAATCAATGTTAAACTTCCAAATTTCCTCACACTTTTGAACAATCCAATTTAAATGCTTTCATGGTAAATGACGTTTAACAAACTTTTGATGAAAAGATAATTAAAGAATTATTCTATGTCTAATCTCTCCAATAAAACAAAGATCGTATTTATGCGGCCCTCCCTCCAAAGTCCATTTTTACCATTGTGTTATAGATTTTCATTCCAGCTTGTCAAATGAAATGGTATCATTTTATTGCGACCTCGCAAGCAAGGGAAATTACCATCAAAACGATCTGAAAACTAATATATCGTTGCTGCCAAATACCAAAGGCCGTATGCTTTGATTATTCTAATGAAGGAATAACGGATTCATGGTTTTTACATAATGCAGGATTATATTCATCATGCGTCTTCTTGATATTGAGCCGCCGATACCGTTGTTTTCACTGATTTCGCTGCGATGTAAAAGTGCCGTTGTATTTTAAAAGTCTACAGCATTTTAGATGCATGGTCGTTCACAACGTTTTTTGATGTATGGATCCAAGAGGTACCGATTTATTTTTCGATATTCTGCGCTCTGGATACATCATCAGTACTGGCACCGTATGTTGATTAATGATCGGTCGCAAAATTAACCCGCTACTCACGGGATTCGAACCCATGACTTTCGTGTAACAAGGCCTTAGCTCTACCCTTGGACCACTGATCTCCACATTCTTACTGGTTTAAGACAATGTTCCGCCAATTAGACATATTCATTTTCGTTTATTGAAGAACCGTTCCTACTCAAACCAAAGACAGTGATAACCAGACCAGCCAAGATGCTTACAACGTGTATGACCATAGTGCTTGAGCTGTTTCTTGCCTCAGCCGCTACAGCCACGGTTCTCCGGAGGTACCAGGTAAGAATTTTTGTTGTGGCACACTCATAAATAAAAGACACATTTCTCTTCGTATCAAGCTTATTTAACGCAATTGTTGGCACGAGACGTTGGAAATCATAATGATAAAAAGAAGAAAATGCATGAGACACAATTTCGCCCAATTTTCATGGTGACTTCCACCCAATATCACAGTAGAAATGTTGAATTTTATGCATTAAATTGGTGCCCAATTTTTCCATTGAGAGTCTGGATTTATCAAATGTGTTGGAGTGAGTTCTTGATGTTATGTAAAGATTACAGAAGACACATTTCGAAATGATATATTCAAGAGACGCTCTACCCCTGGACCACTGTCCTCCACAACAATGGTGTGAACTGAAGTATGAGATAACCCAGAATTCCGTGGGTATATTTTTTGCCATCCTTGACTATTCCCAATCTCTGGTTATCGTCTTAAAAACGGAGCCAATGATTTCCGAATAAGACGAGAATCTCATTAACCATGCTTGTTGATATATTCATAGATGTAGATACAATATCCCCTCCAGAGATTAATGATGGAATTAATGCAGGCGGTATGAATTGTGATGCCAAATTATTCCTTTATATAAATTCTGTGTGTTATCTCTTAAACCCCTATCCCTCTTTAGGATGCATTCTGAAGTATCAAAGATTTAAAAAACCTTTGTTTCAAAAAGAGAAATTGATCATGAAAAATAACTTCGCGTTCTGCCAAGATGCTTCTTGTCCAACGATATTAAGCCAGTGCAATTTTTCATTGCCATACTCATCGCTCGTCAGCGTTTTAGATTGGAACCATCAACAACATTCCACCTATGGGAGAGGGTTCAGCATATAAACATGTACATATATTGATATACATGTATATGAAATTACTACAACTACACGAATAGAATAATAATTCTCTTAAGAATCCACAGTAAAATGGTTAGCGTCGATGGTGTTCTGTGATCGATCCCTGGTTGTGGCCTGTTTAGTATCCTTAGAACAGACGTGTTTTTCCCTTTCCTTTTACGGCTTGTACAGTTGAGAATTGTGGTTGTGATATAGAGAGTAGATGGTTGGTGTCGTGAATCGGAAATGTTATCGGGCAAGGCTTAGGAATATTATCCGGTGAGCCGAAGGCGAAACGGATAATAATCCGAAGCCGAGCCCGACAACTTTTCCCATTCAAAGCCACCAACCATCTATTCTATTTATCCTGTTACCTTCATGTATTCTTTCAAACAAAAAATATGTGAATAAAACACGAGAAAATGAAAGAATAAGTAGAGAATGATGTAAACATGACGTCATGGCGTTCTTATGTCGTCATGATTCGTCATGTGCATGTGTAATATGGTTAGTGCCGGATATCACAAATGTTATACGGCACCTAGTTATCGGTCCCAAAATGACACTAGTGACAGGATAAATAAATTAAGAGCTATTGAAGTGAAATTTCAAAGAGTTGATGAAACTGCATTAAATTCCGATAGCTATAATTACTAACATGTTTTACCCCTGCAGGACTACCCGCTAACAGAGTGCCCCACGGATGCCGTGTGTTCGGAAATCTACAGCCTGTCTGCCCTCAATCTAACCCCCGCCTTCCTCAACACAGCCACCTGTAAATGTCCCGAGGGGGGTTATTGTCCCACCCAGCCCGGGGCAAACACCCTCAGTGTCGACGTGGATAAATGGTAGGTAGAAATTAGTGTACTCGAATAACCCATCTCTCTGATAGACCTGTTGATTGCACTGATTCTTTGTCGGTGTATCTTCATGTTAAAATGGAAAGAATCTTTTCAGGTTAACAATGTAATCAAAGTTGACCTATTTTTTCTCATCTAAAAGGGTATAGTTACTTTTTTGAGACTAAGGTACCAGTAACAAAGAACACAATTTGTTTTGTACTATACATTTACTATAATATATATTTATGTACAATACACATTTTGTTTGTTTTTTTACTGGTACCTTTTGTCCGAATTGCAAGCAACAGCATACACATGTCATATCAAACCAAATCGATATGAAGATTGCACAACTTAAAGCAAAATACATCAAGATATATTTCAAATATTACCAAATTGACAATATGAAATGACAACGAAAATTGTGTCACAGAGTCTCGCAAATTCTCGTCTGCTCTCGTCAACTCTCATCAATCATTATAAAATGTAACCCCATTTGAAGGGCGTTGTCCTCTTGTTAACGCCATCTGCCATTGGATAACCTATTCAAATCCTACTTAATGTCAATATCATGGTGATAAACTAACATCGTTCCCAACATTATTTAATAGTTTATTCATGTAACCACCAAGAGGGATTCATCACTGGTCTTGTCTTCGAGATTTGGCTGAATTTAGGACAAGGTAATTTCGATTTTGTTCGCGTTAAGTTCTTCAGCAAATCCGTTTTCTTAGGAATGTAAAATCTGAATAGTGAATTTAGGGCATCCTTGATTTCTTCATGGTAAAAAGAGGGAACTATTGGGGCACATGATTCCAAGTCCTTTAATACATTTGTTTGCATTGAAGCCTAAATAAAGGGAAAGTTTAGTCTTCACTAGGGATAGGCTTCGCACCCTCGCCGTTAAGGGCAATTTTCCTTTCGTTGATAGCGAAATTCTGTTAGTTCTTAAATATATATTTCGCTATATATATGTGTATATAGCTTGCCTTCAATTCATATACGTCCAGGGGGATCTGGGTCTCGAACATTATGAGTAAAGCATCATGGAGTTAATCTTAACGATTGTAATTTCATGTACGTGAACCTCATGTTCATCTTTGAGACGATTAGTAATATCATTATCATTACCAACAATAAAAGCTACTGAAGCATAGCACACGTACCAATCCTGTAATGATTGTCCTAAGCATGAAGTCTCTATGTATGTGTATCCAAAACAATTGACAGCGTTGATCACCCCGTCCGATAATAGGTTATCAATGTTCAAACAAGACTCCTGACGTTTTCGCGGAATACCCGGTCATGATCGTACGTTAGCTCGAGTCCTAATGACCAATATGACCAATGCGGTCATTAGGAGCTTTGTGTGATAGTTCGGAGAACAATATAGTAATGGACTATACAAACGTAATCGTCTTTTGATACATTAAGACGGAGTCATTACTAAGCCGAAAATGATCTAATTCGAACAAATTAAAGAAATTCCGGAACTTTGAATAAGCCTACATGGTGATCACTCAAAGCTGTTGAGTGACTTCACATAAGGTTGATAGATTATTTTGATGGTATGCAAATGATTTTGTTGGATTAACATTATTGGGTAAACGTTTGACATGGCAAATACTGGTAAAAGTACATTCAATCTGAGTATGGAAGCACATGTTTTACGTTGCTTCCTAATATGATGCATATGCCGTTGGTTCACCTATTCAATTCTTCTCTAAATCCTACATCGTGAATACTAATTATAAACGTCTTATTGAGACGATGCTTGGAGTGCCCACAAAATAGAATGATAATTGCCGTTTTTGAAATTTTGCTTGCAAAAATCCCTGATAATACGCCATATCTTCAATGTTGGGCTACTTTAAAAAAATACCCGGATACTTGTTATCAACACACTGCGAATTAGCGTCTCTCCTGACGAAGATAAAATTTATGGCAATTCAAAATAGAATGTAGTGTACACTGACGTCCTCGGATGCATCATTTATCATCAAAGTGATTGAATTCGTTCATGAACGATTTCCTTTTGTTCAGTACCCTTCTGTTTCTACTCAAAAGATGTCTGGAGCCCTGTATCATATAACGGATGATTATTATGCTACTTTGTAAAGACAAATGAAGAGATTGGTAACAACGGGCAATGGTACCAAGTCTTCTGACAACAAATACGTGTGTGCCAAGACAAGCATGTACAAAGTACTAGGGTCAATATTCCATATGTCCACTAATCCTAACACATTATTTACCAACACGCCTCTGTGTCCATCTCCGCGATACAAATATTGTTTAAACACCATTATCCTGTATTGTTTTACGGACACAACGGAGAGGTGTCTGATCGAATCGTATCATTGAATCCGCTGAAGAATACTGCCATAGTAGAACAGTAATTTAACCCTTATAGTGCTTGAACCGACTACATGCTTATGCAAACAGGTAAAACCCAGGCCAACCGCCGAGTAAATTGGCGACTGGCCTGTGATGTAACCTGTTTAGTTCAACGAGTATCTTTTATCAACAATATTAAGCAGATATCTAAAGTTTTGGAAAGCAGATGACACAAAAACCTATTCTAAGAAACCTACCAAGCATTCTTAGTAATTAACGATGACTCCCTCATTATGCAATATGAACATTCAGATGTGTATGGAACATGTATGAACTGTCCGGAAAGCAATCAGTATTTATTGTGTTACCAGGTGAACTCATCCGATTATCACGCTTTATACATCTTCAGGGTACAATGATGTACATGTAAATAGATAAGAAACTTGAAGCATGTCCAACTTGCTCCAAGAAGAGACGTAACCTATGTGTGATCGTGACAATTAGGCAATACAATTCGATGGTTCAGTACAATACTAAGTTAAGTCCCTTGTCAATGTGAATGGCTTGGTCTATTGTACTTATACATCGTAATAAAGACAACCAAAATACGCCTTTGCAGATTAACGTAGTATGTGACAAAGTTTTGCTTCTATAAAGTGGCACAGACTCCTTTGTTAAAAATAAGCTTGGACTTTGCCAAATCATGACATAAGATACTTGGATTTTGCCAAATCATGACATAAGATACTTGGATTTTGCCAAATCATGACATAAGAGACTTGGATTTTGCCAAATCATGACATAAGATACTTGGATTTTTCCAAATCATGACATAAGAGACTTGGAATTTGCCAAATCATGACATAAGATACTTGGAATTTGCCAAATCATGACATAAGAGACTTGGATTTTGCCAAATCATGACATAAGAGACTTGGATTTTGCCAAATCATGACATAAGAGACTTGGATTTTGCCAAATCATGATATAAGAGCAACTAAATGAGATAGGGACCCATCAATTAAAAAAAAATAGTGGCAAGGACATACGACTTCTTTTTTGGAAACCACATTTGATACATACATTTATTGAGTTACCATTTGATTAAAGGCATCGTCATTGTTTGATATTGAACAATAACCATTGAATATGAAAGGGTGCACTTCTGATAAGATAGACAGTTTGTGGCTATGATGGCGGACTTTGAATTTTTAGGACCAGGCTGTTTGTGAACATGTGTTGGAGATACTCATTGGACCTGAGATAAAAAAAAAAAGCGATTAAAAATGAGATCGCACTTCAATTGAATATACTGCAGTGCATATTTCTATGATAGGTGTTAATCGTTTTCACTGTGATTTGTCGTTGAGAAAAGTACTTCGTTTTCGGCTTATATGATACCTTAAAAAACCTATATAAATGAAAATGTTTTTACTGGGAAAATTCGATTTTTATTAAAGAAAATCGAGAACGACATTGAATGCTCTACAGTTGACAGTCGACACAGCGGTTAGACACTATTTTATTGACCCTTTATAGCCAAGATTTGCACTCGAGCTGTATATATTGTCCCCACATTTGTAGAACAGCTACATTAAAAGCCATAAGACCACATCTGCCTGTTCAAACTTGCAATAATACAGGCTTATGAAATGTAACACCGATATGGGACCAGAGGTCCCGCTCTGAACGCGTTGCAATTCGGAGTCATCCGGTATAATTGAATTAACCGTAATAGGAATGTGCAACTGGCAAATAAAGTATGCTACAGCATACGACAGAAATGGTATAGTTAATACATTTCATTTATGATCACGTATAGAAACCATTGTGACAAAAATGATAAATTGCTCGATTCGAGCAATTTATCATTTTTGTCACAGTGGTTTCTTAAGTATTATGTAGCAGTTGATTCAAAATAAAATACAATGGGGTAAGGATTAGGTCGATTCATATCCGGGACATGGGGGCGATATACGAGCGATACCGGACAATTAAGCGGACTTTCCAGGGTTATATTCGCCTTTAATGGCCGACGGCCCGGTTCAATTGTCGAACGATTTTCGATCTAACCTTTCCTTTGTGCGTGAAAACAAAAACAACTGTTCCACATTGACAAGAAAATGTTCCTTACAAGATCCAATTTCACCAAAGAACATAAGTGTTTAATGTTTCACAATTTGAATGAACTTCATGACCGTGTTTGTAATTAAGTCAATGTATAATTTCAAAAAAATGATACCATAATGAGATAAGGTGCTGGGAGTAGAATACATGTCAGCTTATTTGTATCAAAACAATTAAGGATCCTTCCCAACAAAACCATTAAATTCGGAGTGTTTTCGATAAAGGGTAAAACCATTGTTACCATAGTATATTGCTCGTAGGCGTACTTTCCCATTGAAGAGCATATAATTATTAGTTTGTAATGAACTAGATGATCTCTAGATATATTCGCACATATGGTTTGTGTGGAATCATAGATTTCCTTAAAAGGCAGCGGTTATATAGATGATATATGCCCCTGAGATAGTGCATGGCTCTCTAGTTAACACCATAACATCAGACCTTTTCTATTATGCGCAAATTCTCTTGGTGGGAAAACCTTGCATCTGATGTCCACCTCATGAGTCCTTCGGTGACGGTGCCATCGCAAATTGAGTTTTGATTGAAACAATTTTCGTGCTCAATAATGTACAAACGAGAATCTTGCGGCTATGCCAAAATATCATTTTAAACATTCTTACAAAAACGCTTATCGTGCACTATTTCATCTTACCCGGTGCCATATTAAATTGGTTGTATTGAATAAGTAAGTACATTTGGTATTCTTCCCCACTCGTGAGTTTAATATGGCGTTATTCAAAATATCCCTAAAGAATCGATTTTGTAGCAACTCCAAAGAAAGGTAACACTATGCAACAATGAAACTTTTAGAGTCGGAATAATCTTCCCAAATAACGACAAACATCGACAGCATCATTGATCTTCTTTGCTTACAAGGCACCTATTTGAGTTTGTATGAAGAAAAGGGGAACGAGCATTAATGTACGTTTGTTGGTTCAATAGTGCGATAAAATCGCGAGTGGTGCCTCTCATATATCTAGAATATTATCGCTTGTTGACTCGAGTATGATAGAAAGAGAATAATATTACGAATACCCCATAATAACCTGATTTACTTTTGTGTGTTAGTTATCGGGGTTCAATGGTTCGTACGTCATTTTTCATTTCTTTGAAATGTTTTCATTTGAGTTAAGCATCATCTGCATGAGGTTATGTTATTTTGTAACATCCCATTGATTTAAAGGGACAAAATTAAGAAATTGCGCTCTTGGAGTTACCAGACATTAACAATCTGATATAAACAATCATTGTCATTCAACAAAAGACCATTTGCAATTTCTTTTCTTCAGGGTAACTGAAACCCTGTGATTTCGATAAAATACTGTGATATGCAATAGCCCAAATGGCGGGAATTGTGAGTCTTAGCGTCGGTAATCGCTTCCATAGGAAAGCCGGTTTATAAATAAATGCTGGGATTCTGCCCACCTTGCTAACGTCACATGACAAGAGCGGTAAAAAGTTTCCAAAAGGCAACGTGACGATGGTATCTAAAACAGCACCTCTTATACAAGGTTTATCTCGTTGTTAAAGAAACAAACCTGTTTAAACGGATTCCAAAACCTGCAATACATTTGATTTATACGGGGTTTTTTTCGGTTACAAACAGGATAGGGAAGCTGTCAATAACGTAGTTTTATGTTACTTTAGAACACTGTTTTGTCATTTGATCGATAGAAAACAATTCATTCTAAAAAGTTGAAACAGTCCTTAAAGATCCAGTTGATACCAGTTAAAACCTTTTACAACTTTTGCCTGATACTAGCATCCCAATCGTGGTACTAATCTCACTTTCTCAGAATGCAACAGGGTACAGTAAAATGAAACTGTTTTTATGGTTGTATATCAATTCCGATACATGTATGGGATATGGGAACTTTTCAGCCCGGGAACCTTTTAATCATGTGATTAGAACCATGCATATATGTCACCATGGTGCCATGCACGTTACTTACTCCAGGTTGTAACCAACGATAGACTAACCTAGTGAATTGCTAATGAAATAAACGAGTGGTTTTGACAAAGTGTCGGCTACAATTGATATGACCATATAACATGAAAATGCACACGATTATATTCAATCACAGCATGTTAGAAATAAAAAAACACAATCCAATCGGCGATAAGAGAAACGACTTTTCGCAAACATATCCGATAGGACGTTTATGATACACCTGTAGTATGGAACGTGTGGAGTTGACGAGAGCTGCATGGATTCGATTCTATTGTACACTAATGGCTGATAAAATGCCGTCAATAAGGAAATCGGATATACGACCGGGATCTGAGGCGGCATCATTATCGGGGTCTGTTTACACTGGAACGGACAATAAAAGAACCAAATATCTCCCCCACACATTGGAGTACTGTTGATAGAAAAACACACTCTGATGTATGGACCTTGGCGTATCACTATTCCTTCTAAACAACGGGTCTTTTACGCCTACGTTATGCAGTACGTTATAGTTCCAACGCCGATCAATGTGTTTAACCCTTAACCAAACACCACGTTTTCGACTGTCACAAACTGAAAGGGTTTGCAGACGACATTTCAAATGTGATGAAATTGAAAAACCATCATTTGATGGGGCAGAAAACATTGTTTTCCAAAGCCATCTGCAACAAACTGGTCAACTGTCGTGTTATTGTTTGGGAATGGGTTAAACGGTCGTTGGCTAGTCTGACTTTAACTTCATGGTCCCAAGGTAGAACATTACATTAGGTGATATTCATTACGACAATAGTATGTATCCCCAAAACAACCTTAAATCTTATCTGTATCCAAATATGTATCCAAATTATGAGGACTGTCTTGACGTAGCTCGTTTTTGCATAATGGATATAATAATAACATAAACTTTAAAGTGGATTGAGATCTGGCCATTTATTTTTCAAAATACATGAGTATATTGAAGTAATCGAAACACTGTGAAAGGAAGTCAGTAGTACCTTGGTACTATGTTTCCTTTTCATAAAAGGAAAGCGTTTCTTCAACGATGTCAAGTACGAGCTCATCTCCTTAAAAGACTTATTTTCATTCTTCATTGCTTAAAACATATGTTATTGCCAAAATCATTACAGTGAGTTACACAGACATAATATACAAGTTATGCCAAAAGGGCTGGCCACAATTTCTCACAGCATTAGCTTTGGCAATTTTTTAAAGATGAATGTTCATTCGTATTCCAGATTGTTTATAATTATGGTTAGACACAAGTTAGAAAAAGGAAGGGAAGACGTAATTCATTTTTTTTTGGTCCGGCTATTTGGGCATAATTCCCTTAACTGGCCTTGTCATTTTTATCTCTTAAGCTTTAAGATAGAAAAAAAAAATGAAAATCCTTTGAGAGGTCCGGAGTTTTTTAAGTGTGAATTAGCGTCATAAAGTATCAGTATTTTACTCGGATTCGAAAGATTCTGTTTAATGTCTTAAAATGTAATATGATGTTAAATGCGTCCGTTCACACTGGCCTGTGCTTTCACTGCTGGAACCGACTTCATACTTATGTAAACAGGTTGGATCCTGTCCAGCCGCCAAGTAAATTGGCGGCTGGCCTTAAATCCAACCTGTTTACCACTTTGAGTATCTCTCCTCATCTAAATTAAACAGATATGGAATGGTTTTGGAAGAAAGACGACATGAAAATCTATATAGAAAAATTGCCCAGCAATATAAGGGTAAGGAATCAATTATATTTTAAATAGGATGATATCAATAACTTTTCTTTTTAATACGAACATACTATAGTATTACTATACGTCATTAGAACCTATGGGGTCGATTTCTACCCCTATTATGCTAGATAAAGCCTGTATTGCACATAGAGATATATGCCCAACAAGGTAACTGTCAATAAATAAAAAAGGAAATGCGGTATAAGAAAGAAACTTCTGATGAGTAGATATGGTCAGAAAGACAAATATCGTGTCGAGTGTTGAAACTGATACAGAACCACCGACCCTTTTAATGGATCGATTGACAGATAAGGACTCAAAGAGACAAATAGTATTGCTTTGAGACAAATTGTACCACACTTGTGAACGCCTGAAATAGTTTTCTTTAATTTCACAAAGAGACAGGTGTGTTAAAATCAAAAGCGTTGTCTACTGTTTTTTGCTCGACATTAACCCCATGCTGAGTATTTTTCTAAAAATAGATTTTGTGTCGTCTGCTTTTCAAAGCCTTAAATATTTGTTTAATTTTTATGAGAAAGGATAATTAGAGAAGCAAACATATAAGATCACATGCCAGTCGCTAATTCACTTGGCGGCTGGCCTGGATCCAATCTGTTTGCATAAGCTTGAAGTCGGTTCCTGCACTATAAGAGTTAAGACCAGTTACAATCTCTCAAATTCATGGCATGATAGTATATTTCCGGTTAGTGTAGTATTATTATCATGTATACTGTGTCAGATCGCACGATTACTCCGAGATGATTAGAAATTACGAGAGTATATTGAGATAAAAAAAAAACTATCACTGATACAATAAATTTGTAACCAATCCCTAAGCATGGAACTACTTGCATTAATACAAAGAACTTTCCATCGAGAATCATTTTATTTTTATAAGTTATGAGTTAACAAGACATTGTAAGGCAATACACAAAAGCTAAACGACAGGTGAACACAAATAAGGAATGTTGAATGATGTACGTTATATAGGTCTTTAAGGCTTTAAATACAAATGCAGACGAGGACTATAAACCACAGACATTTCTGGCCTTTAATTGAGACATAGATATCGTAATTCTTTGGGTAAATTACTGTTGGGGAAATACTAAGAGAGCACATGGTGCATTAATTGTCAAGTAGTCATGCTGGTGACGAAATATAAGAAATATGAATGTCTTCAATAATCGCCGTAGTAAAACACAAAGAAATATACTTCTGACGCTGCTCTAAACTTCAATCTAAAAGAAATTCGAACCTAAGTGTTTGCAATTCATGAAATCGTTATGCAATACTCCATGCTAAAAGAAATACAAATTCAAGCGGTTGAAATGCATGCGCTTATGTCACAGATCACATGTGGAAAAAGAAGATTCTGGTCCTGAAGAGCAATTTCCCCTTCTGTCTTGATATTTTTCATCCGAACGTATCTTATAGATATGCTTAGAGGTTGTCACCATGTAGTAACATATTGGGTAATACATTTTATATAATTCCGGTACCGTTAAAGCCTAAACCCATGCCGAGGAGTCGTGCTGCACTCACAGCAATTAATGGCCTAATTGGAGTCAGGAATGCGCCTTATAACATTAAAGTTCATTACATTTCACCCCTCCACTCTATGGAAACGAAGTCGTTAAACACTTTTGCTTTGCAAATTAAGAGGCGGTGGTTTTTGTTTTACAGCGAAATAAAGCTGCGATGCCAAGAAATACAGATAACAAATAACATTTTCTGTATAAGAAAAATGTAAAGAAAAAAACAGTTTGACAAAAGTATAAAACTAAGATAAAGTTTGCATTAGCTTTTTATCTTTCTCACGTTAAATGTTAACTCCTCGGGGTGTTTAAATGAAAGCGCAAGATTAAAAATATATCAAAAGATAAATAGGAAAACTTGTCGCCTACTGTAGAGTAAACAATTGCTCAACTTGATCTTACCCTCAATAATCATAACCTAAAATTTATTGGACTCCGGTGGTTAATTAATTTTTTAGTGAAGGGTAGGGTTAATACAATGTTCAGTGAAGAAACAGGTCAGCCTTCGGCTCATAACACATTACCACCCTGTGTCTTGTAGTATACGACTTTCAAAAAGCATTGTGGCAAAATGAGAAATTGCTTAACCCAAGCAATTTCTCATTTTGTCACCATGCTTTTTCAATCTATTCACATATCAAAACAATAGAAATGAAAGAGTTTTAACATGTTTACAAAACTGTTCTTAAGTCGTCTGCTTCAAGTAAATAAAATGTCGTCTGCAGGCGATTTAAGGACTTACCAAACGATAGGAAGCGGGATCTTCAATTATTTGATTCCCACGTTTCTTGGAGGAATCTGATCTACAGAAGCAATAACCTCAATAATCATTTTTCTGCAGGTGTTGTTCAAATAACCAACACTCGCTTTTAAATGCGCTCTGGGGAGATTTTACCGTGGGATGGGTTTTCGAAAATCGTTTAAGAAACCGACACAGTCATTTGAGTTGTTCTTTAAGGGACGCCTTAAATCTGTCTGTAACTAGATTAACGCATATACAAGATGCTGCCATTTCTCCCCGTCTAAGAATAAACAGCACTGTTATTCCGGAAACGTAGAGCTGCTTTCTGGGATTCAGTTTTGCCTTGCGTTCCTTTTCCGAGAAAATTGAACAAGATATAGATGTTTTGCATGGACTTCTCTTCGTAAGGAACTATTTTGCTAACGACTGTATGGGTTGGGCTTGTCTTGCCTCACAGAACAGAGCTGTATTTAAACCCAAGCATAATCATATACAGTAAGGTCCCACAATGTTATACAAAATCAATACGTACGATGCAAATTTCAAAAGAGAAAGACACGTAACAACCTTCACTCTATGAAACTTTTCCACATGTACTCTAAAAGGCTTTTGAGATCACTGTGAGAAATAGGTTAACTACGTATAATGAGGGAGTTATCTTTTGATTCATAGTTATTTCTGCCAAAATTGGTAAATGAACAAAAGATATATTGTTCATATTCATCTGCTTCCTTATCAATTTTGACATGTCCAAAGTTTTTAAAAGCGGGAAATATTCACAGATAAACGTATTTATAACAAAGACAGTTGCTAGGCGCTGATACCTCTTCCTGCTTTTCTTGCTGTTAAAAGCTGACGTTAATGTTGTTTCACTTTATCAAGCCCTACGTTACAGACTGACCAGTGTACATTTTAGTAGATGACAACGAGACACATTCGTGAACAGTCTATGGATATTTCTTTACGTTTTCCCCTTTTGTCACAATGTTTTCTTAAGTCTTCAGTACCAGAAATAACCAACCGATGTGGAATGGTGTAAGGATTTAAAGTCGTATTTTTCTGTGACAAAGACCGTACACAAAATCGTTTAATTGGCCGTTTCGTATCCCCATGTGCGTCTATTCACATGCTTAAGGCGAATATTTCTGATGACCTTTCTTAATTTTCGCGTACTTCAAAGGAAGTTTGTCTATAACTTTCCAAGAAAAGTAGTGTTTAGATAAACAATTATAGAGGAAAGGAATTGCACTGCCCTATAATTTGAAATAATGAGCTAGACATCACGAATGTTATACACGAGAGGTTTTAACCCAATGTTTCTCATTCTTTTTTGAAACACGTTTAAATGAAAGCTTCAACATTTGCCCTATCCAGACAGAAATTGATGCTTTGTAGAAGTCCTAAGGTCTGTCTTTGTTACAGATAAAATTTCTAATCAATGTGACGAAAGAAAAACGCAAATTTGATCTGATACCTTAATTCCTATTCCTTTTGAGTGATTTTAAAGTTGATTTATCGGTAATGCAGTAGTACATGACATCACCAAACACGTTGTTGAGCATCCTTCGACCGTCTGATAAAAGGAATTTATATGTAAAACATAGATATGTTATATATTTAGAAAATATTGCACCAAAGATAGAATTGGTTTAAATTTGGATTGACTTTGGACAATCTGGTATTTTGTATCATTTAAAGAAAATGAGTTGTTTCACTATTGAACTTGGGTTTTCTGATTTGTGTAAAAGAAATAATGCAAAATCAAGCATCGCTGATTATCTTAATTTCGAAATTTCAATTCCTTAAACCATAAAAGGGTAATAATAAAGAACCTAGTTAACTAAAGAGCACCAACATAAACTTCCATGAAACAGCAGCAATGATGATCATTACATGATCCCAAATGCACACAGCAGCCTTTTAGGCGTCAAAGGTAATCTATGATAGGGACATACTTTATCATATGAAACTCTTTGGCGACTTTCAGTTCGGCAACATTCGCGATTGGTTCCGATTGGGGTAATGATAGAGTATTAGATTGGTGCATCTATTCTAACATGCATGTAATCAAACACCATACGATATTAGTCAAAAATGACATTAAAGGAAACATGTTTGTTATCGGTGATACTGAAATGAATGTTTTGTGACACAATATAGTTCTAGTAATGTTTTTTTTCTATTTTATACACATGATACAATACAAAAAACATCCTTGAATTGTTAGATCGCTTCGAAATGTTGACATCGTATAAATGATGTGTAATTACTTTGTTTGGAATCACCCTCCTTGAATCGTTTTAACAACGTTGTAGCAAGCTATAAAGAGAACCTTGTAACACACGTTCAAATGATAGCTTAAATATTGTAAAGATACGAGTTAAAAAGCATCTATCTATGAAGTATGCAAGGTTCCGATAGGTCCCCCTATTATACACGAACTAAATTTTTCCCGCTCATTTCACTTCTTCATCCTCGTATAATAATAGTTTTCTATAGGCAGAATCAGAAGGCTAGTTAAGCTCTTGCTAGGCCTATCAAGGAAAAGTGGTATTGTTTTAAATGATATTTGTGTTATCAGCTTTCCAAATCCTTAGATATCTGCTTCATTTAGTCAGAGACATAGATGTTATCTATGTCTCTGATTTAGTTGAGGAAAGATGATTATAGAAGCAAACAGGTTAGATCACAGGTCAACCGCCAATTTACTTGTCGGCTGGTCTATATCCAACCTGTTTGCATAAGCAAGAAGTCGGTTCCAGCATTGCAAGGGTTTATCTTTTTTTTTGCAGGTACGGCCTTTGCGGACCAGTCGAAGAGATCCCGCGTTGTGAACGTGGTGAAATAGCCGAGGAAATTTATGTCAACTCTCTGGGATTTGGAGGGAAAAACTTTACTAAAGTAAGTGTATAAGTGATCTTATATTTTCATCTTCAAAGCCGCAGTACGCATTTGTGTTCCACATATGATTTCATAAAATGCACCAAAATGGCTTCTTGGACATTATCGTATATTCTTATATATGGATCTTTGTTAAAGTGTATCTTATAGCGACATACTGGTTTATAATTAAATGGTCCAAAATATAAACGGTTTCAAACAAGGAAATGCAAACTATTACATTTTGGAAACAGTTAATTATTATGTTTTTGGCAACGATACAGTTTAACATTTACGATTAAGACCCTATTTCGAGATTATAAAAAAGGACTTGATTAGTTCGGTGAAATAACTGAACAAGAGTAAGAAAAAAGAATAGCATTAAAACCCATCCATACAAGCAACTAACCGGATATTCTTGGTCTCATTTCAGATACACTGCACATGCGCAGGACACGGTTCCGGTGGTACTTACGGCGACAAGGCTGCCACCGTGTGGGCTGGATCCTCCTCCGATAATGCTAACGCTAAAGTGGTCCATCGTCTTATCTGCAGCGGTAAGGGCTTCTTTTACTACTCAATTATATACTACTACCTTAGTTTGACTGACTGATTAAAGATTTCATGAGACACTACTTTGATAGAAGGATATTTTGCTTAAAATGAGACATTTATCCTTTTGTCACAACCGTCTTTACCCATACTATAAAGAAACTCATTTTTGTTTTGTTTTCTTTCGTTCGTTTTTGTCGTTGGTTGTTGTTTTATACTTGTATCTTTTATAAATTACCTCTATTTGGAATTTGTGACAGATCAATGTATAAAGCAGCAGCAAACGTCGCATTTGAGGTAATTTGTTATTGCCCATCTACGCGGCTTACTTTGAGCAATATCGCAGATAGATAGACACTTGGTAATTCATGGTTTCTAGGCTAGGGAAAGTTTCATCCAATAGGACAGCACATATTAAAAAATAGGCTGCTATCTGGGAATTAATCAATTGGTGTTCCGTTTCGAATCCCCCACAATTACCATTACGGGTCCTAATTGTTTATTTGTTTTGAGATTGTTCAAACAATGTTATTTCTGCCTTTAAAGACTGGGTAACAATGAGCAATGGTAACAATGAGCAATGGTAACAATGAGCAATGGTAACAATGAGCAATGGTAACAATGAGCAATGGTAACAATGAACAATGGTAACAATGAGCAATGGTAACAATGAGCAATGGTAACAATGAGCAATGGTAACAATGAACAATGGTAACAATGAGCAATGGTAACAATGAGCAATGGTAACAATGAGCAATGGTAACAATGAGCAATGGTAACAATGAGCAATGGTAACAATGAGCAATGGTAACAATGAGCAATGGTAACAATGCGCAATGGTAACAATGAGCAATGGTAACAATGAGCAATGGTAACAGTGAGCAATGGTAACAATGAGAAATGGTAACAATGAACAGCACTATCGGCTTTCCCTCAGCCAAGTTGGAGATTTACTTTCGTGAAAATCTACAAACACTAGTAATGGGATAAGGACCCATGTTGAGGGGGCCATCTCACTTTAAGTTCAGAATTGTGGCCATTATGCTATGGAGACCTCAAGTTAGAAACGGACGAATCGTTTCCTGTTTTAGATATGGTTTGGAGTCCTTAAATGTTTATCAATTCAGGACGGAATACCTAAAACGTATTGACAAAATGCGATGCAGCTTAACATCTCTTAAAAGACCATTTGAAGTTTTAGTCTGGTATTGGCTTAATAATGACATCCGAAATTGGCGTTTTTAAGTCAATGATCGGAACAATGCATGGTAATCGTGTGGGAAACACAGACATTCTGTAGTTGTTGTATAACTTGTTATTTAGAGTTCAAGCTAATAATGACCCTGCTATAATTGGGGTACACGATAAACTGGTTCCTAAATGTTTTATCTCGCCAAAATGTTTGCATCGGGAAAATAACGAACATGAATCTTTGAACCAAGAATAAAGATAAACGTCTCCAAAGAAGGTGTCTTTACTTGATGATAATAGTGATGACGGCGATGATAGTCAAAGTAATAACGTCAATAGTAAAACAATTAAACCCAAACTAAATATCATAAGGATGAGGATATAAATGATAAAGACCTATACTGTCTTTTTTCGATTCCTTTTAACCCTTTCCCAAACAACAAATTTCCGACTGTCCCAAATTGAAAGAGCTTGCAGACGACATTTCAAAACGTGATGTTATTGGAAAATAATCTTCTGAAAGGACAGAAAACATTGTGGGAAAAGGAAAAATTGCTCGTTACGAGCAATTTCTCCTTTCCCACAATGTTTTCTAATGTCGTCTTCTACAAAGTGGTCAAATGTCGTTATTGTTTCAGAAAGGGTTAACAAAATAATTGACCCGCAATTTGTTACTTTATTTATTGTTTGCCCAATTTGTCGATTGATTTTCTGTTTGGACAGTGTAGCAATCGTATTTCGGGATTTGTCATACAAGTGCCATACTTTTTCAGTTGTTCAAACATGATTCCAATAAATACGTGGGTTTTTTTTTCATTCCCATAATGAGTGCGTAAAGCTGTGTAGACAGAACAATAAGACTAGGCTTTTCAAAAAGAGTGTACCGTGTCTGCCCGAATGCCGTTACGCTTGTCTACTTACATTGTTTAATGTTAACCACATAAACCAATCCCCATCTCCTTTGGGAGAAACGGCGCATGTTTCAGATAGCCTACATCGAACGAAAGTGATGTTGGGATTCACTAGAGACGCAGAAACATCGAGTTATAGTTGTTCAGGCATGTCATGATGTCAATATACACGCTTTAAAGATCACGGCTATTACACTGGCTCGATGACATCTGATCCCAGCGTTATCCATGCATATTTACCAACTCCCTCATTAGGGATTTTTGTATGGGTCCCATTTGGTAGAGGCCTCTTTGTCTTAGTGGTTAACGTACACAACTTGAAATCACATGGCCCCTCTCAATGTAAATAAAAGGACCCTATTTGGAGGTAACGGACCTGTCTGACGTGTAGCCTGTGGTCCTTGGTACTGTTTTACTCAACGTTTTCTGCTAAAGGTATGCGTAAGCTCGAAACAAAAATTCCCTCTCATTTCAAATATTTTGCTTAGCAATATCAAAATGAAACGTATCATGCAAACCGCCTCTCTGAGACGTATCAAATGACGTGTCACATGACGATATTGTGTTTTCAATTAAGACACTATCCATTTTCTAGGCTCATTACGCAAATGATTTTCTTAAGGCGTTAAATAAAACGATACCCTTGCCCGTGCGTATACCCCGTTTGTTATGCTGGATATACGCACGGACCAAGGGCCTATCACGTAAAGGATCGGACGATAAACTTCCTCCCAAACGTAAGTAAAAAGAGGAACGAAGAACATGACAACTTTGAATTGAACGAACCATAAGTCTTACCTCTGAAATCAGTATTGTACTTTTAAACGCATGTCGATTTGTCATTCACAAAAACAAAGTTAACATTTTAGGGTTACGACAAATTAAAAATGTAGACGTAAAGTTACGAATTTATGTGAAGCAGGCCTTTGGACCTCAGACCAGCTGAACAACTTATAATGAGTGTCTTTGGACTTCAACCATGTCTCATAAAACTCATATGAACCGCATTTAGAACAATATGAACCGCTTTTGTTAGCCCAGATGTTTGATATGACCGTATAGTGGCAAGCTTGAATGGAATCAGTGGTGCCAGTAACCAGGGAATAAGATTACACATTGTATGTACAATTGGTTAGAAATTATTAAGAAAAAAAGAAACACGACTAGTCGCATTTTTTCCTTGTTTTCGTTGACATTCTACTTCAGCTGTTTAAACGAGAAAATATTTGAAGAAATATGACAAGAAACGGTATTACATTGCATCAAATTAATCACCAAAACCTCGTTCGTTGCCGATACGCTGAAATGTGCGTTGGGAGGGCGTGTGTATGAAGTAATGAGCGTCATTTGAAGGAAGTTCGTGTAATGAGGGGAAGTGCATAGCGAGAATGGGTGATCACGTCACCGCCAATTTGAAGAGCCCTCGCCAATTTAAACGTTTAACTACCTACAATTAGGGAAGTCTCTCTCCCAAAATACCGACGTCAAATTGCCGATATAATCTTGCAAATGTCATTACCTTCTTTTTTTCAATTTCATAATACGCTTCCGGGTTGTCATGGTAACAACCAATTATAACAAACTGAAATGTGGGCTTTTGAAATCGATCCGTCAAATATTGTAACAAAAGGATTAAACTGGTCGTCTTTGTTTAGGAAAATTTTATCTTCGCACAACAGCTACGATAAAAACATATACTCTAAAATCTATGTTGATTCGATTGACTTGGGCGGATTTTACACAGGAGTGAATGAATTAGATATGTCAGTGCCCGCGCATTTCCAGGCTATTGATAAAATGGCATTGCCTCAATCTGATTCCTTGTCAGGACTCGAATCATTGAGAAGAGAATGCATTCGCGAACGAGCGTCCGAAATACTTTTCCCTCTTCCATAAGGACCAATTAGGGTTGTCCTTATTGTTTTCGGTGTAAGTTCTGAAAAAAATCAGCAATTGTCTGTATCATCGTTAATATTAAAAATCAACTATCCTGCTAGACTTGAAATTAGAATAATGGAATTTCTTTTTTTAAGTGTTATTCCCTTATTCAATAAAACCTCATCTTGCCTCATATTGTGCAAAACAGTTAAGGTAGATTATCCATAATTCGTCATTTTGAAGCTCATTCCTTCGGATAACTTCAAGTGCATTCGGTATACGCACAAACCAGAACCACCGGCTAAGATGAATAGGATGTTTATGGATCTTTTTCACGCAGTGTCTAAACAAAAGAACTTTAAGGGGATGGCCGAATCTAAGTTGGTAAAACTTGTGGCCAAACCCTTTTGCCTTATTACTCGTTTATTTTATTTAATGTACATGTATATTTTGTAAAATGATATGGCAATAAAATATGTTTAAAGTAAGCGTAAAAGAACTTGGCCATACAATTATAACGGGTACCCACGCTACAGGTGTAAGCGAAGCAATGAAGATGTTTGCATATGGAATATCTTCAAAGACTCGAATTCTGCTAAATTGCATGTTAACATTATAAATACATTTTATAGTATGTAAAAGCATTTATAGTTAAAACATATTTATTTTACATCGATTGTAAATCAAGTTCTTAAAACTTAAAACGTAAAATCATTTATGCAATAAGACCTGTAATTGCGTCGAGAGAAGGTCATTACCATAAGTATTTTGATTGTCAATAATTTCAAAATATTTTGAATAGATAAAATTGTTTATATTTCAGAGGATTTTATGACAAAGCGTGGACGATTCGGAGAGTCAAGCAGGGGACGTAACCGAGGCCGATTTTATTTCTACAGAAAGTGAACACCACCAACAAGCACTTATAGCGCATGACAACTACGTATTATCATTGTAAATCTTATCTATACTGTATCTATGTTAAGAATCATAAGTTTTTTAAATGTGACGTCTTCTGCTACATTTGATTTAAGAAACATTTGTTAAAAGAAAAAAACCCGTACGAGTTCTTTCAAGTGGTACAAATCTATACCTTACGGTGCTAATGGGCGCATTTTCTGACATGGTTTTTACCAAGGGCAATGATTGGAGCACATGTGGTATTTCCGTTTTCCTTTTCTACAGACAAAACGAATTGTATGCATGAGCACTGTTGATAAGAAATATCCCATCTAATTGGCATATCTGTCGTTAAAATGAAGAATCAATTTCCGATTCGACGTATAAGATTTCATATCCGTCGGCTCGTCGCAGTTTTTGGATTAAAATGCGGGGCATCCTTTGTCCATTGGGTTTACATACCATATGTCGAGGCCTATAAGTTTATTTTACAGTGTAATATATAACAAACAATTTTGGAAATTCATATTGTTTAATGAATATATCGTTTGCATCTTCATCAAACACCGCCCGTGATCAGCGTGTAAAATACCCACATGCTGTTGACTATCAGATAAAATGCAAAGAGATAAATCAAACGATGCCGGCTTGTCATTAGACAATGACATTCGACTATGATCAATTAGGGCCCGATATCATCAAAGTTAGGCAATTAACCGAATCGAATTTATTGTATTAGAGGCATTTCCAAGGAGTTATCGCTTAGCTCTAGTGTTAGATAGTAAGAAAAATAACGATAGCGATTCTCACATCTCTTATGTGTATTTACTTTATTTCTCAAGAGAAATTTGTGATCTTTTCAAATGATCTTATTACAATAACTAATCTTCAAGTCATTACGTCTTGTGTTTTTTCTCTCTCAACCCTGCCTACAACCTCGTATAAACTCACGGTGGAATATTAAAGATACACCTGTGACCAAAAGAGGTATCGCTTACCGAGAAATTTCTTTTTTCGCCACAGTGCCTTCTTCACAATGTCGCAAAGACAGAAATTTGCTTACAATTAAATGATTGTTATCTAAGCCTATCTGCGGTCCTGGCCTGGGCGTATATTCTAGACCTAATGTGGGTATATACACGGGCCAGGACCCCAAAGCTAGTCTTAGCCTGCCTCGATTTGGTAAGGTATATACTCTCATATGAATGAAAGGGTGAAGCTTGTGGATTTGTTTTCATCTTTCAGTTATCAACAATGTTCCACCATCGAACCCAACTGGCATATCTATTGGTTTCTTTGTTATTATTATAATCCAACCAACGTGTATACCTACACCTACTTAATCAATAAACCCCTACTATCAATCACCCATAGAAAATGATCAAGTAACAATATAAATGATGATATCATTCAACCCTTATAGTGCTGGAACTGCCTTCATGCTTTTACAATCAGCTTGGATCCAGGCCAGCCACCAAGTAAATTGGCGGCTGGCCTGTGATCTAACCTGTTTTCTACTCTGAGTACCTTCCTCATCATAATTAAGCAGATATAAAAGGTCTTGGAAAGCGGACGCCACATAAATCTACTTTTTGAAAGTTACACAGCCACCATTCTAAGGGTTAATGCATCGTCACCATCATAAGGGATACAATCTAGTTATCATACACACATTTCATAGAACACAAATAAAGGACAACAACGTGATCAACAAGGATATGCAGTCTCACCGACACAAATGTGATTTGGAAAGAGAAGTCTGGTTACTTTGCTATTTCCAGACTATTACAGATGGTGACGAGGGGGTTAAAAGATACCAATGGGAATATTAATGAAGTAAAGACGAATTTAAGAAACAAATAGACACGCTTACAGTTAAAAGAAGATAAAAACATCAATATAGAAGGAACCTACACATGCAGTTCAGAAATTTAGAACAAACAGGATAGAACATGCTGGCCAGACGATATTTACTGTGTTTTTTCCCGAAGGATTTCAACTGCCAAGACGCATCTGATTTGAAAAGACGGTGTATACGACCTTTAAACCGTTTTGATGTACGAATGTATATCCCAATGAGTTATATACATTTTTGACATTCGTATCTTAATTTGCCGCTCCTGATTAATATTCTGAAATGCCAAAGGCAATATATCTTCTCGCAATGTTTTCTGTGACAAAATACAGCAGTTTAGTTAACTTGTTTATTTTATGACATAAGAAAGAAGCAACAACATTACCTTTTACTATATTTATGCAAATACGCTTCCTCAATCGATATATACAGTGACATTCTGCTGACCTTTTAAGAACATAAAAAAAGTGGAGTATTTGATCACATGTGTTTCCATTCCTGTAGGGTTTGCCATACTAGGAATGGATTGTAAAATTCAGGATAGGAGCACCCACGCCACTCAACTTGCAATAAGCTTTATCCTTACCATCCTTTGGTGTTTGCCCTTGCTTTAAACTGCCGTCACACCCTACTTGTGACCTCCTCTGTTGCTGTCACTTTTAAGTGACCAATAGCCTTCCATTGCTGTCGTCACCTGCCAACGGTGAACATAATTGCTGCCGTCACCTGCAAATGGTGAAGTTAATTGCTGCCGTCACCTGCTAACGGTGAACTTAATTGCCGCCGTCATCTGCCAATGATAACAAAATTTGTTTGCTGCCTAACTTAAGAAGCCAAAAGATTAGGGGATACACGAGAAAACCAAGTGTTTTGACACCGCTGCTGGCTTATCCCTGGCTCCTAATTTACATTATAATAAATTTTGAATGTAGTAAATTGGATTGTTGATAATTTGAATCTGTTACTTTCCCTACCCAGGATAATGCCATGGTCAAGGGAAAGACTTATGATAAAATATTTTTGCATATATCCCTTTGCTGGTCAGTATCTGAGCGCCACATCCAGAATTATCCGCTACACTGTGACTTTGACTATAGATTAAGCCTTTAGTATTCTGACAAAATTGTCACCTTTTCCAAAAACCAATTTTGTTTCCGGTCAATAATTGATCCTAAAGAAGTACGAATCATACACAACTGTTTTATTAGGATGTAAACCGGTCGAGTCTGCATCCGAGGCAGACATTGACTATTCATAGTTCAGCTTAAAATTCCATTTTGTCTATATACATATCTCGAAAATTGCTCCTTTTTACAGTCACCGATCTTCTGCACACTTGTAGCTTTATCTTTGACAGGCACAAACTGGATGAATCTGGCATCTGAGTTTTTTGTGTGGCTATCAGAAGACATGTTGGATATGCCATTGGTCTTGCTTCCTGCTTTACTGTCAACCTGCAAGTATATAAACTGGCGGCAGCATCATTTATTCTATATAAATTCCAGTTGAAAAAAATTTGGAGTGTGGTGGGTGGGTTGACAAAATCTTTGAGCAGCTGGTCTGCTGAGAGGATTTCTAAAAGAGGAAGTGCCAAGCATGCTGGTTCCCTGCTGCATGTTTGAAAAAACCCTCAGTCTGGTTCCCAATCTAAAAATACCTCAATCATGCTGGCTCCTTTAGTACATGTACATAAAGGGGAGGATAACTGGTACCCTTCATGCTATTGATTCATCCCATGCTTTTTTGGTCTCTTCCCATATTCATCCCCATTATAAAAACAAAAACAAGACCTCCAACACATCTTATGCAAAAATAAATGTGATTATGACTTAAATCATAATCAGTATTATTTCATGACATAAGAAAGAAGCAACAACATTACCTTTTACTATATTTATGCAAATACGCTTCCTCAATCCATATATACAGTAACAACCTGCTGACCTTTTAAGAACATCAAAAAAGTGGAGTATTTGATCACATGTGTTTCCATTCCTGTAGGGTTTGCCATACTAGGAATGGATTGGAAAATTCAGGATAGGAGCACCCACGCCACTCAACCTGCAATAAGCTTTATCCTCACCATCCTTTGGTGTTTGCCCTTGCTTTAAGCTCCTGTCACATCCTGCCTGTGACCTCCTCTGTTGCTGTCACTTTTAAGTGACCAATAGCCTTCCATTGCTGCCGTCACCTGCCAACAGTGAACATAATTGCTGCCGTCACCTGCCAACGGTGAACTTAATTGCTGCCGTCACCTGCTAACGGTGAACATAATTGCTGCCGTCACCTGCAAACGGTGAACTTAATTGCTGCCGTCACCCGCCAACGGTGAACATAATTGCCGCCGTCATCTGCCAATGATGACACAATTTGTTTGCTGCCTAACTTAAGAAGCCAAACATTAGGGGATACACGGGAAAACCAAGTGTTTTGACACTGCTCCGGGTTTATCCCTGGCCCCTAATTTACATTATAATAAATTTTGAATATAGTAAATTGGATTGTTGATAATTTGAATCTGTTACTTTCCCTACCCAGGATAATGCATTGGTCAAGGGAAAGACCTATGATAAAATATTTTTGCATATATCCCTTTGCTGGTCAGTATCTGAGCGCCCCATCCAGAATTTTCCGCCACATGAATCTCAATGTTTCATTGAGATTTCACCCAAAATTCTGCTAATATATACATGTTTTAATATGTTAATCTTGTTGCACATATGATAGCACACTCTTATCATCAATAAATGAAACCATTGCTTCCTGTAAGATTAGTAAATACATATTAACACTAAGGACAGGTGCACCCCACCTGGACTGAAGAAAACAAGGGACATGCCTATTTATGTTTGTGGCGATAAAGTTCCCCCTGCCAGATAAACAAACTGCTTGTCGGCCCTATCTATAAACCTTACTTCCTCTTTAGGTCTAGCGGCTTTGCCGGTTCGCCACCAGCCCCCTTTCATTGAAGACGGGAAATGATGTCGAACCAGACAAAGTGTGTATTTGGTAGGATAACTGCCATTAATTGTATATCAGTCATGTTTTTGGATTTCATATTGGCTTGATCACATTGCACACTATTGTTTCCTCCTAGGTGGATAATTACAAATTCTAGGGTTGTACCTCCTAACATTCTGAGCTGTAAAAAACAGCTCCCAGGCCTTGCCAAATCATGCCAGACTAACTTTGCCAGATCACATGATACCCCCTATTTTCCAGTCCAAGATGAGGCCCAACTGACTGAGCTGCCTGCTGTGCTTTCTTAACAAGGGAATCCCCAAAGAACCAGATTTCTGTATCATGCTTTAGTTTTTCTGATGTATTTATAGTATGTCACTGATATCCATCCTCCATTACTCAAATATTTTTCGGTGGAATGCCTTCCAATGAAAGTTGAGATGCCCTACCAATCCGCAAACTATGTGTTTTAAAATTGCCAGAGGAAACACCAAAGAAAATTTCTAGGCCACGGAGGCCCCTGCATAAAATTCATTTACATCAATGCACATCGATCCTCGAATCCACGTTTATTTGGGTTGACTTATATTTTACGCCCTTTTAATCATATATAAGTTATATCAAGGTGCTAAGTGCACCGATCTATGTATCCTGGGTGATTTGATTTTGGAATTTATGACCCTTTCAACAGTATTTCACTTATATCACGGCGGTCAATTTTTAGATTTCTGGCTTTACCCCTACAGTGTTACACAGCATTCTATCTAAGCCAAAAAATGTTTCCCACATACAAAATGTCCAGTGGTGAGAGACGAATAAATGCTGTCACAATGACTCCCAATAATCATTGGATATAATTTTTTGTTTAGTCAGGATTCGAATCCGTGTGAACTTGCACCTAAAAGTCGGCATCGATACTATTAAGCTACAAAAGCTAGGCACCGATATCACAGTGTCTATTCTGAAAATCCAAAAGGGGGAACATTTGCCCCTTACTTTGAAATAAGGGGGGGATTCATTTTTAATATTAGAAGGGCGATTATTAAATGCAATTATTAAACTCATCACTCAAGGTACTATTAACTATGAATACTTGAGTATAAGTCTATATATACCAAATGCCTGTTAAATCATATCAATTATCATAATTATGTTAGTATCAAAAGATGTTTGCTGAGGGTTCAGGTAACTTATAGGCGTCCGTTATCTGCTTCCTCGACATGCTTGATTACGGACGTATGCACTACGTAAACAAAGTGTTTTCTTTGAAGATTTACCTCCCTTAATTAATTAAGACGAAATTTACAATCGGAACTACTCGGGTATTTCCGTGAGCTGTGAAATACACCTCGGATATAAGTGTAGAGTTACAATTTTTCGGGTAAATCGGGATCCGCCAATTAACACATTTTCTAAGCGTGCATGTTAAGTAGTTCAATGTGTATGGAAGTGTTCGACATCCTTTTTAATCACTTTTGATCAGTAACTCATACCAAATGGAGAACTTGTTGTTGTGAAATGTATACTTATTTCCTCAATCAAATTTAACGACTTTTTGGATTTTACACTCAAGATCAATTTTTTAGAAACGAAAGTAAAGTGACGTCATTCTTGCGGGAAACACTATGGCGTCATCCCTATTATTTCAGAGGTGTTTTCATTGGATAAACCCGATGTGTTCAGATTGCGAAATTTATTTAATCGTAAATGTCTGTCAAAAGTTGGCTCCTTAAAGTTTATTCAACCGTATCGGAAAACTAACACTTTTTATTTCGAGCATTCTGTCACAAATACGCTGAGCACATTTTAACAACTGAGCGAATTTTTAACAATCAAAATGTTTATTAGTCATATGTATACAGGATGCGCGATTGTCTCGCTTGCATGTAGAAAATGAGCGCAATCTTTGAAAAAATAGTGCAACATGGTCTTGAATAGACACTGTATCACAGATTTTCCCAACCAGTACTAAATTGTATACACTGCTTTTTTGGGGTGTGGTGGGTGGGTTGGCAAAATTTTTGAGCAGCTGGTCTGCTGAGAGGATTTCTAAAAGAGGAAGTGCCAAGCAGGCTGGTTCCCTGCTGCATGTTTAAAAAAAACCTCAGCCTGGTTCCCGATCTAAAATTAGCTCAAGCATGCTTGCTCCTCTAGTACATGTACAATAAGGGGAAGATAACTGGTACCCTTCCTGCTATTGATTCATCCCATGCTTTTTTGCTCTCTGCCAATATTCATCCCCATCATAAAAACAAAAACAAGACCTCCAACACATCTTATGCAAAAATAGATGTGATTATGACTTAAATCATAATCAGTATTATTTTACATCGAATGTGAAACAAGACAGAGAAACTTAGACTAACCACTCTCGATTCTGTTTCCTGGATATACAACCAGTAGTTGCGTCAAATGTGCATTTATGACAGGTCGCAAGGAGTATTTCGCTGCTGACGGAATTCGAACACCGACCCTCGTGTCCCGAGACCGACGCTCTACCTCTAAATCAATGTCCGCTATAGAGCCTACATAAGCGACTTTTGAACGCACTTTTTTCGGAGAGACGATTCCAAATATGTGTTACTTTGTAATATTGAGTATCTCAACATTGATATAAGGGGGAATGTTATTTTGAACCTACGCAAAGTTTTAACATAAAATGTTAAGTAAAACGGTTCTCTGGACCCCTTTTACGTGACAAAACCTCCAGATTAGACCAACTACACCAATGGCTATGGTGTGAGGCATGGTACTCACATCGTTACTACATGGGTATTTCCGTGACTTGAGAAATACACTTCGTTTATAGGTGTAGGGTCTCCAATTCTGTTTTTAGTGCTTTTGGGCTTATACCAAATTTAAAACGAGCGTCCACGTTGAGTAGTTCAACGAAAATGGAAGTCTTGAACATCATTTAAAATCATTAGTTTTGGTCGTTAACTAATGTGTGATTATGAAAGCATAAGTTAGAATAATATAACTTTTTTTCTTTATCAAATTAGATTTCTTTTTCGACATTTGACATTTTCATTTAAAAAAGAAAGTACAAGGAAAGTAGTATTGCAAGAAGCAATATGGCGGCTTCCATATTATGTCAGAGGTGTTTTCATTGGATAAATCCGGTGAGTTCAGATTTGCTGCACAACTGACGATGGAGTGAGGCAGAATACTTATAACACAATCTGAACACATCGATTTTATCCAATGAAAACGCCTCTGAGAGAATAGGGGGCCGCCATTTTGTTTCTCTCGAGACCTACGTCACTGTACTATCGTTTCAAAATATAGTTCTAAAATTTAAAATCTAAATACAGTCTAACTTGTGTTAAGCAGCCACCCTTTTAAGCAGCCAACCTGCCTTAAACCGCCACTACAGAAAGTCCCATTGTTAGATTTATAGTGTAAATCAATTTGTGTTAAGCAGCCAACCTGTCTTAAACAGCCAATTTACTCTGTCCCATAGGCTGGCCTCTTAACACAAGTTTGACTGTAGTCATTTTTTTATGAAGGAAACAGTTATATATATCACAACTTATAAGCCTTCTACTATATGTAGGAGTTACCGATAAAATATCATTAAAAGTGATGTTCAACACTTACAAATACATTGAACTACTTAACGTGGATGTTTATAGGAAATGAGTTATATGCCAGGGACGATTTACCCGAAATATTGTAATCCTACACTTATATCAGGTGTATTTCCCAGCTTACGGAAATACCTGAGTAGTTCCGATTGACCACTAACATTGTTTCCCCATTGAGGTTTCGAGGCCGTAGGCTGCACATTTACTACTGAATAAAATTGGTAAATATATGACAAAGGGACAATGTTAACGACGTTGACCTTTTAACTGTTTCATACCAAAATTAACCTGTAATATTCTTGTAAGCGCAGTTTTGGTCTTCTCTTTTGAGTACGATCCCTTTCATATTTACTGAGTGTTCCACAGATATAAGGAAGGGAGCGTTTATTCTATGTCATTGATATGTTTAAGATGGAGGACGTCCTCTCGAATAAGTCAGTGCTGTTTGCACAAAGGTTTATCTAAAATGACGTTTTCTCTCAGCGTCCTGAGTGAGAGTGAAATAAAAACTACGAGATGACTCGGCTTAAAAATATTTTGCATAATCAACTTGTTTCCCTTTACTAAACAAGTGGATCTTAAAAACTTGAATGCTTCTGCTATCTTTTGATTATTTTGAAGGAAAAGGAGAACTTGTTCACAAAGAGAAATTGCCCTTTTATGTGACAATCTTGCATATTATTACAGATGATTATTTCCAATTTCTGGAAGGGTTTCGATCGACGTATATTTACTCTTTCAGATCGTGACGTTATTTAGAGAGAGATTTAACCCTTTACCACACGCTAAAGTTTCGACTGTCCCAAATTGAAAGAGTTTGCAGACGAACTTTCAAATGTGATAAAATTGGAAAGTAATCTTCTGATAGGGCAGAAAACACTGTGGGGAAATGTGAAATTACTCTTTACGAGCAACTTCATCTTTTCCCACAGTGTTTTCCAGAGTCGTCTGCCACAAAGTGGTAAAATTCCGTTTTTGTTTGGTAATGGATTAAAGAGTTAAGCGTGTGCGCTGACCCGTAATGGTCATCAAGATGGATTGCACTGGTTACGTATTTGACCCACAATATTGTAACAAAGTGACCCTGACTGTATTTACTATCTGACTGCGATAAATTGCCAAGTTCTTTAAACACTTTGTCCAGGGACACTCCATTACAAACTGAAGGACGACTACCCATAATCCAATTATTTTGAAAAGTTGGCATGGCCCTATATCACAACTTGAAATGTCACTATTACGTATGAGTTATCGACCAAAAGTAATAGTTTTCCATCATTCAAAACCGTTACTTTTGGTCGACAACTATATAAAACTATCCTGTTAAGCTGGCGTTTCCTATGAGCGTTCATGTATAGTAGTTCAATGTATTAGTATATGAAAGTGTTTCAAAATTCCATATAAATTAAACTACAGTACTTGACGTGGACACTCATAGGAAATGCGTTATTAGCCGGGGCATTAAATACAATAATAATAACTGTACCCCTGTCCTTTTACAAAGTGTATATCTCAGATCAAGGAAATACCCGAATACTTACGAATGAAACGAACATACACAGAAAAAATACTGCCAGATTAACGGGATAGTACAATACACCCTTCGTCAAATATCTGCCCAATTTCGGGCCAGATATAATACACATCCTCGCTCATTAACCTAAAGGGCTGTATCGCTGTTGATGTAAGACATGGGATAAGACCATTGCTGTCTATCATAAATGACATTTATACCCGTGTGTATGAATACAGAGTGTATGCATTGCTGAGGATATAGCCAACAGACGAATAGAGAGCGTGCATCTATCTTCTCAGGTAAGGATTCTTTGACCATCACTGATTGTTTTTACTTTCAAAGGTTGTTGCGATACTGGTCTATGAGTTTCAATAGTGAGACGTTAGGGGAACTAATCAAAATCATGTTAGAATCATAAGGAATTCTCTGCTGACTATCGAATACATGCAAATTGTCAATCAACTTTGCAGAGTAAGCATTCATTACTAGCAGATATTGACTCGTATATAAATGTGGAAGCGAATCGGTAACTGGTTAACTCTGGTAAAGATAGTATATAGATATTGTATGAAACAATGGCTTCCCTTTAACATTTATTTCTTTTTTGGGTATAAGAGAGGGCGACAGACCTAAACATCATACGGAAATTATTTGCAGAAGTCAAAACTGACATGTACGGATAGTTTCCTAGATAAAAGTGTACTATTCCATTGTGACACATCACATTGGGAGCGTCTCGGAGAGAACAATTCAATGAGAATATTTCACTTTGCAATAGTGTTTGGCCAAATATTGAAACATAAATGTTGTCTATAACTTAAACGAACTCTAAGCATATTATATTTAATAAAACGGTACCTTTGTAGCCTTAATTGCTTTTGTAAAGACTCAAAGACCATCTAGAGAAGAGTCGCCTAAGTATGTCTGGTATAGATATGAGACTATAAACCCTACCTTTACCTTTTGTTTCCAGATTCGTGAATATTAGATACGTGACACGCCATTTAGACCCGGAACCTTCCAGTATGGGCGTTGCAATTAACGCTATTGTCGGTGTTATAGTGGTGACAGGCGCCATCTATATGGGTTACCGGGCCATGAACGAGGCCAGCAAGAAATCGTACAAGATTAATGTAGCTGAGACGATAAACCGACTTGGTGAAATCAAGGAACACTCGAAGGAGTTCAATAAAAAAGAAGTCCTAAAGGTACTTTTAACTAAACATTCTATATATAGTGTATAACCATCCTGTTCAGGGGTCTTCGTCATCAGTTAGTACAAAGCGCACCTGTCGAATACAATATGTAATGGATTGCCCGAAGAAACAAGTAGCTGCGCTGACCCATCAACATATGACTGAAATATTGTTAAAACGGCAATACAATCATTGTAACCATATTTGATGTTCCATGTGGTTCGGTACCAAAGACAGTCCCCCCATTCAGTCAAAGAAAGGACCGAAGGCGGGGCAACATTATGGGCTATAACCAACAATCACAACTCATCGGGTTCACCTCTGACATAAAATGGAAGCCACCATATCAATTCTTTCAAGAATAATTTTGTTGTACTTTCAAATGAAAAGTGCACTATTTAAACTTTCGTCTATTTGTTTGAGGAAACAAAACAATATAACAACTTGTAATTTCACTATTACGATTGAGTTAACGACCGAAATCATGGTTTTAAATGATGTTCAACAGTACAATTTACTTGGCGGCTGGCCTGGATATAACCTGTTATCATAAGCATATAATTTCGGTTCCAGCACTATAAAGGTTCAAGAGTTGTCAAGCAATGATAATCTCTCCCTACAGGTAAATGAAAACATTTACGTTGCAATTGGTTACGCCCTGGCTAACTCGATCCTGATAGTCGGTCCAGGGGGAGCTGTTGTCGTGGACGTTACGGAGAGCTACGAGGCGGCCAAGGAAATCTACAAGGACTTCCGGAAGGTGACTGATAAGCCCATTACGGACGTCATCTTCACGCACAATCACGCGGACCACATCGGTGGCGCACTCGTAAGTATTCGTCATAAGGTAGTCCAAGCCATCATGGACATATGTATATGCTTTTGCTAAAGAATAAATTGAAATGTTAATCATGAAAGTATTTATCATTTCAAATACATTCATCAAGCTACTTTTCCGAATTTGTTTGACTTTGAATTACATTTACAAAATAAATATCAATGAAGTATGTTATTAAATTCATGGTATTCAATATCACATGAATGAAAGGTAGTAAAAAACTTATAATATATAACTTTTTATAACGGCATTTGTTATTTGACTTTGTAATTCTGACTTCTCTATTAGAGGTGGAAAAGTCTCTGTGTATAATTGTCATCAGGGGATGTCAAAAATGGAAGCACTAACAGACGAAAATTTCAAAGTTGAAAAAATGAAATGATCTTTGTCACCACTTGTTTGTTGACCATTGTGACAATAAGTTCTCTTTTTCCAAGTATGATCTACTTCAAATTGATTAGAAGGTCATTCGATTTATGATGGTTATGTACATTTCCAATATTTGCCAGGTCCTCTCGTCATTTTTTATAAAGCATATGTTCTAAAGACATGTTCCACAGTTTTATAAAAAAATAATCCTTTCATATAATTTTCTAAATTTTTGATACGTTATTCAAAATTTTATTGTGAATTCAGGAATAAAAAGAAAAATGTAAGTCGACGAGTTAGATTTTTAGAAAAAATGACAGTTTCCATGGTAACCATTTGGGGCAAAAATATCAAAACGACCATACCATCTTCAAAGGTAATAAAAAAAATAATTTCTGGAAGGTTTATTAATACAAAAACACGAATTCATACATTCAATACTTTATAATTCAATGGCATTTCAAATTATTACAATCTGAACAATTTTTGTTATCAAAAAAAGTTTTTCAAATTTTTGCATGTGACAAATAACAAACAAATTGATATGCATATTGCAAAAGGATATGTTGACGAGTTGGTTTTTTCTGTAAAATGACAGTTTCCATGGTAACCGTATTTGCAAAACATTTATAAAAACGACTAAAATAACTTTAAACTTGACAAATAGAAGCTGGGGGCTTAAAATGCATGAGAAATATATAATAATGTTAATAAGCTTTCATAGTTTTATGGATAATGTTATTATTCTTTGAAAAAAAAATGCATACAGTGACATTGGTCCAGGGGTAGAGCGTCTCCTGTACCGAAAGTCCCGGGTTCGAATCCCCGTTAAGCGGGGTGAAAATTTCCGGGACTAACCCACAAACCGGCGCGATTACTGGTTTAGTATCCAGGAAGCAGTCATCGAGAGTGGTTTTGAACAAGCTTTCAGCTTCCTCCACAATCGATGTAAAACAAATACGATATGATATGATAAAA
This sequence comes from Cerastoderma edule, assembly GCA_947846245.1. Classification (NCBI taxonomy): domain Eukaryota; kingdom Metazoa; phylum Mollusca; class Bivalvia; order Cardiida; family Cardiidae; genus Cerastoderma; species Cerastoderma edule. The sequence goes on along the minus strand of OX401419.1, from coordinate 4,196,122 downwards.
AGTTAATCCAACTACTTTAGGTTCTTCTTCGGTAACATATTATAACCTCCTTTGGGTGCGCAGATAAAGTGCGCAGAAAAAACTACCGAGAACGTCCTTAACCCTTATAGTGCTTAAACCGACTTAACGGCTGCCTGTGATCTAACCTGTTTGCTACTCTTGAGTATCTTTCCTCAACAAAATCAAGCAGATATTTAAGGTTTAGGACAGCAGACGAGGCGCTACAGTTGCCAATCGTTGGTTCTTAAGCGCCATTCAAAATATCTTCATACTGTAAGAGATTAACCATAGACAAATTATCCGTTTTATTACAGATGTGTTGTTTAAAAACCAAATTGGTCGTTTTTTGTGGTTAAGTCATCAAAATACTTTTCATGCAATGTTACAATTTCAAAAGAAATTTGAGACAAAGAAAAAACACATAAAACATTACGTTCAGTATGTAAACAAGCTCATCTCTATAACAACTGCAGGCATTTACGGAAAACGAGAAAGTAAAGCCGACCGTCTGGGCCCATTCCTCCATCGTAAAGGCGCTTGGTATCTGGTACACACGGGGAACCAATGAAATCTACTTCATCCGGGCGCTTCGACAATTCGGAGTCTTCATTCCGAACCTCTCGGCTGGTATCGGGTTCTCTCTGCAATATGGCCGGAAGGGAACTTCCATGGCGCTAGTATTCCCGAACCGATTTGTGGATGGGGCAGAGGAGAATGTTGTCCTAGCCGGTATGTACATGTAAAAAAGCTAATGTTTCTTTTAACTTGTGCTAATTCAGACTCATACGATTCCTTACCTAACATGATTGTTAAGTTCCCTTAACAGACTCCGATATCCTCCATCTTTATAATAGCTTGTTTTGTTTCGAGCCTAAGATTAGATCAAACAAAATACAAGAACAATGGAACCAATGAGTTCTTTTCATGACAATGATTACATTACGACTGAAAAGCAGGTACCATGTTAAAAAAGGGGATAAGGTATTAGTACTAGTTTTAGGTAAGGTATTAGTACTAGTTTTAATCGAGAAGGTATGTATATACAACGAAGTTGAACGAACAGATAAACATGTATTCAAAGAAGACAAAAAAACTAATTACAATTGGATTCGACCACAAATTATAACAACAATAGCGATTGATCCTCTCCTAAATTTCACAAACTATTTGACTATTTTGTTCTTATTGTTTAGGTTTGCCCATGAAGATAGTGCATATCCCAGGGGAGACTGACGATCAGATAGGCGTTTGGTTACCCCAACATAAAGCGTTTCTCTGTGCTGATGATATCTATAAAGCGTTTCAAACCTGTACGCCATTCGGGGAACCACGAATCGTAACACACTACAATGGGTCTCCTCCATCGATACCATGCTCGATCTAGAACCGGAAATGCTGGTACCCAGTCATAGGCGGCCAATCATTGGCAGGGAAACGGTAACCAATCTCCTAACTGACTACCGGGATTCAATCCAGTTCGTCCATGATCAGACTGTCCGACTCGCAAACTTGGGGTACCATCCCGACGAAATTTCGCGGGAACTTCGACTTCCTGAGAAATTGGCAGCAAACCCGTTTTTGAAAGAGTTCTACGGAACTGTTGCCTGGTCCTCAAAGTCCGTGTTCTTGGACTATCTTGGATGGTTTAGTGGCGACCCGGTAGATTTGAGCCCTCTGACTCGGTCAGAAAAGGCGGAGCGAATGGTGGACCTTGTCGGGATCAAACGTCTTGTAGAGGTTGCCAAGAATGCCCTTGAAGCAGGAGATTTCCAGTGGGCCCTAGAACTGAGTACCCACGTGATCAGAGATGATTCGAATCACGCTGAGGCTCGAAAAATTAACGTGGAAGCGCTTGTATCACTGGGTTCGATGCAGACGAGCGCCAATGGACGCCATTATTACCTAACCTCGGCCATGGAGGCAGCCAACGAGATAAAAATAACCGGTATAATTGGAGACGACATGGCGACTGTTATCGACGAATTTCCGGTACATATGTCTCTTGAAGCGTTCCCGGTCGTTTTCAAGTACAAACAATGCGAGAAAAGGGAAGACATACTCTTCCTTAAGCTCTCCGATCCAACCTCGGAACACTTCGTACAACTCCGGCACGGTGTTGCGGTAGTGAAACACAAGGCGCCGAAAAAGTGGACAATGAAGCTTGAGAGTACAGAGAAGACGTGGAAAGAAGCAATTACGGGTCGCAAGAATCTGCTGGCATTGTGCAAGTCGGCGGAATTGAAACTGGAAGGCTCCATCACCGAACTAGCCTCGTTCCTGGAATGTTTTGATCGGAATTGGGAAGTCGATAAATTATGATGTTTTTTTTTCATTTTTGTATTGTACATTCATTCATATAGTGAAGTGACTTGGTGAATCAGCGTATTGTAATTTTCAAGTTCCATTTTCAATAAGATATATATGTATCAAAACTATACATTACCTTTCATTAGGTCAATACATGTTTGCATTGTAGTATATAGATTAAAGAAATAGTGTACCTTAAATCATATGTTGTATTGAATATGAATATTTTTGTATAATAGTATATTGTTTCCTGTTACATTTAAAGCCGGTATCTTTACAAACAAAACCATTGTGATAAACCATGAAATTGCTCGTAGAGAGCAGACTCTCTCTCTCTTTTGTCCAAACAATTGTACAGAGCTTCACATTGAAAACAGTACTTCTGAGACTTTCTTTCTAATTACCGTCTAATGTTGATTTTATATTTGAACCTCACCCAAAATGATCAGGGAGAGAATGGGTAAACGAGAAAGAAGGTATTTGAACCGTAAAAAGATATGGTCAAGTGAACTATGGATGCAGTATTTCTGAAGTAATTTAGGAAAGTTTAGCAAACCATGTACCATGGAAACAAAAATTGTAAGAGGTACCAGATCATTCTCCTTCGCAATGATCTCCCTTTTCATTTGGTTAGGAGCTCTCTGTTATCACAGAAATAATCTGGAAGGATTAAATTTTTTTCATCTTAAATTTTTAATCGAAATCTGAATACAGCATCTTTCCAATTTTAGAAGTTATACTTCTTTGGCCCAACCATTACAAAAAAGTAATGGCAAAATAAATCTATATATAAAAAAACTGACTCATTGTTTACTAAAATTGTTTTTTCTTGTTGGTTCACAACAAGGTGCCGAAACAGCCAACCCAGGAAAGGTTTATTCATTGATTTTCGACTCCTCTCCTAAAACATTAGAAAGAAGTGGGAAGTCTCATGACAACGGTTTGTTTAAAGCATCCACCTCCCCCTTCCAATTTGAATAACATGTTGTGCCATATTCGCTGAGAGCATGTATGCTAAAAAGCTGCATACATTTTGGACCGTATATTGAGCATGTTGCATTGACATCTAGTATCGTACTGTCCCATCGTTTCATTTGAACACAACACTGTATATGCACTCACATTTTAACAATTTGTACGCGTCATTGCCTGAGTCTAACAATATCGACATCAGGAACCATCCATCTAACAACACATTTATTAACGATGCTGACTTAGACGTTGAATTTACAACCTTCGAAATTAAACAAGCAGTTTTTGCCCAGAACAACTCAAAAAGTCCTGGTTCTGACCAGCTGATAGCTGAAGTTTTTAAACACTCATTTGATATTATCTCCCCCTTTTTAACTACATTTCACAATTCAATTTTCAGCGCCGGGGTATTTCCCGAGTGCTGGGACGAAGGTATTATCATACCAATATTCAAAGGAGGTACACACGAAGCAAAACACTTCCGTGGCATAACACTCAATAACATTCTATCCAAAATATATTCTAAGTTACTTGTTTTTCGTCTTATTAAATGGGCTGAAAAGCATAATAAATTGATCGATAACCAGTTCGGTTTTCAGAAGAAGAAGTCTTCTACCGATTGAATCTATATATTACATGCAATCATTATGACAACATTATCATGCAAAAAGAAGCTTTATGTTGCATTTCTAGACTGGGAAAAATGTTTGACAGCATAGACAGATTATTATTATTGCAAAAGTTATTGAATGAAAACATTAGTACAAAATTTGTTAATGCACTTAAATCGATGTAAACAGCGTTAAGTCTTCTGTTCGATATAAATCACTGAAATCAGAGATTATTTCTTCTAATATTGGGGTGAAACAAGGAGACCCAGCTAGCAGCATTTTATGTTTATTTTTTCTTAATGATATCTTACATAATATCAACACTAATATCAATGGATTATTTGAAATTGATGACCTACAACTATTTCTCCTTTTATTTGCAGACGACGCTGTTGTATTTACCCATGATCCTCTATCGTTACAATCTATTTTGAAGGATATCGAACAATATTGTAATATTTGGAATCTTAAGTTGAATGCTAAGAAAACAAAAATTATGATATTTGAAAGGGGAAGAAAGACACATTATGATTTATTTTTATATAGCACCAAAATAGAAATTACAGAATCATTTAAATATCTAGGGGTGCATCAAATAATTCAAATTTCCTGATTCTTCACCTCTTGACAGTTGATACACACATTTTGAACCGACCAATCAGAATTCGTTCTTTTGAATATGTAAACAAATAGGTTGTTGATAAACATGATTGAACTGGAGACAACTATATTTCAAGCAGAAAATAACTTATTTTAAAGGAGTCTTTCTTATATGGTCTCAATGCATTCCTAAATAAATTCTCATGACTTTTATGAACATAATAAAAGAAATCCATATATTTTTCAGTAATTTATTTGAACTCCTCTCCTTTGATGTGCCTTTAATGCTAATATCCATCGCTGTAGTGAATGGTTTTCAATTGTCATCACAAACACTTTTTCAATTTCAGTTGATAAAAGTAATCGCTGTTTGGCACGAACCTTACATAAGATAGATATTTGGACACTATCTGATTTGTTCCCATATTCCTTTTTAGCTCGACTTTTCAAAGAATTAGGCGAGCTATACTACTCAACAGTGCGTCGACATTATACCTTGGTTAGGTTGTCTTATGCAAGTTTGTATCTTAATTACTGTTGTATGAAATGGGTTGAAACTCTAGTCCTGCGTTCAGGGACGTTACTTAAGGTACCTGACCAGTTTCTATAGCTCTTGTTTTGATTTTAAGCAAATTATGGCACCTTTTGTACTTTGACAATTTTGGTTAAAGTTTTTATGATCAAGTTTCTTTCTCAACAACTAATGCAGTGATAAAATTAAAACTTAACAAATGTGTTAGAATCATAATCCAATATCACTGACGAAATCCCTCAAACCTGACTTTGTTTAAAGCAAAATGATGCCTTTATTGAGATTAGAGAAAATTGGCCATAGTTTTAAATGCATATTTGTTTTTCATAAACTACTAACGTTATAGTGAATGCATTGAAATTTCACACATGGACAAAGTGTTATAGTATAGGCTGTCTGCTATTGATTTGAAGTAATTTGTAATAACTCCAATACTGAGAAAATATTGGTTAAGGTTTTTTTTGTACATTTTCTTATTTCAGAAACAAAATGTCTTCAGTGACCTATACCCCTCTCTGACATTATCGAACACTCGAGCGCGCTGTCTTAAGGACAGCTCTTGTTATACGATAAGAGCATCTTTATACATCATTATTGTGTTAGTTTTAAAGGTAAACACCGAAGAAATGTGCGTGTAGGCGGGACTTTTGCACTTTGGTAAATTCAAGTTACTGTTTTTTATATGAGCCTTTCACAATAAAATGCATAATGAATCACACGGTAATTCTCTGTTAACATTGATATCAGAAGGCAAAAGTAATCATGTAAAAAGCAATCTTCAAACACCACTTTCTTTTGCATGATTTGACAAATCCTTTGTCCCATTTGCTTTTTGATTTGATGATCTGCAAATACCAAGTCAAATGAAATTTGTTTTTTAAAAAAAAGTCCTAAATGTTACTTTAGACAAATAAACAATTACCCATTGAATATACAATATTCATATGATATATTTACTACACGAAGTTTATATGATTGTTGGGTGGATATTCTAAGAAACTATGCTAGTAATTGAGTTGACAACGCTTACATTGGCCGAGATAAGAGATACGTCAGCAATTTGCATGAAGTATTTCATTTCGCGGATTTGAGACTGCACCAAAATGAAAGAGAAACGACGGGTGACACAAATAATTGAAGCGACACTTTCCGTTTATGATTCTGGATACATATCATCGTGATAAAACGATAAAAAATAAACGACAAACATACCAAGGAATGTTCATTGTGTGAATGCAATACATCAAGTGGTTTTCTTTTGTCCTATGGATGTCATGCTCAATTCTGGTAGGTTTTAACATAGCGTCAGCAGTGTTCAGCTATATTACAATGTCCAATTTGTAGTCACCATTGGAAAACCCAAACTTAGCTGTCCATAATATCTGGTCGAACAGGGTTGACAACTCGTTAGGCGTTTGAGAGATGACCATAGACTGTACAAACGTTGAGAAATAACCCATATTGAGCGTTGGGTGCAAGACAATAGCAATTCCTTCGAAAAAGTGATGACTTAAAATCAGTACATCTCCCTAGAACCGTATACTGACTATTCCTCTTCAGTATACGAGTTGAGAAAACCAATCTTCATCGATTCCGCTTCATGTCTACATGTACTTAACCAGCAATCGTAACAACTCGGATAGTTCCGTGATCTGAGAAACCCGATGAGTTCAAATTGCATAACCAGTACTCGCGCCGTATGCTCATAAGTGAAAGGTCGCAAAGAGGAGCCCGCTACTCAGAAAGTTCGAACTCAAGACCCTCGTATCCTGAGATTGACACTCTATATCTGGACTAGTCCTCATACTTCTTCCTCGAGGTATACCTATTTCTATTAATATCCATATGGGTTTTACATGGGTCAACATCTTTTCAGTAATGTTACGATGCCCAACTCTAAATGTCGGCGGAAGACCCCACACTCAACTGTCCATAATGGCTGGTCAACCGGGTAGAATCATTGGTATTCCGAGAGTCAGTCGAGAGACTTCCCCTCATGAAATCCCGAATACCATTACCGACATTTGAACCCACACGGAGAGAGTCATGTGGTTACAAATTATGTACAGTGAGTTCTCGTTCATCCGAACACGTCCGTTCCCAACAAAATGTCCGGATTACCGATTCATCCGGACTAATGAAGTAGCGCATGTTCTTAAACACATTAAGACATAAACGGTCTGTATGCACGTGTATACTTATAACACTTTAGCAAACGCCAAATTGTCGACCGTCCCAAAAATAATCTTCAGATATGGCAGAAAATATAGTGGGAAAAGGAGAAATTGCTCATTACGAGCAATTTCTCCTTTTCCCACAATGATTTCAAAATTTGTTTGCAACAAACTGGTCAAATATTTCCGTTCCCTTACAATTTCGTTCGGATTGCGAGACATTCGGATAATCGGGGTCCGGATAAACGAGGCTTCACTGTACTCTACTCACTAGCCCACGGCGGCCTATAAAAGGGATAAAGAACAACGCATCGCTTTCTGAGCTTCTGAAGACCTACTATGCTTTAAATACTTTAATTCCAAGTAATACAGTTGTGTTGCGAGAAATCATACTCCAAATGTGTTGTTATCTTTAACATGCTCAATTCAGGTGAAACTCAAAAACTCTTAGATCTGATTGGCTAATACATGACTATGACGTTCGTCAGTTCATCATACGAGTACTATTGACGAGATCGATTAATTGTCTTGTAATTAACCAATCAATAAGAAACAGTGAAATTCGAGTTTGCACGGGGTTTAGTGATTGTTCAGTTATCTACAATATCAAGCCTGTGCTTGTTTAGAAGTAACAAAAGAAAAGAAAAGTAAAATTGCTCCTAATGGGCATTCTTTCTTTAGACACCTTGGTTTTTACCAAACCTCACAAAAAGAACATTTTGATAATATTTTGTGTTTGTTTTTGTCTTATTTTATTCACTTACAAATTCCCACATGGGGAAAATGGGTCTAGTCAGCTAGAACATTTCTCATGAGGAGTCATATTCATTGATTACAATGGGTTTCAAACCAATCAGTCATGAAGTCCCCATTTACTTGGCAGCTGGCCTGTGATCAAACCTGTTTGCAAAAGCATGAGGTCAGTTCCAGCACTTTAAGGTCACTGTGTTAATCATAAATATCCAAAAACAAACAAAGCACATGAAAGGATAAATAAGATAATGCTTGTATTTGATTCTTTATGAACACAAAGTCTCAAAAGGTGTTAGCTTTTTCTTCTGAACAACAAGTATTTTCCAACATTGCATTCATTTATACAAAAAAATGACAAAACTTTCTTTTGTACAGTGTATATTACTATGTCACATCCTTTGGAAACAAATCAAAACCCTTTCATAAATAGCGAATAGTTCCAGCACTAAACAGAGTTTAAGTATTTTAACCTACATCTTTTGCACTTTGGTAAGTTCAAGTTACTGTTATTTATAGGAGCCTTTCACAATAAAACTTGCACAATGAATCACACGGTAATTCTCTGTTAACATTGATATCAGAAGGCAAAAGTTATCATGTTAAAATCAACCTTCAAACACCACTTTCTTTTGCACGATTTAACAAATCCTTTTTCTCTTTTGCTTTTTAATTTGATGATCTGCAAATAACAAGTCAAATGAAATTTTTGTTTTTTTTTAAAAAAAAAAGTCCTAAATGCTACTTTAGACATATAAACAATTAACCATTGAAGCAGTTTATTGCGACATAAAAGCCATTGCTTGTAATAAGCAAGTCCTAATGTTGTCAAGATGATTACTAATAATTCTTTCATATCCAAAAATTGACATCAGCTAAGACTTTATTAGTAAGACTGGTTATACAGATTATTGTAAGGTAAAGCCTTAAAATTAATCAATGTTCAATTAATGTTGATAATTATGTGTTATGAATTTTAGTTGATAACTGTTATTCATTCATAAAACATGTTTGTGGTTACATAATAAATGAGATATATATTCCGTTTAATATGTAGCATGTGGGCGATCAACAGAACAATGAAAACTCAAGTAAAAATAAACAAACAATACCACATTTCAACTATAACAATTATCTAAATTCAAATCACTCAATATAATGCACGAAGCAAATGAATGAAGTAACAATTGTAAAACAAGAGCAAGTTGCTCATTATGAGCATTTTCAAAAAAGATTGTTTTCTCAAATACCTGATTTTTAAGAATTTTTTGTCATACTTTATTTTGTCATACTTTATTTTCCTGTCTTTTTTAAAATTCATTTGTATGGCATTATATCGGCAATTTCCTCTTCATTATTTAGACCTTTCATATACATGTTTGTTCGTAACAAAATATCCTACAAAGTTTGAACTGGTTGTTTCCATAAGGCAGGCCACATTTTGGAACAAAAGGAATCTTTAAATGAAAACCTCATCTCAAACGTTTTTCATGTTTGTTTTTCATTATAAGAATTGTGTTGTTACTTTGATTGTTAAAGATCACTAGAAATACTCAGGTCATGATAGATAATGAGTTCATCTGATAATAAAAACCATGTCACATAACTACTAAGTAATACAACTTCTGTCTTAAACTGGTGATTGTACCTATTTATAACATAAAAATTAAGGAGCGAAAAGAAAATGATAAAAAACCTTCTTCAAAGATTTTGAAATTACTTTGAATACTTTCAAAGTACATTCTGGCAGTCATCTGCAGAGAATATGACTTTCATCAAATTGTCTTCAACTCACAAAATAAAACAAATGTAAATAGTATATGATGTCCATTCCAATCCATTCAATGCTGTACAAATCTAACACGTAATTAACACAAAGTAATGATAAACCCTTTCCCTTTGTATGTAATGTAAAAATAAATCTGTTCCAATTCAAAGCGATATTTCCAACACTAAGAGAAAGAACGGCAAAATTTGAGGAAATCATTCAAACACCTTCTACTATATTAGAGCTTCATTGATAGAATGATAAGAAGTAAATTCTTTTCTGAACAATGTAGAAAGTAGCCTGCACACACTTATTCAAAGTTCCTGATGTTTGAGGTTAATGGGCAATGCCAACACTGAACCTTTTCATAAATTGAAAGGTGTATAACCCTTTCCCAAACAATAACAACATTTGACCACTTTGTTGCAGATGCCTTTACAAAATAGTGGGAAAAGAAGAAATTGCTCATAACAAGCAATTTTTCCTATTCCCGAAATGTTTTCTACCCTATCAGAAGATCATTTTAAAATATCATCACATTTTGAAATGTCGTCCGCAATCTCTTTCAATTTGGGACGGTTCAAAATTTGTTATTGGGGAAAGGGTTAATTGTATTTCTTGGCTAAGAAAGGCTCTGCAATATATCTGACCAAAGAACACTCCCATAAAAATCAATTTCTCCCTTTTGAAGAATGAACCAAGAACACCTGTGTCACAAGTCCTTTACCTATTCCACATTGCCAAGGAACATGTTTAAATTGCTTGAAGTCTTCTTTGATAACCTTGTAATAGGGATGAAATAATGAACAGAAAGCACTTTGTTGAGTTATCTTTCTTCTTAATATTCAAACTAGTGAAAGGCTTTTTCCTTTTCTGATAAACTCTATTAAAGCAATGTTGTAGGTATCTGGTATGTTGAAATAATTTGAACTCAAGGAAAGGGTTTATAAAATGATGATTTTTTTACATTTGATATAAGCACTATTAACACACATATATTTATTTTGAGTATAGCAATAACTGTAACAGACAGAGACATTAACACCATCCTTTAGAGATGGCAATCAAGAATGCTATTGACATGACTGTGACTTGTAGAAATAACAAAACCACTCAAAGACTACTTACTACCTTAATAGAATTGCTGTAACATACTGTAGCATTCCCCATTCATTTCACTGAATGTTTAATCAAATATAAATTCAAAATACAAGCATAGATAGGAGAATGCAGGCAATTTAGAAAACGAAAGTCGCCTGTTATTCACAAAAATAAAGCAGGAGTTGAGATATTGTGAACATAAATTAAATCTCTATTTGTCACAATAAAGTATGAGTCATCCACATCTTTTAGTAACCATTATTTCTTACTATTTCAACATGTTTTTTCTCATTAAGCAGTTACTTGTTGAATATTCATTGTCATCAATTTGACATGCATTTGAATTATTTTTGGCAAAATTTTATCGCACCTTTTCAGAGCAAGACAAGTTCTACCCCATGCTTTAACTTGTTATATGCCTTAATTAATGAGGCTTCAATTAAAAAATACAAGATCTTTACTTATGTGATAAACATACTATAGTCTTGCCCTGAACCCTTGATAAATTAAGATTAACAATCCATTGTTTATTTAGTCAGTCCATGTCTAAACCCTTAAGCACTCATTAACTAGTAAATCTTATAAAAACACTACAAATGACAAGCCACATTCTAGGGTTCATCAAATGGTTTTCAAAATATTGCATGTAAGGCTTTGATTCTTTCAGTTACACTTAAAAATCATGCTTTTGAAGTTCTGATCACCTACCTTCGATAAGCCTGTTTCTATATAACTTAGCACTTTACTTTGTTTTAAAACAGAGCACTATTGATGTACATGTATTTTGATAAACAAAAAAACAATGACATATCTATCTTCCCATTTCAGACTTTGGTTGTATCATAAAGGCAGAAAATAATCTGCATATATTACATGTACTGTGGATAACTTTCCAAAAAGAAAAAGTTTTGTTTTACATGTCAAAGAAACTATCTAACTGAAACTCAAGGCTAAAGACCATGTCAACTGTATTTTTCAAATACTTAACCCTTAGAATGCTGGGTAACTTTCTATAGGTAGATTTTTGTATCATTTGCTTTCCAGAACTATAAATATCTGCTTCATTTTGATGAGGAAAGGTACCCAGTGTAGCATACAGGTTAGATCACATGCAAACTGCCAGTTTATTGGCAGCTGGCCTGGATCTAATCTGATTGTAAAAGCAATGGATGTCCCCTACCTGTCTGTGGGGGAACAAACCTATGAAATAGTAAACAGAAGATTTGCAAGGTCAATGAGATATGGTATTAGTCACATGGTAGTAACTGGGGAAATAATACAGATTCATAAGGCATTGCTGTTTCCTACTTTGTAAGTGTATTAGCAAGTGAGAAAGTTGGCAGTGCATTTTTGGAAATTAAATTAAGAGAATTGAGGAAAAAGCCTTTCATGGAATCAAAACACAAGACATTTAAAAAAAAAAGCTTTCAGGATCATCATGCACAAAGCCCAATCACTCTGCCGTTTAGAAATTTTACTTAAATTACATGTCGGCGAAGAAGCATTTCTTTAAAAAAACAACTAAGACAAAATGTCATTAAGCCATTGTTACATTGCAATGGCCTGTCCATCATGGATGGATTAAGACCCATTAAGTAACCTTAAATAAGAGGCATGTAAGACCAGTAAAACAATCATTGTTTCAAACCTTGTTCCAAGATCTGATTTAATCTAAAGGAATCTTTCTCACATACAACAGTTGTGCGGGGAACAAAATGCACCTTGCTATCTGACATGGGCCAGCTTTGATACATACTGTTTGCATTTAATCTTCCAATGACCTTCAAACAGCCTTCAACACCTGGCAAATCAACAACTTAATCAAGACATCCACATGAACCATAAAACTTTAAATTTAAAAGAGAACTTCCAATAAAACACTTTTCAAAAAGAGTAGTTGCTCACAATGAGCAAAATTCCACTCTGCTTCAATGCCTTTAAAAATGTTTTATGCATAAGACAACAGACCTAAAGAGGATTTGCAATTTGATATTACATTTATTTGATATTATATTCATCTATAAATAAATAAATAAAAAAGGTCATTATTTGAGGATTAAATGCAAGACTACAGCAATTGCTTCATAAACATGAAACACTTTCTATAGTATCGCACTGAACCCTCAATATGGGCTACAAGATGTCATAGGCTGTGTGCAGATCATAGCTATGTACAACCAGTTCTCTCTGAGAACAGTTAAATAAGAAAAGAAAGATATACTAATACTTTTAGTGTTCATTATGTACTACATATATGTGCTTTGTTTATTGTACTTAACCCTTTCCCCCTCCCACTGCAGACAAAGTTTTAATCAATTTGCTGCAAAAAGCTGATTTTGTTTTGTTTAATTAGACAAATCTACCTTGATGAACAGTCTTCTATAATAACCAGTAAGGGTTTTCCTTGACCCCCATCTTACATAGAAAGTTACCCCTTCATTCCTAGATATGACTCCTAAATATCATTACTTTCCATTCACAATTCCGTATATAAGGGGTCAAATCTCCCCCAAATTAGCGTGAATCAAGGGGTCAAGTGAAAACCGTGACCAGTATTTCAATACTCTGATTAAACAAAAGAAAGAAGGTGTTCCCTAGGATATCTTTGACTGTCCCTTTAATGGCTTTCACAACATAAAATAATCAGGCAGACAGAAAGGGTTAAATCTGATACACAGGTCAAGATAAGGCATAGTTACTTCACTTCCTTCTTCTCAAAACCATATCTTGTTAGGTATGGTGATTAACGCTGTTATCAACAATTGTTCAGTTATATAACGGCTTTCCTGGATCCACAAGTACTAGACTAGTGCTCTGAAGTGATCTGCCAAAGGTCAGTACCACTAAACCAGAAGTGTCGGTGGGGCTCGAACCAGGGACTCCCGAGTTCCAACTTAACCACTGGGCCATGCAAGACCCTCTATATTGTAGGTTCTCATAATTGACTCAAAGGAATTTTAAGGAATATCCACATGATACTATTTATCTTACATTTTTACGAGTAATGTATGCAACTTATCTTGACCCCTGCTATTAATAAACATGAAATCCCCCCTTATACAATTTCCCCATACACCCCAACACTTCACCGATTCCAAAAGGCGAGGTATCACAATACACAAACTTTCCCCATCCCTCTGAAAGACGTCTAGAGCACCAATGTCCTGTTAGGTTTCCTCTGCACTTTTTAATTCTTTAATCTGTTTGATCAAGTAAGCTTTCTCATCATTAAATTGTTCGTCGTCTGACCTGTCTGTGTGAAACTTGGTCAGAAAATCTACTAACTTTTCTTTGTTTCGCAGTAATATGTCAAGGATGGGCTTTGGTTTGTTAGGGTTGGCAACGAAGACCTGAAATGAAATTTCATCATTTAAAGATGGAAGAGAAAAAGATGTTTGGTACAAAGATCGTTATACTATGGCTAAAAGCTTATTTTACAAAGTTTACTTTTACAACCCAAACAGCTTAGCTAACACTTAAATTCTGCTCAAACAGATTATTTTTCTTACTAAATGACATTATAAGTAAGCAGATACATAAGGAATTTGCTTCTTATGGGAACAAAAGTGATAAAAGTGACATAAACCTATTAACTGATATAATGTTCATACAGCGCTATGGATCTTAGAAAAAAAAAAGAAAATGAATTTTTGTATTGATAAAGTGTACATTATAACTTACAATATTTAAGTGTTTTATTCAATGTTGTCCCATAGAACCTGCTCTCTGATACCATTCTAACCAATAAAATATGTAAAGATAAAAGATAACAAGATTTATATCTCTACATTTTGCCTTCCTATTCGGTTTAGTCCTGCATTGTTCCTTCAGTCAAAGCCTTTACATGATGTATTACCTTAAACACATGAAAAGCTTCAAACTGTATATTCCTGCTTTTCTCTCGCAACATGTTCATCATCATCTTAAGGTTATCAGGGTTACTTATGTACAGCGTCATTATCGTGAAGTTGTGTCGATCTAGTAGCAGCTCACCAAGTAACTGAAAGATATAAGTCAATCAGTTTTCTTAAATATCTTACCTAATAAGTAACAATTTGACATACTACAGAGGTTTCATTAACCCTTATAGTGTTGGGTAATTTCCTAAAAATAGATAATTGTGTCATCTTCTTTCCAAAACCTTAAATATCTGCTTAATTTTGATGAGGAAAGATACTTAAGTGTAGCAAACAGGTTAGATCACAGGTCAGCCGCCAATTTACTTATATGAAGCATGAAGTTGATTCCAGCACTATAATGGTTAAGAGCCGAGGGCTGGGAATTTCCCCTGGCTACTTTGACCAGAAACCCTGGCTTCTTTGCTCAGTTTTATAATAAATCTACTAATGAAGTCCCTAATACCCCGTCTTCTTTTGCAAATCACCCTCCTGCTAAAAATATCAATGAAACCTCTGCATTTAGGCACCAGGAAATTTCATTTATATGGGGTTTTACATCACACCAACATTATTTCAGTTTTGTTGCTATGCCCGACTCTAAATGACGGAGGAAGAGCCCATACACAACTGCCCATAAGGGCTGATCAAGCCACGTAGAACCATCAGCACTCCGGAAATCAGTCAGGACAACAGCATGTAAATGGATAATGGTGATATTGAGAAACTATTAGATAGTCTAGTTCATTGTTCTAAATCACCACATCAATAGTGTGTCAGTTGTATTTCAATAAAAACTGTTCGTTCATGCGTCAAGTGTAACAAATAACCTACAAGCTTTTTGATCTCGATTCTTTGTTATAGCTGCTTGTTCACTGTTGTGTGGAAATTTGGAAGTTAAAAATTAACTTCTCTAAAACTACACAACAATTGTACTGTTATAGGACGACTATCAATTTGAAACAAAAAAAGATCATTTTGAATTCGTCTCATGTCTCTATACAGTGAATCAACATGTATTTTGATCCAAAAAAGTGACATTATTCCCACATAAAGTTTAAATTGTACATACTTAGATAAATAGACACTTCCTAAATTATCCTTTCAATAGCTTCTTTTAATTGTATTCAAAAAAGAATACAAAAACCTCTATCTAAAAATGTAATTGGAAAAAAAGACAAGATGCTCATGTGGTAAAATGTTCATTTATTTCACCAATTGATATTTATTCATTGTCTGATTACTTTCAGTTTCAACAATCCAAAATCTTGTGAAGGTATTGAAAAGCTTATCAGCAAGTCTACATACCTTCAGGGCTTGGCGTCTTGTCACATAGTTTTCCGAGTTAAGTAACATCTGGTAGGGATCAAACACCTTGTCATAGTTACTCTCCAGAAAATCGGCAGCTAATATTTTGTGCTTTGTCAGGAGTTCCTACAAAAACCAAGGTTCATCAGAATTCAACACTCATTATATGTTTATGTGAGATTATATTAAAAGAGACAAACAATAACATTTAATCATGAGCACAAGAACCAATAGAGTAGTAAATGTCAATATCAGGGTATTTCTGGGTAAACCAAAACCTATATAGCGAATGACCCCCACGCAAGATCATAAATATCATTATGTTCCATTCACAATTCATTATATAAGGGGTCAAGAGTCCCCAAAATTTGCATAAATTAAGATGTCTAGGGAAAATCCTTAGGAAGAAAACATTTGGCATGATTCTTCCATTAAAATAAATCAGTATTGACAAAAATGTCCATGATTTTTTTATTAATATCAACTCAAGAGACATAACAAGCATTTGCTCAAAAACAAGAATTTCACAAATGATTGTTTTGGTATCTAATGCAAAGCATTAGAAAGGAAGAAAAAGTTGAAACATTGATAAGATACAATAATTTAACAGTTCAATCTAGGCATATCTATGTTTGGAAGCTGGCCTGGATCCAACCTGTTTGCATGAGCATGGAGTTGGTTCCAGCACTAAAAGGGTTAAATACTCAAAATCTCAACTTAGCTTTAGGACATTCTGTAAACAGGTTACACACTAAGGGTTAAGGACTTACTTTGAATGTTAAGAAGGCATCAGATGCTACGTCGAATGTGGACAGCTCAACATAGTTGAAGAAATCAAAGAATTGCGGGGAAAAGAGCATGATTTTTGCAAGGTGCTCGTTGCGTACACATTCCCTCAGCATAATACCACAGTTCAGGGCTATCTGCTGATTCTCATACCTGCAATGTTATGTGAGCTAGAATATCTTATCAAAGTGATATATTGTTATTTGTATGAATAAAAATTCAAGTTTCTTGAGAGTTTGATTTTATTTGAAGAAAATTGTGAACTCTTTAAGAAAAGACAAAAATGAGTAATCTAAATTGCAGATGACATTTGAATGATTTGATACATAGAATTATAATTCTCTGGTACTATCAATATAATTGTAGAAACAGGAGGTAATCTATTTAAACTACAGTTTTTAAACAACAATTCTACCATTAAGATAAAAAAATAACAATTTTCCTTTTAAACCTTGGTGAAATAATCTAGATTTATAAGAAACCAAACATTATATCATGTTTTTTTTAACGTTTCACTTGATCCCATACTAACCTGTATTCATAAATCTCTTTCCTGTAAACCAGACTTGCTACTGAAAGCTTATGAGGCTCTGAACCATATACAAATGTACAGATCTTTAAATGTAGATTTTGACAAAAAGAGCAGAGAATCAAATGAAAATGATAACAGAAAATGAACTCTTATCTTTTTCACTTTTGTCGAAGTTCCCTCAAGACTTAGGCTAGTCAATACTAAATAAAAATTTAACTTCCAATAAAGTCAAACATACCCTTTCATTAGTTCAAGGACAATTTCTTTGTTGTGGCACAAATACTCCACAGATGGCATCCTGGCTCCAATCTGTCGTCGTAAGAGACAGTTGATGATCGAGGCGACATCTTTACGCGACTACCAAATACAAATCAATAATAAAATGCATTTAATATAAAAATCCAATGTTTCTACAAAAGGTTCTAAAATTCCTTGTCATGGGTGGCAAAATAAATTTTCTGTATTGCCCAGGTTGTTGAAAGCCAAAACAGACATGAGAAGGTTTACCGAAATTTACTAAATAACCATTATACAGACAAGTTCAGGAAAAGAATTGGCATTTCTGGACAAGTAAATCAAAATCAGTTTTCCCCACTCCTGATTCTTCTGTCATTGATTGACTGTTTGGAATATTGATACACATTATGTTCAGGCAAACATCTAAATTTCAACAAACAAGAGTGGTCATATACTGTTTTTTTCTCTCAGTTTGATATCAAATTTTATGTTGGATGAAAAAATAAAAGTCAATAGATAAGCTGTGAAAAATTATTGGTTTTACTCAAATTTCACGATAACTCATCTTTTATTTCATTACCAAATAATAACAACATTTGACCAGTTTGTTGCAGAAGCCCTAAAAAACATGGTGGGAAAGGAGAAATTTATCTTAACAAGCTATTTCTTCTTTTCCCACAATATTTTCTGCCCTATCAGAGGATTTTTTTCAATTCCATCACATTAAGAAATGTCGTCTGCAAACTCTTTAAATTTTGGACATTTGAAAATTTGGCATTTGGTACAGGGTTAACTAAAATTTATAATAATAATCTGAAATATATCTACCTATGAAGTATTTAGTTAAAACCTATAAATGTTCCAGACCAATGCTCTGCATGGAATAAGTAACAAAGACATTAAGCTCTCCATATACACCACAGAGCATGATACCATAAACAGTGAGTGCTTGAGGGTTCAGTGCAAGGCTATAGCAAGTGCTTCATGTTTGTGAAACACTTACTGTACATAGTCTTGCAGTTGTTGTTGTTGTTTTTTTAAATGAGATTTTCCGCATTATTTGGCCCCATACCCCCATCTCTAAAGTATATATTTTCACCCGAAATACTGTAAAAGTCTCTTTGAAGCGTTATTCTATTTTAATCAAGAAATGATGAATTTGAACATAAACATAACATGTTAATGAGGAAAAGAGTTGAAATAATGCTTTTCCACTCTATGTATGATAAATTATAGTTGGTATAATGTTTTGTCTCTCTATGTATGATGAATTATAGTGTTAAAACTTGAGTTTGTACTGTTATTGCTTGGCATAGAGATTTGGCCTTTTTCCCCTTTTACGTAAAAATTTCCCCCCTTTGTTGGACCCGACCCCCTTCCACAAAAAATGGGGAAAAAACACTGTCTTGAATTGATCAATGTGCTGCTCTTACCTCAAAGTCCACTATTGCTAAGTTCTGAACAAGGGGCAGTAACATTGGGTGAATCTCATTGGCCAGCTGAGCCACTAACTCCATGTTAGGGTCCTGATTCTCCGTGCCATAGAGAACAATCCGGATACTGACCAGCGTCTTAGCGACATCATCCTTCAGCTGAAAATACACCAAAACAGTATGGTAAGAAAAAGACAAACATAATTAAACCTTTTACCAAACACCAAATTTTAGACAGTCTTAAATTGCAGTAGTTTCAGACGACATTTCAAAGTGTGATGAAGTTGAAAAATAATCTTCTGATAGAGCTTAAAAAAACTTAGAGGGAAAAGAAAACTCTCCTTTTTCCACAATTTTTTCCAAAGTTGTCTCCGACAAAATGGTCAAATGTCATTATTGTTTGGTAATGAAGGGGGTTTTTTTTACTAAGAAAGTGACGCCGATGATCTGCGTCTTCCCCTACCAGAATTTTTCCCCTAGATATAAAATTTTCCCCACAATATAGTTTTTTTCCTCTCAAAGACATGGTTTCTTTCCCTTTGAGTCAGTCGACTTTTATCCAATTTGTACCATGTATAACGATCTCGCTCTCTCTCCCGATCAAGGATCAATTGGTCCTGAGGGATGCAAAGGAATTGAAACGATGGGTATTTTGAGATTTTAATGAGTAAAAGATGCAAAACCCATAGCAAAAATTATCCCTTGAGAGGCCGTTTTATTTCAGGTTTTATAATCTACCAACTAGGCCATTAATTAAGGCCCAAATAAAATTGAATAATGTGAATTGTTAAAAAAGAAGAGCAAAAGCAGACATAAACCAGAGATGTGCTTGGAAATCAATTTCGACAGCCAAGTCTCCAGATACAAATTCAATTCATCTGCTTAACTCTATAGATAGAATAAAATATTATCATGAAAATATCTTACTCAAAGAACGCCTCATGAAGATTTTACCTTCTTTATCCTACTTTCGTTGGCTTGATTCTCTCTGGAGAGATTCGTCAGCCCTTCTTTCAGTGTCTTTACAAGATCCTGTGGACTCTTCTGGGGTTTTCCAAATAAAGGCATTATAAACAGTGCAGTTTTGGCCTAGCCCTATGTGATTTTGTCCTCAGTCCTAGTAAATTATACCTGAAAAAAAATAAGGTTCATTATAATAAATGTTTTTTCAGTTGAAAACTTATCTAAACTGTAAACTTTGGGTACTCATTAGTCGGAATGATAGAGAATAAATATATCTACATCTGTATTCAATCAATATCAAAATGAGGCAGAGCATTGATTTCTTGGCAGTTTTCTGACAGGTCCAATTTTTAAATTCTCGTTACCAACCTGTCCTCTCTGGCCCGAATGTTGACACGTTTTTATAGCACAGTGTCTTAAAGCTGTAACACATTTACAGCTTGGATCATTCAAGTAAGGTATTCATCAAAATTGTTTAGTTCCAAAGTAAACAAGCTGGCAATTAAATATATATTTAAAAGGAATCAACACATCATTAGGTTTCAGCTTTCTTCATTTGTATGGTGAATGATACCAACTAAGACAATTCACTTTGATTTACCTATATGAGTTATTCAAAGCACTCATCATACGAAAGTTTTAAGCTTTCCTTATTTCTATGGTGATCAATACCAACTATGACAATTCACTTTGATTTACCTATATGAGTAATTCAAAGCACTCATCATATGAAAGTTTTAAGTTTTCCTTATTTCTATGGTGATCAATACCAACTATGACTATTCACTTTGATTTACAAGTTATGAGTAATTCAAAGCACTCAATTGAAGTTAAAAAACTTTTTGAACCCAAAGAGGTGATGGATTTACATTGACATCAATTGTGCCTGAACGACCAAGTGCTAAATGAAATTATCCTTTTGTAAAATCATTTGAGAATGTCATAACACTGGTTTACTTTTTAAGTATCATTGGAAATCTCTGAAGAAAAACAACCTCTCCCTGTAACATCGCCGAAGTTATTTGTCATCAATTCGAACACACCTTCAAGCAGGAAGTGTCAAATGGCCGTTATTCACTCATTGTAAACAAAAAAATAAATGACAACGAATTTCTTCTGAATTTATTGTTTTTGAATTCACTTTTCGATTGCCAAGTTCTCATGGGAATACCAATGCAAAATAGGAGAAGGTTTCAATGGACAAGGCGTTGTCTTTGACTGTGTGCCATTGATATGGCCTTTGACATGGTTCGGCAGTTTGAGAAAAAAAATGTAAGCATGGCAAGTCCTTGTACGGTCACAGTTTAATGTGAAGGGAAATGAATCAAAGATCGTACTGTTATTTCAAAAGACGACCTCGTCTTTCTGTTATTTCCGCTACAACGTCAATGTATCCATCAATAGCGGAAGTGTCTGTGGAATGATAATTGGGTCTGACAAAAATACAATCGTAGCTGACCGATTTTCTCAAAGCCGGAAGTGACGTAGGTTTAGTTGAGCGGATAGGTAAAAAACGGGAAGAACTATGTTTCTTTGTCGTCCTTTAATTATTTGTTTAGGAAATAATAATCAAATTCTCGACGCATTTACCAAAAACATCTTTAGGTCATTTTAGATGTTTTTATCTTTGAATAAAGAAAATATCGAATTTAATTCAGCCAGCTTGATTTTTCATAAGTTCAAAGACATAGATTTAATCTGCCTCTCTGAGGTCTCTCATAAAATCTCACACTGAAACATTTGCTTATTAAGATGATTTCTCCCAAAGACGTTTAGTGTTTATAAGGTATTTGTTTCTTCTTAAAGAAAATGCAGATTCTCGTTTCTAAAACCTTTTGCTTGCTTTTGCTTTATATTTTGTTCAGTCACAGAATTCTTAAATTGGGAGTAAATTAACGAAAATAATGGCAAACACATTTCTATGTTTAAAAAAAAGAACACACCTTGTCTTTCATATCCATATGAAAGGATGCCCTTACACTTTGATGTGCGTGTATATTTCTAATGAGCCGGTCGCTATATTGACCGAGAAGAATAATCTAATGAGGTTAACAAATCATGCAATATGCGGAAAGACTGGCATGGAGCAACCTTAATCTACCAAGGGAAATAACCAATGATTCTTAATTCTAAACAATTATCAATGTTATCTCCCTTGAATTAGCTCGTTGCACTGATAACAAGATATAAAATATGATTTATTTGGCTAAATATCCATTTAAGGAAGAAATTAACGATCTGAATAGGCGTCAATGACATATTTGTCTTCCCTTATCGTCGTTAAAGATCTAAAATAAAGCATCTCCATCATTCAAATGGGAAAACAAGGTATGCACCAAAGACAATTATCCAATAAAACGGGGTCGTATATTCAAGCCTCTTTTTGCAAAGCATTTATCCTATACGTTTACTACCTACCAACGAGATTGGTTTCGTTCAATTCGGTATGAGAAAAGATTCTACTTTTCTGACGTATTTCGTTTATACAGCCATGTAAACCACCATTGACGAATTATATAGCGAATATAGATTAAAGTTGCACAGGGTTATAGGTGCTTCTACACAGAAGCGACTTTGAAAGTCAACTTAACATATCTTTTAAACAATACATTTTTTGTAATTTTGTTTGATAAACAATTAAAGGAAATTATTGAAAGCATATCATCGTTTCAGGAAGGGTCAGTTTATCTGAGAATGTTAATGTCGTTAATATGCGGCAGATCTCAAAAGCGTTATGACGCTTTTAGATTAAAATACATGATAACTCTCTGTATATATCCCAGATAACAATACTAGTAGGTTTGATTGTTCAGGTTCTGGAGATGATCTTCTGGCTAACTAACATAGAGTTGATAGTTCTTCAAAAGACTCTTCATTAAGCCCTAATAGGCAGTTCAGTAAATGGGGCTTAACCAATATAGTCCTGGAACCGACTCCATGCTTATGCAAACAGGTTGGACCCAGGCCAGCCGCCAAGTAAATTGGCGGCTGGCCTGTGATCTAACCTGTTTGCTTCTCCAAGCATCTTTTTTTCAACAATATTATGCAGCTATTTAAGGATTTTGGAAAGCAGAGGACACAAAAATCTTTTTTCTTTTTAAAAATTTACCCAACATACTAATGGATAACTACATCAACTATAAATCAGACATCGCCATACAATTGAAAAAGTTTTGACGCGATGTAAAATCTCATTCGATTGGGGAAATGATCTGAAACCACTCTGTTTTATGAATAGACGTCAGAAAGCCTGCACGCCCACAAATACCTGTCCTCCCGTAGTTATATATTGCGTATGAGATTTACAATGTAGAAACGACCAGTCAGGCTTCTGGGAGCCCCATGTTCGATCCTTGGTCGCGACATTTCCTTTGTCATTATCGTGTGTCTGTATAATACGCCAAATACAGGACTAGAACGGGTAAACACACCATGTCGGCATGTATACGCGTGTTTCGCCGTGATATATGGCGCGGCGTGAGAATCAAATAGAATAAATAAATTGTCTCCTCTTTTCTCGAGACAGACCATCCCCGCCTTCATTTCCTCCCCATTATATAATGCATTTCATTGTTTATAACAGAGACAGTCATCTTTACGCCTCTGCTTGTAACTGCATTTCAACTACAAAGAATGAATTTTACGTTTTTTCCCTCTGTTAGAAGCTATTTGTCGCGACCGACAATAAAATTGACGATAAAAATAAATGAAAAATGGCACCCATGAAATATTGAGTGAATGTTATTGGTTAATCAACATTGATATCATTGACACTAGGGCTATCTTTATAAATAATGTTTTAATATGTCGTCTGTTGCAAATTAAATCAAAGTCGTCTGTAATAAATAAACACATAACCCTTTCCATGTAGGCCTTTCGACGCAAATGTAGCGGAGAACAAACGAATTGTATTTTACTAAATAATGAATAGCTCGTCCCGAGAAATTTCTTCTTTTGCCAAAATGGTTTTTACTCGGATACCATTAACTTTCGTGCTTTGTGGTTGTTGTCTACTGTTGCTTTTCAATTTCGACCAGTCCTTAAATTCACTTTAAAGTGAAAAGGGTTCTGGAAACGTTATTTTTACATTAGTGTTCAGTCACATACATCATAAATTATCAAATGAATGAACAAAAGGGGGACCGATCGACTCTCACCGGCTAGCCGAAGCAGACACTCAGCTCGCTGTATACGTCTTTAATCACGTGATTAAGGTCACATGACTAATTATTCAGACGGGGTGTCTCTCCATTCTAAAAGATCGTTTTACAGATACCTTAGCTTTATTACAACTTCCCTTTTTTCTCAGGTTTTCGCTCTCCCTCTCTTCGTAAATTGATATATCGCATTCCTCCATTTGGTTGTATTTGTAACTGGTCCGCATTAAGATAAAAGATAGACCATAAAATTGCTTGAACATCAGCATAATTCGTGAGAAAACATTGTGTTAAAAGGATGTATTCTTCACCGAAAGCTTTTTTCCCATATGTCACAGTTGTTTTTGGGGTCTCCTGCAGCAGATAATAAAGAGTGAGTTTTACAATAATGGATTTCATTAGTATTATGCGATTTGGATGGGCTGATAAGCTCGAGTATTATTATTTCTGTTGTTTACAAAATAACCTTTAAGCGGAGTTCAAGGCTTGGTGCGTAAGGAAATGGAAATCGAAAGAATGAGAGGCGGAATGGAGAGTGAGAGACAAGGGGGATGCAGAGACAGTAGTGAGGCAAATGGAGAAACAACAAAAATAACTTACCACACTACGATTCAATAGTCCGAATTAGAATCTGTTTTAGAATATGATTTGTCAGATGTGTATGTGCCATTTGCAGTCGAAGGTTCAGTCTATTTATTTTTTTTTAAAATTAGTACCAATGTCTTTAGTGTTTAATCCACAGCAAACATTTGACAGACATTAATCGAAAGCAATATCAGGCAGCCTTTTCAGATTTCCTACAAAACCCCTCGAACTTATTGCGAAAAAAGTGTTCTCTTTTTCTTTTGTCACTATAGTTTCTTCTGTCGTATGCGGTCTGACATAAAGCCCATTCGCATTCCAGAATATTTGATTGGTTCAAATTGAAAGCAACAGCATACGACCAATGAGAAGCTTGAAAAGTATGCATGTACATTTTTTTCAACTAAATTTGATAGAAACCATTTGTAACATAAGGATAAATGGCCCATTATGATTTTTCGCAGTAAACGCCTCAAAGTCCGGTATTGTCATTCAGTAAGTGTCTCAATTGCAATCGATTTTTTATTTTTGAGATGATTAAATCTTTTCCACTTTTAAAACGTTTCATTAACCTTTATATCAACATATGTCTTAATCAATTCATGACACTGTTAACATAATTGCAGTGAACGGTTTATAAGACTCATAATGGGCAAGTAAATATTGTCTCACTAAGTTCAATCCAATTTAAAAAAGAGAGATATTGTTTGCCACTTTTATAATTGACGCCTGGTATTTGTTCTTTACGCCTATCTTCAATGAACTTTATTATGACGCATCAACTGCTAAAGATTTTACCACTAGCTAAGATGCGCATTCCGTTATCGTTTTCAAATCGTTTGACAAGTCACAATTCCCATATCGGGGAATAGTTTAACTTACAACAACATGAACTAAACCTCTACTGAATGACCGACTAGGCTGATGATCCTTAAGTTTGTTAAACTCAATACGAAAAATGTCTCTCGTCTGTCACATTTATGAAGGAAACCAGTCAAAGTTTTTGAAAGCACACCTTGCAGTACTGATGAAGTTATATCAGGTGTATGCAAAGGTGCACAGCCCAACGCAATGCTTCTGAAATACTGCTGAAAACGGTGTTAAAAGCTTTAACCCTTCACCAAACGCCCAATTATCGACTGTCCCAAATTCAAAGAGTTTGCAGACGACATTTCAAAATGTGATGAAATTTGAAAAATAATTTTCTCATAGGGCAGAAAACGTGGGAAATGGAGAAATTGCTCGTTGAGAGCAATTTCGCCTTTGCCCACAATGTCTTTCAGAGTCGTCTGCAACAAACTCGTAAGATGGCAAATGTTAAATGTTTGGTAATGGGATAATCCAATCACAAACAGCCAACCGACGGAAAGAAGGGTTGAACGATCCCACGCGAAATGTAAAGGGGGTTTACGGGTTTGTAAGACGCCAGGCGTTATGACGGGTTAAAGGCCAGAGACATCCGAAAGTGGTATTTAAAGCCCGGGAGACTCCGGTGAGACGCGATAGTGGGAACGGTGGGGTGTGCTCGAGTGAAAACTACGACGACGAAAGTCCGGCTCATATTCGAATTGCTATCGCTACAACGAGGTTGTTATTTCATACTGATCTTATGTGGGTTTTGCTTTTTATTTTTCTTTGAGGAATAGCTAGAAGTTCCCCTTATTTTTGCTCTATCTATGTTTGACTCTAGAAGTGAGAATTCTACATCATTTGTTGCACTGATTAGAAAAGACAATTTGATTTATATTATTCGTATTTATTGTTGTAATTTTCTTGATCGAATGATGTTTATATAAACTGTATACTGAAAATCAACGTACAGACAATGTAGTTTAAACATAATAATAGCTTACTATATATTTATTGGTTAAATGTGTTATATTGGACGTTTTTCGCTTATAAATCAATGTTAACTTGTGATTGAACGCTACAATAGAAGACGCGTGTAATTGAAACTATCAGCGTGGAACATTATAATAATCAGCTAACCAACATAAAAGTCCGTTTTATTTGGATATAAATACATTAAGGAACGAGGTATCTAGATACAGAGTTTGTACAAGAGATGTATTTAATGGCTGTAGTTTTATCGATAGACAGCCTGTAGCCCGAATTTACTTATCGGAGATATTTAGGATACATTCCGTCCATATACACCGTCAGTCACAGGTCGGATGTTCGAGTCGCAGATTTGGCGAATATTCTGAGATGAAATGATATGAAAAACAAAAATTCTTAAGTGTAGGAATTATAAGAGCTGTACTGTATCGCAAGAAGTAAAATCGTAACAGTTCGGGTGAAACAGACTCACGTGCATAGATGTTTGGGACATAACCAAGTGCAATTTACGGTTGCAAATGTAATAGTATAAACGGCAAAAAGGACGGAATTTTATATTTATAATTATCTACAATGATTACAACGTGTGGAAATACGAGTGTTTTGTGCGGCGGATATCGAGCGTTTATGCTGTTGTGAGTTGTTATCGCTTTTGTCTTGGCATGCGAGTTGATTTGAGCTGCCTCAGCAGGATTTTATAATAACTTCTTTTTTACCGAGATGTTTAAACTGGTCGTATTAATTGTTCTACAGGCGTTGACGTCATTCCAACTGTGTGGTGAGTAGGTTACTTATATTTACTTCATCGTTACATCCTTATTCATTTCTATCGTTCGTTCGTTCTAAGATTCTTACGGCCAAAGCCTCTTACTCTTTTCGATTTCGTTTCTTAATTTCTTTCCAAGATTCAAAGATTCCAAAGAAGCTAATTCAAACATAAGAAATCGAAATGAGATAAAGATATATTAGTCTGATAGGTCTAAATCATTGGTTATGATAAACAACACTTTTTTGTTTTGTTAAATAAAGTCCTGCGTGGCCCAGTGGTTAGCTTGACGAACTTTAAACTCGTGGATTCCAGATTCAAGCCCCAATGACACCCCTCGTTTGGTGGGAGTCACCTTTGGCAAGTCACTTTTGAGCCCTAGCCTAGTACTGATTGATCCAGGAAAGTTACATAACTGAAAATGTATTGATACGACATTGAACACCATACAAACAGAATCGTTTCATAAGAAGTGAGAAGGAGAAACTAATTCATCGTACCCCCTTAAAGATTATCGTTAGATGTCTGAAGCAATTTCTTCGGTTTAATACCGCAATTTATGTGTCAAGGTCTATTCTCATGAACATTGTCTCATTCATGATTATGCGCATCGTTCACTTTGAGGAAGGGACCTTAACACATTACCAAACAATAACAACTTTTGACCAGTTTCTTGCATATGACTCTGGAAAACATTGTGGGAAAAGGAGAAATTGCTCGTGACGAGCAATTTCTCCCTTTCCCACAATGTTTTCTGCCCTATCAGCTGATTAATTTGAAATTTCATCACATTTTGAAATGTCATCTGCAAACTCTATCAATTTGGGAAAGTCGAAAATGTAGCGTTTGGCAAAGGTACGCATCGCACGCAAGTGAGTGCAATGCGTCGGCGCGTAAGAACCACTTGTAAATAGCCTGAAGTAAAGTTGTCTGTAGCTGGATGATTTGGCACGGATATCAGGTCTCTGTGGCTGTAATACCGAATGGCTGTACTGACTACATGATTCGATTCCTCTCCTCAGTTCTATCATATGGATTTTAAACCGACTTCAACCCTTTCATTTTTATTTAACGGTCATTTTTTAGTCCTGTACGTCCACTCAGCAATGAAACTGGAACCATATTATCATTTCGTGACGGTGTTTAAAAGAGACTTCTGCTATAGAAGCGTCAAAGCGTTGTATGATAGAGTAACAGGTTAAACACCGATAGCTTAAAGTTGCTTAATCTTATATGAGAAGATTTGAAAATGCCATTGAAACAACATTGGTTTGGTTTTGTTGTATGAAATGCAATTATGAGAAGCGATTGAAGAACAAACTAATCCAGGAAACGACAGTATATCAAAGCATGTATAGTTTAAATTATATACCGTATGTGTCAAAACCGTTGCAACGTTTTCGGGTTTAATATGAATTCACTGTATTCAAGTTCTCAAAACGTAAATACGAACTATTTTTGCTTCAAACAGCTATTTTCTATCATGTATTAGACAACAGTGCTGATACTGTTGAGTTTTAAATTCCTAGTTCCCTCGCAGTCTCGAAGAAGAGATTTGTTTTACAGTTTATTGACAGTAATAACCTTTCGAAATATCCGGTACTCTACATGATGCGCATGATAACAATCTGCCTTTCAGCTTTAGAGTAAAGCCCTGTTTTACGGAGACAAGTTTTAACGTCTTTGAAGGAGATGATTTTGAAACGAAAAACGTTTCAACAAAATGAGAAATAAATCATCAACCGTAAATTTTTGTTTATTGTAAATGTTTAAACCTTCCTCAAACAATAACGACAATTGACGACATTGTTGCAGACGACTTAGGAAAACATTGTGGGAAAAGGAGAAATTGCTCGTAATGAGCAATTTCTCCTTTACCCACAATGTTTTCTGCCCAATCAGAAGATTATTTTCCAATTTCATCACATTTTCGTCTGCAAACTCTTTCAATTTGGGAAAGTCGAAAATTTGTTGTTTGTTGTAAATGTTTAAATGTTAAAACTGCCAGACTTGATCTTATGAATCGATGCCTTAGTTCATTCTTATAGTAAGTTTCAATGGCTTTTCCTCGGTATACTTGGAATTGGTGAACAGGTTTTTCTTTTTTTTAATTTCAACTATATACATTAAGCATCTGAATTAAAGTCGTGATTGAAACTGAAATAATGCAAAAATGAAATATAACTGTTCAGTTTGAGGAAGCAGTCATTTTTAAACCGTTTTTTTTCTCAATGTTATAGGAAACGAATTGTCCTATTTATTGAAACCGCACAACGGAAACAATTGCCTTTACCCTTCAGCAAATTAGGCTTTTGGAAATAGTTCAAACTCAAATGTCAAATGTAGAGCATTTTCTGTTTGATAGGGGTATACATCATTGTGTCGCCTGCTGTTGCTTTCAATTCAGATCAGTAGCAATAAACCATCATTATGATGAATTGAGTCAAACAACAAACAACCTACTTCTTTACTCGGTTTACGCAAATGAACTCCGTGGCCTCGATTTTGCCGCTCGGTATCTCTAGTATATGGCACAGTAAGAGCAATCATAACATACTACAGGACTGCACACTTGTAGATAACATACGACTTTCAAAAGAACTCATGCCCTTGACTTCTGCACTGATGGGCGTTTGATAAACATAGACCTTAATGCATTTGCGTAAAGTAGTATTCCGAGTATGCACGGGTAACGAGACATTTTATTCCCCTTTATTTGCAAATTATCAATTCCTTTTTGATTGGAAAGTTGGATAAAAGACAAATCTAAATAGTGCTCTCTTCAAATAGTCAGTGGGCGGAAGTAGTGCAGTAGTAGACCGTCGGCCTCTTGTACCGAGGATCCCAAGTTCAAATCCCCTTACGGCGAAGTGAAAATTGCCGAGACTAAACCAGAATCGGCGCGAGTACTGTTGTAGCAAAGCAGTCATCGAGAGCGATTTGAGTAAGCTTTAAGCGTCCATAATAATCGATGTAAAATAAATAAGTTTAAACTTGACAAAGAACATGGGAAATGTGCCGCTGTTGACAAGACTGTTCATATGCATAAGGTTGATCAATGGCAACATACAATAAATGATAAAACGTTCAAAAGACCTACTGTCAACCCATTGCTCTAAATGTCTTTAGCTTTACACAATTTAAGATTGATATTTACGAAGTATCGTTAAGAAATGAGAGAACATTTCGTAGCGAGCACACAATCTGATTGTCAAAGCGGTTCGTTTATAAAGAGTAGAAAGTCCGTTTAAATGATCTTTTATTGGCGTAAACATCTGTATGCACCTGTATTCAACTTTGACTAGTCGCTTCTTCCCATACGAGGGAATTGAACCCTTCGAATACAGGGTAATTTTCTAAAAAAAACTTTTTTATGTCGTATGCTTTCAAAAACGTTAACTATCTGCTTTATTTTAATGAGGAAAGATACCCAGAATAGCAAGCAGGTTAGATCACAGGCAAGCCGCCAATTTACTTGGCGGCTGGCCTGGATCTAACCTGTTTGCTTAGACATGAAGTCGGTTCCAGCACTATAAGGGTTAGAAATCCTCGAAGGGCAATACTCTACAAGGTCACAATTTGC
This sequence comes from Cerastoderma edule, assembly GCA_947846245.1. Classification (NCBI taxonomy): domain Eukaryota; kingdom Metazoa; phylum Mollusca; class Bivalvia; order Cardiida; family Cardiidae; genus Cerastoderma; species Cerastoderma edule. The sequence goes on along the minus strand of OX401419.1, from coordinate 4,165,225 downwards.
TCGAGATCTTACAAGACGAGATAGTGACGTAAACGGTATCAACAAGTGAGTCAACTTGGCGGCCCTGCACGTTTTATCAAGTATTACCTCATGTCGTCATATTGTAGCAGACGACTTCCAAAACGCATTGTGGCAAAATGAGATATTGTTTGTCACAATATTGACAATACTTAGTCTATGATTATCAGAATCATCTCGTCAACTCTTTTTATTCGAATGGTTAATCACGATACATGTTTTGAAAAGACATAAAAAAAAGCATGCGATGAGGATATACCTCTTACTTTGACCTCTGCAGACATCGACTCGGGTACGAACCTTAGAGACCCGAGTGAGTTTGAAGTGGACAGTCGAGTCAATGTCATGTCTGACGCCATCGCTATCAGAGCGTACTTACGACATCAAACAAACGATCGAGATCAAAACTTGAACATCTCGTCGACCTAGATAAGGCATCAGCCTCAATCAGGCTCCTCTGCTAAGGTCAAGGTCAACTAACATCAGCGATTCGAACCCAAGTATTAGCGTAGTCCGAAAGATCAAGACGTAGATATTGCATTCTACACAGTTACAGCCGGGAACATCCGAGTTAACCCGAGCACGGCCGATCTTCTTTCCGATGATAACTGGCGTCATTACGACATTATGTAATCGTCCTTCAACACTGATCAATTATGTTCATTTTGGAGACCAGTCAGAGAGAGAATCATGCAGTTCTGTAAATCAAATACCTTCATAGTCTATAGGTGGGTCGAGTGCCTCGATATCATTGATTTGTTGTTGAAAACAATAGTAAACCAGGAACCATCCAAAAAGGAATCAGTGATTGGGTACGCTAGAAACGGGTTTGTCAATTGTCGAAAACTTCGTTAACCATTTAAGAAGGGCACGGCATTATTAAATGAGTGCAATACAAATTAGTAAGGAAACACAATATCAGGAGAAACGATATAGACACACTTTAAAACAATGGATTTGCTATAACTGTTTGTAAACGACGTAATATTTAATTTCACGGGGTACCTTATTGCGCGGCTGTATTGTTTATAAAAGTTAGACAATTTGGCTGGGACGACGGATACCTATGGACCAGATCAGTCTGTTTGGATTGTTTGATGTGTTTTATAACCGAGTCCTTGCGAAAAATGAGACGTGAAATATAGAAGTGAAGGGTAGAATAGTTTATTTGTCGCCGCAACTCTAAACGATGTAATAATTACATGTTGTGCATACTTGTAGTTCACCCTTCGCAGAGGGAAGCACATTTTCGACGTTCTTTATAAGATTAAGGCATTTCTTTTATCTGTAAATAAAATACAAAAAATCGACGAAATTAAAATGAGAACTCACACGATCAAATTTTAGTCATAGATTCTAAGTTTCAAGGTTTTCCTTTTCAAGAAATCATATCTTATGTTTTATTTGAATTAAATTGTGCCTTCATGAAGCTGGCATTTCACTGTCAGTCAATGATCCGAACATAAGAGCTACCGAACTTAAGAGCTATTAAGTCCGAATTTGTTTGGGTTGAACTAGAACACACCTCAGTAGTTCGTGTCACTAAAGGAGTCTTGCAGTTACGCATGTAGAAGCAATACAATTGAGAAAATATATTTTCATAAGATCATTTGTTGCTTTCAATTTGGACATGTCAAAAAAGACTCTTGTTAAAAAGGCCTAAAATATATTCAATAACAATGGTCTTAACAATGGTCTTAAATGGCGCGATATTTTAGTTTTGTGGTTTCAACGTACCATACCGAATCGCAAAATCAGAGTATAAAAACGTTTTTATCGAAGTTAATTACAAATTGATTGTTCGCAAATTTCATTTTGTTTTATATCAAAATTTGTATTTTCCCACGTGTATTGCAAGCAGTTTGACTCTTTCCTATGTACTTACTTTGGTTGTGATTTAATTATCATTGGTTTGCATGCTAATCTAATAAATCGTTGAACTCGCGCTTCGTTTCACTCGCTATTCGAATGTTTGTTTCTGCATTAATACACCGTCCCTTCTAGTCATGGAGGCAAACCTGCGGATTTCCCCCAGACTACTCTCTTTGACTACTGCCCTATGTTTGTGGAGAGAAATAGAGTGCAAAACCGATGTGCCAAACGTTGACTGTCGACAATGGCTAGGCAAAGCTGGAAAGGAATACATCCTTCTATATTTTAGCTTGAAGACAATTTCTCTTTTCTTTTACGATTCAATTAGTAACTGAAAGTCGAGAATACATCATTAACTCTCTTAGTGATATAGGAAGTTTGTGTCTATGAATTCACTTCATATTGTAACCCCCTACTCCTTACAACTAAAAAATAAAACGGTTGCGCTTAGCCAAATTTCGCACGGTAGCTTGCATACCTTAATTTAAGACGAAATGCGATTCCGTTTTATGATAGATTAATAAAATAAACTATCCTGGTTGTTTATCCCTTGCCACATTTTACAGGCGATTTGAAAGGAAGTTTAAGTAGATACTTCTTGATGATACGCACCATAGTGTCGTAATACATTTCGCAAAAGTTACTACAACGTAATGTTTGACAAGTAACATATTCTCTACGACTTCATATTTGCCAAGTGTTACCATATGTACATCCTTTGCCATTTGTTCCCATCCTGGTGAGACTTTGTCACTTTTTCATACCACATTGCACTTGAACTTTGTTTCTACGTGATCTATTTCCGAATCACATCTGGAGATGGATTGCTACCATATACAAGTGATACATCTTAAGCGTAAAATCGGGATTTGTTCACTATAGCTTATCGGGTGGCGTCCGAAGTTCCATTTAGAGCAATTGTATCAGTTTGAAATGTAATTCGCACATGTTGCATTTCATTGAAATGGTTTCTAAAATCGTTTACAAAATGTTTGTCGAATAGAGTGCATATGGAGCATTGACTTATTGATTAAAACCACATCACCCTTGTTTTATATATAGACATCTCTCTGAAAGAGAAAGAAAGAGACCATAGTCGCATCATTTTCACAAGACACGGTGGGTTTATCCTATCGTTATACGTCATCAATAAAAATCGTCTGTGTGGCAGACTACCATATATACGACAATGACAGAAATGCAAATTTGCCAAAGAGAACCGCTCATATTGGCTTATTGGAATAAAATCATTTTTAAACCATACTATGTTGATGAATATTTCTATTGCCATAGCTATGATTGGTTAACAGCTTATGTTTGTCGTCTGCTGCAAGTTCTAAACAGAAAAAAGGACATAATCATAATAAGACAAGAACTTTTCCTCTTTTCAAAAGAGATTAATAAATAGTCGACTGCACAGAATTCCTCCCATTTCTTCGATTCAAGTTATCACAAACTTTTTTAGATCCGAGACGTCGATATTTAAATACCAACACGTTTAGTTAAGAGTCAAACCGTTTTATTTTCTATTCGTGTTGACAGGATTAGATGTGGCTGGCACGCCATTGGGGCGGTCTGGAGCCGGTGGGATTCAGGCAGCCGCTTATCTTATAGAAAATTAATGATTGACTCCTGACACGTTTATAATACTATGTTCCCTAATTACCATAATTGAGCTGAGCACGTTCAAAACGGCGCCGAGATGCATCTCGGTAAATTGCTTTTGGTTCCGGATCGACCTGCGCATGCGTGTACTCGAAGACACGTGACAATATGAATCTCATATGCGGATTCTTTTTTGATTTCAGGTGTACGGCTAATTATTGTGTTGTCTATCTTTGTGTAATGAAATACATCATTAAATACAAGTTTCAAGTTGAATACACACTGTAGCATACGAGATCTAATAATCCGCCTTAAATGATCGAAGACGAGGATTTACACCATTATATTGAGAGCTCAATGCAAGACCCACTCTACTTTACTTAAACTGTTCTAAGATTTAATCATCACTATGCAATATTCAGATCTTGAAAAGTAGAAATTTGACTATTTGAATATACAGTGCGAATTGGAAATCTTTCTCAGACGATCGAATTCATTGAATGGATTTTGATTGGGTTTTGTCAGAGTAAACCCGAATTCCTGTAATACCGCTAAAAGATCAGAAACACCATTTTCGTTCCACGACAACGGTATTTCGCAGATTAATCTAGTTTACTGTTACGATCTTTGTAAAGATACAACGTCGTATACCAATTGAGGGAGACGCATGGTTTTTAAGGTATTAACTCAATATCATAGAGATCTGTTTACGACTAAAATGGCGTATTTCACCGATATACATACGTTATGTCTGTCTTAAAGCAAAGAAATCTTACGTTGTCCTAACAAGTTCTAAACGTCTATCGTTGTCAACACCATTTGATAAAACGAGTAAGACATTCTTTGACTGACTTGTTCCACACAGAAAGACCACACGGTCGCTACAATTCGCATGTACATTGTGGTCCATTTTCGGCGCACGCCGCACACCGATTATGCGGAAATGAATATTTTTTGGTAAAGAGATAAAGAATGTGCGCGTATGAATGAGGAACGCCAAGAAAAGAATTTAACTTTATGGAGACATGTGTCTAATGTTTCCCTTCTATAAAAGTGTGTGACTGTTCCTTTACAAAAGCATCGTTGTTAAGATGCAGAAACCTGTTTCCCTCTGGTCTTTTGGTAACAATCATTGTGGCAAAATGAGACATTGATAATTATAAGCATTTGTCTCTCTTTTGTCAAAACGAGTTTCGAGATTTTCCCAAGCATATGTAGTTATGAGTGGAGACATTGATTTAAAATATACATGTCAGACGGGTTTCGTTGTTTGCTGGGTTGAGGCTATACTTGCCTTGGACAACTACGGTACCACCCCATGAAGCTTTTTGCTTTTGTTACAATTGTGAAAGTTCTTTTTAGTGAATATGGTTCAAAGAGGTAATATGGAGACATTGAGATAAAGGAAACACGTAAGAATGTGTTCGTTATTTGAATTTGATGGGGTCGCTCAATGCCGAGTTTCATTAAGCAATTTTAACACCTCCGTGAGGTTTTCTGCTTTTGTAACAACGGCTTATTAGGTTTTCTTGATCATATACGGTTAAACAGGTAATATAGAGACATTGATATAAACGAAACACGTCAGAACGGTTTCGTTATTTGCTGGGGGTTTGGCCGCACAATGGATGTATCAAATGAGGTGCCACCCCCGCGACGTTTTCTTTATCATCCTACAAATTACTTCTCGCTCTCCCTGTGTTTAATCAATCTTCTTTCGTAATACCTTCTATTGTGAGGGGAGACTAAAGAACAAATCCGACGGAAAAAATACGTACGCTCTTACAAACTTGAGTGTCTTTGGACAGACATCAACGGGGAAGACGATTTATTTTTAAACCTTTATTTTCTGGGTAAACGCACGAAACTAAAATCCTTTGCAACTGACGGCAGAGTCGAAAACATCGCAACTAAAAATAAAATGATACAACTGTATTACAGATTTCCGGTCAACAGTAATTCGCGAAGATCGCACAATATCTTCATTGCATATTACGACAAAAAAAGCTGTTTTGCCTCTGTCACTTTTTCGTCTGTCACAATGACTCTTATTGTCGACTGTCTTAGATGCAATAAAATGAGGACAATTAACCGAATCCCTTAAAAGATGCATGCTTTCATTCTCAACATAAACATTAAATTACCTATTTGGTGAAAAATACGTAGAATTAACCGAATACAAGATAAACCGTTGCATGTGAAGTTACGTTTCCGACATGCGTTCGTATCTAGACGAATAAAACATAAGTTAAAAGGATTAACCTTTTATTTCGTACCTTACCTCACTTGACGCATCTACATAAGATGTTTTCAGTGAAAGAAAGTTAAAGACGAATAAGAAAAAATTCTTTTGTTGCAATGGCTTGTGCATATCGCCTTAAAGCGATTGAAATTTTTCATTCCTGTTTCATGGTCGTCTGATGTTTGTCTGCATTTGGACTAGTTAAAACTTCTTATTTTTCTTTATTATCTTTTTTTATTATTATAATTATTTTGCGTTGCTGGAGCGATCTCGTCCGGTCATATGTATTCTTTATACGGGGGAATGGGTTTAAAAACACAAACGTCTCTCGAGCCACCCTCCGTTGGCAAACATAGCCAATTAACGTTTTAAATCTGGCGCCGTTCTGGGGAGATTTGATATACAACGGTGGCGCAATTCGTGCTCTTTTCCCATTTAATTACATTCAACTTTTCTCACCGCTACACGCCAGTTTGATGTTTATTTCGTTCATTATGTTTTACGGCCGAGCAAGGGAAGTTTTTTTGTATCCCATTTAGGCTGATTTTTGTGCATGAATCTTGATCGATTTGCAAACAATCGTCTTTGAAGATTCAGATCAGAGAGGATATAACGCATTGTTCGATCTCCATTTTTGCCAGCATTCCCTACCTATCAAACTTTCCAAGTTGGATTAGTATGATCTATGTAAAAGAAACTTTTCTATCCGCCTTTGAAAGCGAACGCATAACCAGTGAATAACGGTGTCTTCTTAGAGACTTTTCATTAACCCGCAATCGGCGAGAGAACTGGATATGTCTCCAGGAAGCGGAAATTAGAATGATGAATCGACGTTGTAAGAACTTGTTTCACTTGAATGCTTAAACTGGTCTGGGTTGATAATTGCTTTGGTGTTTTATGCCGTTTCAAAAATATTTCATTTATATTACAGCAGTCATCGCACTTAACTATGCTGATGGTTTTTCCTCGTCAGTACTGCACACACAATGATTCCCACGAAGACATCATCTATCTAATACGTTGGAAATGTATCAATATCGCGTGTTTTGTTGCTTTTCATGGGACGCACAATCTATAGAGTAAAGGATAAGAGACATTTGAATGAATGGGCTCAATTTTGATCGTCTGCCGGGCTAATTAATGAGCAAAGAAAAATCTTGTTTTATTTCTTCTTGAATTGTTTACCTTACCTTAAACCGTCATGTTTAAGCTTTGATTTTGATATCGTAAAAAGAAGTCGGTTTATGTGTAAAGATGGTTCTAATATTCACTTGTGCAACTTTCGCCTGTGATTGGAATACATAAAGATCCATAACCTACAGAAAATGTGCTGATAAAAAAGAGAAAATGTTTGAAGGAAAAAAGAACAAGAAAGAGAGAGAGATGGATAAGGTGAGGCGGTGGGAAAGAAATATAAAGAGGTAAAGAGGCAGAAATTCGGACTTTTACCCAAAAGCAAAGTGCATGGACCAAACAATATTCATGTACATGTATGACCAGTTAAAAACAGCTTTTCTTAAACTACAGAATAGCTTAAAATATGTTTATACTTTGATAATTAAACCCGTACCTCATTGGCTTAAATAAAACTAAGAGAGTGATTTACACACACACACACTCACACACACAGAGTCAAAATCATGAGAGACGGAAATGGGCACAAGCTGAAAATCTCTTATAATTAAAACGTCCGTGCATACAAGGTTACTATCCAATTTGGGGCCGATTTTGGGTGTAGGCGCCAGGACGTAAATCGAGGGCAACCCGATGTCGATTAAACCCTTTTGGTTGCAGATGACATTTTGGGCGTTCAAAACAGCAGACGACAGTTTAGTTGAAAACGTTGTGACAAAATGAGAGTTTGCTCATGGAGCAAACTCTCATTTTGTCACAACGTTTCCTGAAATCTTCATTGAATGTTGAGTTATGTTAATGAATTGTGTTTCTTTTATCAAAAAAAAAATCGGCGTTCTGTCTTGTTCGTCGCTTAAATGAACATCCCAGGTTCTAACATTTCTAACAGAAATTTGTTATCGTATATATTCACGATACAGTTGCATCAAGGACTTAAGGCAAACATTATTCCTAAATCATACCATAACCTATTTAAACAGGGACAAAGCCAAACTTTTGTTTTGCCTCAATGTTTACGAATGATTGAGAGGTAGTCCGTGCATACATACATCCGTCAATGCATCGCGAGCGTGAGAGAAAACAAGAGACACAAATATCAAGAAGACTGTTTAAATGTCGACGGTTTTGATGCCGTTGCTTTGGATTTTTCTATCTTGAAAACGACATTTGCAAAAGTGCATTTTCCTTGCAGACATAAACAAAATCCTTTATGATGTATATATGTTCATATTCCAAAGACTTGTCAAACGAAACTGTCTGATGTGATTTCTAAGCAATGATACTTATTCTTTTCCCCGTCGCTCAACACTGAATAAAACCTAATCCCAAGGGTGGGTGGGGAATAAGGGGAGGAATAGCCAGATTGGCGTCTGTGTAGCGAAGGGGCAGCCTATTTGCATTGTGAGCCCGCTCGTGATTAGCTCGATAAATCATATTGAACACAATTTCAAATTATGACTATTTTCTTTCAAATGAGTTCGAAAATTAACTGGCTGATTTGAGCGGCGCAGCGCGAGGTCGGCCCATGTCGTCTGAACGCATTCCCTCATTGGGGATTTTGAAATTAAGCAACGTTGAGAGAACCTGTAGATGCTCCTTCTTTAAAGGTGCTTGTATAGTGATCGTTTCGACCCTCCCACTATACCACATGAAGCCGATTGTAGATTCCATTTTATTCAATTTTGTTGCTGGTCATCACTGGTCTATACATACATTTTTCATCGGTGTGCAAAACCTTCGTCGATCCTTCTCAAGGCTAATCTAATTTGGGTCGAAGAGTGTGCCAATGTTTATACATGGCTTATCTAGGCTGTATTAAACCATTACTAGAAGTGTGTATCATTTGCAGTTAAGGTAGATTACCAATAAACCGCTAATTTGAATTTCATTCTTTCGTCGGATTACTTCGGTCCATCTCGGAATACATCGGTCGAGGCTTAAACTATTCGGTTTACAGCGAATAGTTTCGTTCTCGATCGACGTTTACCGAGAACGACCGAAGTAATTCCATATTTGAAGAATTTCAAAATGGCGGAATATGGGTATTCTACCTTAATCGTTTTGACACAATGGCTTCTACCGAAACGAACACGAGAAACTAAAATCCACGAGCAACTACCCATTTAAGTCTGATGCATTCTAAATAAGATATGGTACAAAATCTTCGGTTATCATTTTCCAACGTATCTTTAAAGTGTCTTCAGATTGGAGAGTGAAATCATTAAATTGGTGTCATAGTCGGCCTAAAATATATGAGTTTACAGTCATTCATATGTAGCAGATACTGTGCTTCAAATTTTGGTGCATTTATCCAGGTGTGAGATGTTTAAGCCAACCATGAAGTAACGGGGTTTTATATCGTCGATACGTCGAGTTCGTATTTCCCACGCCACGCGCCGTCGTACAGACAGCCCAATTGCCCGGATGTAAATGAAAGGGACGATCGGCGATCGCTGTCTGAAACCCTATCGCCTATACGAATTAGAGGCGTCTACCCTGTTTGATCCCGAATATTGATTATTGTTATCCCCGTTACCCCATACCGGATAATGGGACAGGTCCAAATGTAGAGATATGGTCGACGATTGTTAATGAATGTGCAATGGCTATTGATGGAATCAATTGTGATATATATATATAGATAGAGAACATTTAACTATTCATTTGAAATTTTATCGAAATTACTCCATTGCTATTTCATTCGATCCCTCTGAATGCATTATTATACGTTTATGGTTAAACTTATTTGCTTAGACGGAGGGTTCAAGTCTCATCAGCAATGTCTCAATGTTATTGTGGTTTTGAAGAGTATAACAGTATAAGCCGACTGCTCTAAAGTATCCTTCCAAAAGGCACTCCCTCAAAACCAACCACGTGGGTCGGGGGCTCCAACCCCGGACCCAAAATCAAAGTCCACCTCTTACGCAACTCATAACTTAATATAAAAAAGAACTAAAATTCGGGTTAAACAATTGCTTTGTATATCAAATGTTTTCCTGCCTGCAGCATAGGATTAAAACACATTGTAACACAATGAGACAATGCTCCTTTTATCCGATAGCAACACGAAATTTGTCTTCATACTCTAGCATTCAAATGAACATTTTTGTTGCCCTCTCTTTCGACTCATCTTGAATAAAATCTTGAAGGATCGAAATCAACAACGCTTCATAAGTTAAAGAATTATCCGTTCGGCTAGATTTTACAGCATGTCTTCTGTAACATTGTCACGCTCTTTATGGGTGGAGGAAGACACCTTAATACACTGTCGTTGTTGCTGGTAAAGACGAATAGATTGTCTGTTAGTCAATAAAGAGACTTCCACACATGGACATTTGAATATCTCGCTGGATTGATTTCGTGTAAATCATAGATTTATCTGTTGAACATATGGAATGCTGTAGAAGTAAGAATGCAGACTCCAATGCTACTCGAGATACTCAAGGTCCTCATTATTTCATCAAAAGAATAATAGGTTAAACGTAAAGACTTATTACAATTATTCAGTATTGTCAATTAAAACATAAAGGAGATAAATCTCTACCTCAGCGAATCATTTTTCATCTTAAATGTCTTGCAAATTTTCAGTTCAAAGAGAATCAATTATCTAAGTAACAAATATCATGTTAAAACGATCAAATATTTTATTTGAAAGAGAATCAATTAACCAAGTTATCAATATCATGTTTAATCCTTAGAATGCTGATTTTCAAAAAATAGATATTTATGTCGTCTGCCTTCTAAAACCTTAATTATCTGCTAAATTTTGATAAGGAAAGATACTCAGAGTAGCAAGCAGGTACGATCACACACCAGCTACCAATTAATTGACGGCTGGCCTGGATCCAACCTGCTTGCATAAGCATGAAGTCAGTTTCAACGCTATAAGTCTTAAACGAATACAATGATGTTGCACGGTCGCCTTCAGTACGCAGACGTTGCATGGTCGCCTTCAGTACGCAGGCCCTTTTCTCATGAACTGACGCAATCATAATCCAGTAAATACATTAAGAAAGATATATATCTTTAAGTTAACAAACGTTCAAAGGGATCATTTGATCAAACGGCAGACATGGGAACGGAGTTGTCGAGAACAGCGAAATTAAGGAGATAAACTGTACAGTCATTTGTTTTTTATTGCACAGATCAATGATGATACATTTACTCATTCGCAGTTTCTTCTTGTTTAATTTTCATTTCATTGATCATTTATGACGCCTAAATGGCAAATAAGCCATATTTCGATGGCTGGTTTGAGCCTGTGGTCCCGGCCCATGCGTATACCCCTAGTGCGGGGTATTCGCACGGACCGGGACTCCAAGCTTTGACTGGCTTATGATCTTTGGACAAAGTCACAAACCTCGACTGTAATACTCGCATAAGTAGCGGCTGTGTTGCACCTTTGCATTCGCGTTTGTCCCCCAAAAGGAACGCTTATATAAAATTCAAGAGCCAATGGTACCGGATTAGAATGCATAAAAGGGTCCTATGATTCTAAGTTCAATATACCCATGGAGCACTTTCCTTACATAATTTACAATAAATATCTTACGCCATAACGTATCTATGCATCGGACAATAAAAACCACAACATATCGATACTAGCTTTACGATTCCCCGTAGAAATCATTGATGTTTTGTCTGACATTATCATTCATGTTTTATTTTTGGAATCTGCAATGAAGATCACAATTAGAATACAGAGAGTGAGTATCAATGAATTTGCACTTCACTGGCCAATAACCTTTAAACGCTAAAGTTATGACTGGGCCTTCATTAGATATGTCGTGCAAAACAGAAAACATTAGTTATATACCTAATGACACGTGTTAGATCAAGCGAAAAATGAAATTAAAATGAACATCGTATGTAAATCATCATTCAGATAGTTTATGTAAATACTTTGAATGTTGCAATAATGATCAATAGGCCTCAAGCCTTTAGGACTTTAAAGTCGTAAAAGAGGAAAAGTGGGAAAAACGTGTACAGTTTTTTTTTATACATCGTATAAAAAGATTAAAACAAACTATCAGCAGGGCATATTGTTAAGCTTTTAAAGTAACGTTTGATATAACCACAACATTAATAAAAAACTAACCTCATCAGACATTTTACTTAGACGTGAAGTCTAATGAAGGATGTCGTTATTGTGCAACCCAAACTGCTGTACCTCCATCATTAAAACGAAGGAGATACCGCCATTTTGGTTTTTACATCAAACAGAAGGCGGTTTACACAAATCGCGATTAATTGCGCCTATTATTCAGTTTTCGAAGTGGAGACATTCCACCATAAAGGCGTGTGTAACGTATCTACTTTTGCTACAACGTTTTCAATCGTTTCATTCATCAACGACTTGAACCATTTCCGCCTGCACAAGGAAAATGGCGGGTTTGAAAGCACACGGGAAAGGAAAGCGAAAGCGTTGATCGTTTCGTATAGTCAACTAGTCTATTTCACAACGTCATAGAATGGACTAAACGAGCCTTGAAGACTGTCTCCAAACGTATAGGCAGACGAACAGGCTTTTGCTAATGTGTTTACCCTTTCCGTATGTCATTCAAACAGATCTCAGATCGGTTCGTGCTCAGGTGACATGACGTGAGGTGATTGAACTCGAGACACGGATCGGGATCAGACTGACCATTAAAGTAGTCTGATCTTCATTATGCATGTGATATGCAAGATGCTTCGTTTTTGTGTTTACGTTTGTTTCGTTAAATCCCCCTTCAACTAATGCAGTTGACTTAATATAATCATGAACCAGATGAGATATAACTATTGCCTCCATGTTAGACTTCGATGTAGGCATGATTTATTCGTTTATTACTGAGTAATGATAAAGGGACAGAAGCCACTTATTATGTCTTATCGGTTTAGTCACATCATACGGAATAATTGAGTATTATGATTTCTCATTATTCTCATTAGGTGTTAATAATCAGACGGTTTCTGACAGTTCCTACAATCCAATGTGATGACATTTGTGGACTATTCCACATCAGGCTTCTTACGCCCCTCTTTACTTGATTGAAATGATTAATTTGACGTCATGTAGTAAATTAAGTCTGTTTAAGAGTTTAATATGTATGATTGATGTAAACAATCAGTAGAAAGATTATAAAATGTCCAACTACATACATTAATCGTCTTGGTTCTGGATCTCAATCAATAAGTCTAGTTTTATTACACTTATCAAATGTCACAGATTGTGAAAAGATTAAATCAATAAGGCCGACTTGTTACATAATCAGTGCTCGTGCCGGATGTTGACCAATGAAAAGTCACAAGACGGACCCGCTTCTCACAGGTATCGAACCCACGACCCACGTGTCCCGATCAAAACCAATTAGCTCCAAGGCAAAACATGCGTTTGGCCGAAATGGAGACATACTGTGCGCTACAAATTTACGTTAAATGGAACTGGCATTGTCAGGCTGATTTTAAGCATGTTGTTTTAGTTCTATGAGGAGGTCATATGGAAACAGAAAACAGACCTATCAGTGATAGGACGCGAGCGTTTCACAGCTTAGTACAATACTAATGGTTGGTACATTGGCGGGTCTTTACATGCATTAACCAGGTTGTTGGCTTTCAGAAACGGTCAATGACTGTCGCACACTAATTGTTACATCATTATGCTTTAAATAAGTAGGCGACCGCCCTTACATCTCTAACTATGTCGACAGCAGTCTTCCAAGAAAAGATATTATTGCTCATAATGAATAGAATGCTGAAAACGTGTCTGTTTGAAAGCATCGTAACATACGAAAAAATTGCTCATATTGAAAGCATCGTAACATACGAAAACATTGCTGGTACTGAATGCATCGTAACTTACGAAGACATTGCTCAAACTGAATGCATCGTAACATACGAAGACATTACTCATATTGAATGCATCGTAAAATACGAAAACATTGCTCATATTGAATGCATCGTTAAATACATACGAAGACATAGCTCATACTTGAATGCATCGTAACATACGAAGACATTGCTCATATTGAATGCATCGTAAAACACGAAAACATTGCTCATATTGAATGCATCGTAACTTACGAAGATATTGCTCATATTGAATGCATCGTAACTTACGAAAACAATGCTCATACTGAATGCATCGTAACTTACGAAGACATTGCTCATATTGAATGCATCGTAACATACGAAAACATTGCTCATATTGAATGCATCGTAACTTACGAAGACATTGCTCATACTAGATGCATCGTAACTTACGAGGACATTGCTCATATTGAATGCATCGTAACTTACGAAGACAATGCTCATACTGAATTAATCGTAACTTACGAAGACATTGCTCATACTGAATTAATCGTAACTTAGGAAGACATTGCTCATACTGAATGCACCGTAGGTTACGAAGACATTGCCCATACTTAATACATCGTAACTTACGAAGACATTGTTGCCTATACTGAGCTTTTTTTTCGTAAGTTACGATGCTATCATTTCCTTAATGCAGTTTATGATAGAGAATAACTTGGGCGTGACCGTGATTATTGTTTAATTTTCTCATTGCTTTCTTACTTCCTAAAAAGAATTTCCAGATGCCTCTAGAATTCTTCAAAAAGACAAAAGCCCCTTGCGTTTTATAAAACATGTTTGTTTTGTGTTGTACGTTGTTAAGTTACACTCAGATTTCATATCATGATGGTGTTCCCTCCCAATTGCGAGGAAGAAAAAACAATAGACACGTCAATCTGAACTTTTCGAGTTATCTAATGAAAACAGCCCACGGAAATACCCGATTATGGACACGTTTTACCTCTCTTCTTCGGCCATACAGTCTTATAACTCCGTTGTCGAACGCAAAACGAGCTCAATGTTTGCGTCATCATAAAATAGCGTCGATATTCTGACTCGCGGATAAAACTCCCCTGATACCACAACGTAACCGCAAACACGGTTGATGGACTGTGAACCGTTTAGTTCTGCGCCATGGAGGTAATATCAATTTGTATCAATAAACTTTCGTTTATATAAACATTTAAACAATCGGAAAGGCGGACCCCGTTTTTATCCCTTCACCTCTGCAGACAGAGGGCCTACCAAATTACGGCGAAATCCCGATTTAAGAGACCACACCGAAACAGATCTGACATAAACTGAATTTCTTTTAATGTATGCATTCATTTTTTGAGGTAATGCGACAAAGCCATTAATTCTCATTGTGAAATCGGACTCTTTACCCGTTCCCTCATAAACTCGTTGATACAAACAATCGCCAAAAAAAATTGAAATTGCCTCGTCACTGTGAAGAAAAGAAGAAATTGCTCGCAACAATATACTGTAAGATCAGCACAAGATATCACTTTATTATTGCCCCATGTCAGGAATTCGTTAATCAGTCGACTAAAGAAACGCGTGCGACAATAGCAGTTATAAATTGAATCTTGACTTATTTATGAACAATGTTTACAAATTTTACAACATCAAGGAGCAACAACCATTCATTGTAACCACCGCCAAGCGCAGTGGAGCTTTATAACCCTTTCAACAATATTTCACTCTTATATCAGAGATCATCACATCCACCTCCTTACTCCTGGTGTGTCTACACTAGTACATTCTTTCCAAGTCGCTGATTTGATAACAGCAACGGAAACAAGAGAATTCGGTATTGCTAGAACGAAAAAACAAGGTGAAAGGGTTAATAAGTAAGCATTCTGCCCATATTACACTGCATGACTGGCCCAAATTGAAAGCATACCAGAGACAACAGGAACAAGCTGCAACCAAAAAATAGTAAATTATTCTTAATGATACTTTGTGACAAAATGTCAGATTGCTGAGTGTAACCCATGTTATATTTAACACAGTGGTATCAAAGTTAAGTTCAAAAGAGATGCACCAACAATGAGGTATCATGAAGTAAATAATTCAGTATGTTTCGTTGGGTCGCCAGAATGCAGTCTGAGCGGTCCCTGCCCATGAGACAGACTCAAAAACTATTATCGAGATCAAACGAGGGTCGAGCCTTAACCCTTTACTAAACGCCAAATGTTTGACTGTCCAAAATTGAAAGAGTTTGCAGACGATACTTCAAAATGTGATGAAATTGAAAATCAAATCTCTGATATGGCAAGAAAACATTGTGGGAAAAGGACAAATTGTTCGTTAAGACCAATTTCTCCTTTTCCCACAATGTTTTCCCGTATCGTCTGCAACAAACTGGCCAAACGTCGTTATTGTTTGGTAATGGGTTTAAGGCAAGGGTCTCGCTATTTGACAGGCGTATCGCCCAGAAAGAAACGCGACACCTTGTTAGTTTCAATGGCTATATCTACGCTCGCCCGTCAATCAAATTCGCGCCTTCCGACGCGATGTTTATCCTGCGGTCTCGACCGGCCCTCGTAACGTCGTAACGAGTCTATAGTGCGGCGTCGTGAGCCGTCCCCGATACGAATGTTCGCTTGTCGGCGGACTTACGGAGGTGTTGACAGGTGAAAGTCCATAGCGAGTCACTCTGATCGCTGAAGAAATAATACCTCGCCGTGGCATCAACAAAAGAGGGCTTTGGGATTTTCTTTGTCTTTGCTCTTGTTTTTTGTCCATACTTATCTTTCTTATATTCTCGATCTTTAGAAAACTTCTCGAAATTTATAGTGATGGTAATTTATGACATTAGTTCACTTGACTTATTTTGGTGCACCGGCATCAGAGGAATTTATAAACCAGCGCGTTAGAACTAAACGAAATAATGGTAACGATAAATTGTGTTTTTCGTAACAACAGCTAATCTTGAGATTTGCACACTACAATTATGCGCATGTATGTACATGTAACGATGTAATTTTGTACAAGTTACAAAACAGAAATGCAACATCTTCTATAATCATCAACTTCTATTACACCAATCAAAGACTATGAAGTAAGAGGTTCAGTTTATTGTTATACGACGAAGGTATTTGTAAACTTTGTTTTCTTACAAGAAAAGGGTTTGGCGTACTGGAAAACAAATGTTTTTGTCTTGTTTATGCATTTTACTCGACGCGTACGGCTTTCAATGAATGTATTGTCAGCCGTCTTATTTATACTGTCTCACAATGATTTCCCTCTCGACAAACAAATGTTTTTGTCATGTTATGACATTTTCTGAGATGTAGAAGGTATTCCATGAACGCAGCTGTAGTACACGACATAACGGAACTTTGCAGGTTAAAGGAGAAGTTCCTTTAAATTAATCAGTTTTGTTGGTTGTTATCTATGGACTTTGTTAGCAATTATTTCCTCAAAGATTATTGAACGAAAGACAAAGTCGATCAATGAGCAATCGTTGACTTTTGGTCAGAGTCGAGGTAATAGAAAAGGGGCAAATCAAAATCCTTGTAAGTATTCCATATGCCAATTGATTGATATTCCAAAACGTGGTCACTATCAGAAAAGGTTGATCCCCTCGTTGATAAGACTTTTACATCCAAAGTTCGACATTCTGTTCACCTGTTCATATGATCAGTTTAAAAGTATGCACAGACTGCTCTCCCACATGAATGATAATGGCTATTGATAAGAGGCGAGTAAGTTTCATCTAGATTATCTCGTTAATCGACTGAGTCCGAAACGGTGGCTGTTGAGTTATTAATCGGGTTTGTTACGAAATGAGCTACAACGACGACTCGGTTTAGCACATTGCTAGACGCAAATATATACCAACGGTTCAATGCAACACTGTAGTAAGTCCTTGAGAAACCTGAAGCACTTACAATTGCATTGTTCTTGAACCTCCATATAACATAAGGAGAGAGTAACGCGGATTCTCGGCGACAGTTGGCTTTATAACATGAGCATGTTGATTGTCCCGTACCAGACCCTCGATGGGCGAGACAGTGAGGAGACCGGATCGAATTGAGATATGAGAGCTTGGGCAAAATAAAAACGATCCCCATTCCCTTGCATAGGAAATACTACACTGCCCATACAACAACCATGCCATCTGCGCTTACAACAAATCCGCAATATACCAATATACCAATATACCAATATACCCTGTCCCATTTGAAATACATTCAATCTGCCAATACATTGCATATACAATCTGGCAAACAATATGTCCATACGATACATATAGCATCTGCCCATACAACCCATATAAACTCTTCCAATTCAGAACACATATATCTTCAATTAACGTTTACACTGCCAAACATATAAACTTCTCTTAGAATCTGCACATGCAATGCACATACTATCTGCCGTTTACTATGAGACCGTTTATAGTAATACTGCTAAAATTCATAGCAATGCAGGTAGATCTGGGACACATGCAGTAACCCGGGCCTGTCGGTTTTGTAGAAGTACAGGGTGTATTTCACAATCGTTCATCCCTCACCCTGTTGTCTATACGAGAATGGGTCGTTGTCTGAGATGTAGGGAGCCTACTTGTTTTTGTGTTGTCTATACTTGAAGGATTTCTGACTGTGCGATTAACTCTTCAACCAGAAGTTTGTTTCGATCCTTTTTTATCGTCATTACTTGAAATAGTTTGCAGACTGTTAACTTGAATTCGAATATAGTTTTGGAGGTATATTTCTCGTAGCATTTCAAAAATAGATGATTCTAGTTTCTAAGAACAGAACAAATTCTGGACAGAAATATTAAAAAAAAACATTCAGCTTTGTTGAGCATTGTTTGACAAAGGATAATTTACTTACTTGCTTTCCCTTTCTTGTCTGTCTGAAATGTTTTCTTCATAACCCTTTCCTTAATTAAATTGATTCTATCCCATTCTAGACTTCCTTTTAACAACAATCATTAAAAGTCAATTGAAAACAAACACATAAATGATTTATAAACATCGCGAAAATAACAAAATTGTAAGTGATATTGAGGAGATGATAATGATCACTGGCTATGCTATAACTATAACTATAACTATATTGTATGCATAATAAACATAACATGTTATATAGCAATACAAAAGTGTACATGACAAAAATACATGGATCAGCAGAAGAGCTCATGATGTTAAAGAGCTTATTCAAATACATAGATAAAAGGATGTAGATTGATAATTTATTGATAATGATCACTGGCTATGCACGCTCAACCGAATTAATACTTATATTCATTATGTTATACGGATTTATTCAAATGAAAGCAAACACAAAAGATCTGATCATTTTTCCACGCCGCAAAAAATGCTCTTTAAAGAGCAAAAACAACTTTGGCTCATCTAAGACTTGTGATATTGGTCTTTTTTTCTGTAATAATTCACTTTCGAACCGGGTATTATCATATAAAACAGTATTCGATCAGATCGTAGCAAGAACAAAGCTCCCCAGCCCCGTTAAACGAAGATTTTCTCTAAATCGTTGTCTTTTCAAAACCAAACTTGGCTGTAAATGTTTTTTTTTCTTTTTTAATTGCAATCGTCTGTGGTAAAGATTTAGGAAGTGAGAGAATGATTGATCATAGAAACCCTTGATTTTCTGTGTCAATATCGGACGGCTCTTAAAAAAAACCCAGAAATTCGTCGACAGAAGTTAGTACAACTATTTACCACCACCCATTTGATTACGCTCACGAGGGTTTATGCCAGGTAGCTTTACTAAAGATAGCCGCAATGTTGACTTTTCCCAGAACGTTCAGTTACGAACATATGTTAACTATTCTCCCGTCACTTGTTAAAACTTATAGTGCTGGAACTTACTTCATGCTTATGCAAACAGATGAGATCCAGGCCAGCCGCTAAGTAAATCGGCGGCTAGCCTGTGATATAACCTGTTTGCTACTTTGAGTATCGTTCCCTAATTAAAATTTAGCAAATATCTCAGGTTTTGAAAAACAGACGACACAAAATATATTTAATTTTTCAGAAAATTACCCAGCATTCTAATAGTTAATTAAGATGCTCGTTTCTCTAGGATTCTGCCAGCCACGAGAGTGGGCGACACTAGAAAGGAGAAGGGGTCGGGTTTTGTTTTATTGTTTGTAGACCATTTCCTCCTGACGCGCCCAGAAACAAGATTTATATAGTGTAACTGACGGCACCCAGTCTATTAGAGAGCAAGATTTAGTCGTACTGTTCAAATGTAAATAAATAGAGTTATGTAATAAAGGGACATAGGTTGTCTGACAATGTATTAAATGGGGAGGGGCATTGCCAAAGAGGTGAGAGGGGAGTGAAAGACATATAGATATGGAGCTAAATGAATAACAGAACGGGGAAAATGAGAGAGAAACAGAAGGAAATATTGTGAAAAATAGAGAAAATAGAGAGATAAAGATAGATATAGGCAAGAATAGAGAAAAAGAGAGAAAGAGAGAGAGAGAGTAAACAGAGAGAAAGATATAGAGAGATACAGACAGAAAGAGAGGCAGAGAGAAACAGAAACAGCGTCAAAGAGATAGAGAGAGAGAGGTGGTTACGAAAAGAAAGATTTTGTAATATAGAATAGAGGAAAACAACGAAAGAAGATGACAGAATATTTAGACCTGATACCTGAGAATTTTGCCGTGTCCTGGCCTAAACGATTTACAAATCGTTCGCGCCACCTATCTTTTCGTGCAGTTAAAAGCCAATTAATGTCAGACGTAGAGTAATTGTAGAAACATAGAGAGAAATTAATGAATACAAGGGCCCTGCCCACCTTTCCGCCAAAACCACTTATATCGACGTAATTATTCCCTATATTTTCAAAGACTTCATGCAAAAGTAAAACTCACTTCGGTCCAGTTTATCCTATATAGAAGCCATATCTTTCTTTTTGCGTATTCGGACAGATGATGGATGCGTTTCCATTTAATAAAGAGGTCAATTATTAACCCATAAAGATTGACTGTTAAATGCATTTAAACCTTTACCAAACGATAACAACATTAATTCGGTTTATTGCTGACGACTCTTGAAAACATTGTGGAAAAAGAAGCAATTGCTCTTAGCTGTTTCATTTTCCCACAACGTGCTTTGCCTATATAAGATGAATACTTTCCAATGTCATCACAATTTGATGTATCGTCTGCAAAATGACGGTCGAAGATTTTGCATTTTGTAAAGGATTAATGCAGTCCCTCCGCCTATGTTCTCAACGAGCATTTCACCAATTTGATACATTAATTAATTCTCAGCATAAGAATAAGAAAAAACGTTCATAATAGTTTACAAATGTCACACATAGATAATTTCAATTTATGCCAATCTTATAAACCATTAAGAGGAGTTAGGGGTCAAAGCAACAATTGACGTATCTTCTTTTCGAAAGATGATTGAAAGAAGTGATTAGTTCTGATTGACGTCACGGCGTCAGATCCGTAAAGCGTCTGTATGACTGTAGACTTATTGGTTATGCAAAAATGTCATCCAAAACGAGCGCTTGATCTATGGAGTTGTTGTCATTTCAATTAGGAACGAGTTTTGTCAGTTATTTGTCTACTGGAACTTTTGTGACAGACGCTATACGGAAGTAGTGGAATATGATGATTATGAGCCGAGGAATTTGAGTGGGGGTAATGACAACGGCGCTGAAAACTGTGTATCTGAAAGAATAGCCAATGTTCATTCCATACTTGAATAGAACATAATAGTACTGTTGATTGCTTCTCACAGATCAATTTTTCTGATCTGGGAAAGAAGTTCAATGGCTTTGAAGGAGCCTTATGGAGGAAATGTGACGGAATATCAGGGGCATGAACAGGTGTCGATTTCCCGCGGTATTCGTCAAACACTGTTGAAGGCAGTGTTAAACATCAATTTAATCAACCAAGTGTTTTAGTTTTTGAAAAGCAGTCAGTGGCTGCTCGTTAAGGTTCTCATTCTGTGCCCAGCCTTTTGGTACACGTGTATACACCTTATAGCAATGAATTAACCAATTCCCCTTCTTAGAGTTTGTAATAATTCCATATGGAAAGGTGCAATCGAAGACAATTATGAAATATGCAAAACAGCACTTTTATATTATTCTTTGTACAAACTATTGTGACAAAAGAAGAAATTCTTGTCTCAAGAAAGTTCTCCTTTTATCATAATGGTTTTTGTTAGACTTCTGCTTCAAGTCCGGTAAAATGAGTTGCTATAGAGATGAAGTTTTACAGTCTTGACTTTTTGATGATATAACATAAACTAGTTTGGTGAAATTTATGAATACGTATCGAGAATGGGTAATGAATCAGTTGAATAAAGGCGACACGAAGTTAATCTTTGAACGTGATTAATTAAGATTCGTTAAAGTTGACATGGGGGGTCTCGGGGCGAATTAAAACACAATTACGTCGTCGTTAATTGAAACATGTACGAAGCGATCGTTCATTCTGTCGCTGCTGTGCCAAAAGGTCGGACATTCTTCACTCGATCCATTTCCGTAATGCAAGTAATATCTATACACCTCGTTTAAAAATCCACCCATCAAAGCGATATTAATCTTTCATGAGAACCTGTATGGGATAAATGAATTGACATCATCGTCCTATATGGGCATATGCCCATGATGACCAAAGCCGGTCAAAGGCAAATAGTTCCGGAACGACCGAAATAATCCGGCAAAAGAATGAGTTTAAAAATTTCGAATTATGTTTTTTTTACCTTTATTAAAACAAAAAGTGTTCGTCCCATCGATTCAAGTTAAAAAGCCGCCGTCGACAATGATTTCCACAATGTTCGTTCAAAGCCGTTGAACTCTTTTCCCAGATCACCATAAATGATCTGTGAGAAACGATCAACAGTACTGTTATGTTCTATTCAAGTATGGAATGAACATCTGCTAGGCCGGTATATTAAATGTGGGCCTGTAGATTCCCTCATGAAAATGGTCTCGCACCTCTTACGGAGTACTTCCGGGTCGTAGTAGCAAAAGTAGTCCCATTTAGTAATATTGAGGTTCGACTTCTGGTGCATAGTTTTGCTGGTAGGAGATGAGCTGGTAGAACACTGATGTGTTTCCTGTATAGATTATAGTCCTGCAATGCTCCCAAAGTTTGTTTTGATTGCTTATTGTAGGACTATTTGTTTGGGATGTATGAACACAAATGCCGGTTCCTCGGCTAGCCTTGACAGCTAGTGCACTGAATTTCGGACGGTACTCATAAACTTTGCTCCGTAGAAAAAAAATGAGACGATTGAGGTGTCCATTTTATTACAGTTTCTGAGAGTTAAATGGCCAAACTTGATGTTCCTGTATATAGCTAAGCGTAAAAAACACTAATCTTCATTCAGAAGAGTCTTGAAAATTTCCTGATTTAACATTGGAGTCAATGGGAATTCAAGATCTCAAAAGTAACAGGTGTATGACCAAATACCAGTTCATATATAGAAGAGAGTAGTCCTCATTCTCTTTTCTCAATCAAATGTTGGAGGAAAATCTGGTCAACCCGAACTTGTTACCTAAGTATTCAAAGTCATGGGTCGCTTACTATTGAGCTTTACAGATCAACTGTGTATAATTGAGCTTGCGTCGATGCCGTTATCTAGTACTTTATCCTAAGACGCTAGCTATGTGCCTAAGGCGATAAATTGATAAAATAAAGATTTACTCTTCCATGATCATAAATTGAAGATGTACTGTTCCATGATAAATTAATATCAGATCGCAAAAGTATATTTATTTCCGCGAGGTATCTGCGAACGAATTTAACTTTTCATTAACACATTGACAGTGCCGTTTCATACAATATAATTAAAATCGAAAATGAAATAATTTCCTGTTGTGGAAACAATAGTTTTGTTGAGAAAACAGGAATTATTGCTCAATTGCGTAACTTTCCTCTTTTGTCCAACAATAATTTCAAAATACATATTATGTTTACGTGAAGTAAAAGGAAAATATCTATTGGGTCACTTAATCTTATGGTACTTGTCTTGTGGACTTTTCTCTGTGTTTTTTTTTATTTCTTACGACTTTCGAGCGCTTCTCTTGGAGAGGAACTCTCATGGCATAACTTCCGTTCCGATCCCTTTCACATGCATGTTATAACCTTGTATGACTGTGATATATCACGTCAACAAAATATGTTCAGACTAAAGGATAAAGTTAAACTATTTACGAAAAATCATTGATCACTCCCTCAAAACTGGACTAATTGATCGATTTCGGGTCGACGGAGTACGGTTTGAAATGCGGATCACTTTTTATGCACTGAACTAACTTTTCACCGCGGGCCTTATAGGCGCCGAACATTAAACATGCCGAAATTTCTGTACAACATTGATCATTAGTTGGTTGCGTCGACAGAAAAGGTCCCCGTGCTATATAATCGCCACAAAATCGATATTCGATTGACGTTTTGTTTTCGAAATGGAATCATACGTAAACGATTACTTTCATAAAAAGAGTGGTAGAGTAGAATGATTTTTACTTTAAGATTGCTGATAAAGACTGCATAAGAAACAAACTATGATGACATAATGATATAAAGCTCATGCACAGAAGAAAGGAGTGTCTTCTTTAATTACAATGTTTTTATCTTTATACAAAGCGAAACATATCAATACATCCTAAATGAACATAAATCTTGAAAGCCAGGGCTTTCAGTTAGGTCCTTTTATTATTTTCTTAATAGATTGATGATCTTGGATTCTGCAATTGCAGAGTGAAAGACAATTTATACCAAAAAACACGCACATGGTGAATTCAATCATCAAAACTGCAAATACCATTTCTTTTTTCCGAAAGAAGGAGATACAAAGCTTTGGCAATGTGTCGACTGACGCATTTTTTTTCTCATTTCTGTTCACGATCGTAAGTTATTCAGCCAAAGAGCTGCACGTCTGGAATTTCGTTCATTCGAAACAGCCTTAAGTGTGTCCCTTAATCGGAAGTCCTGACACAAACTGCAATGTGTTCCCCACGCAGGCTTATAACAGCACCTTAACGAAAGCGATAGAGCATATTAACGCCCTGGATTGGAAAGTAGAGTCTGGCTCAATGAAGAAAGGCTGATTCGAGACGTTTCTTAACAAAAATAACAGACCGAACTTTATTTAAACAATCAAGGCTAATATCCATCTAAAATAAATCGACTGTCTGCATATGTGCATCAAAATCTAGACTAGACAACTTCATAGACAAACAGCTAAGTCAACATTTATCGCGATCGACTAGCTCAAACGCAGTGTCGACAGTTTTAAACCAATGAACAAATATAAATGAGCGAATACAAAAAAGCACACATTTCGGATCAGCATGATGGACGATCCTATCCGACCCTTGCACACATACAAAGAAGAAAGAACAGAAAACGAACCACGGGAACAATGACATTTCCCATAAGCCGGTTCCCTGCCTTGCCTACAGACTGACGGTTGTATGTAGACACAGATCTGGATACCAGTATGCTTCTCTGGCAGCGCGACCGCCAACAGCATACGAAAGACTGGACCGGTGCCATGAAGGATTCGCCCTGAATTAACGAAAGAAAGCGATCTGTCAGTTTATGAAATAGCTGGCGTCGATTAAATGAATATCAATATCATAAATACATAAACAACATTGGCCGCGCCGCGAAAACGATGAGGCGTATAGTTTACAATGTAGTTTCTTTGGCGGTCTATTTTTTGTACCTTCATAGTTTAGATTTTAATGGTTTGTTTGCCTTTCGGATTGTTTTATTTTCAATGCGTATTAGACATGTGCAGATCGGAATGGTTTGCATGCAGTTCGTTTTTAAAAGCCACTCGATAAATTCTAAATTGAAGACAATCAATTAATTGCACCATCTTGGTATATTTAAACATCATTTCAAAAAAGCTTAAGTTTACTTATCATAGCATCAGCAGATGTTTCCTGTCCTTTTAGTTGGAATTGCACTAAATGATATGAAATAATGTAATCGATGGCTCATTCAAAAAAAGGAAACATCGGCATATGATGTTCGTGATATCTTTAGAAAATAATCTGCACGACCATGTTTAACTGTACTAGACATTATCTTTTAGTCACAAGGGTCTATAGTTATCCTTCGAGCAGCACTATGTAATACAATCAATTACATTGCATAACATAGTACCGACCCCAGGATAGCCAAAGACGCCTTTGCTTTACGTACATTAAATTAACCTTAAGCTATATGGCTAAATCGCACACGTTTACTAGAGGAGAGCTGGTGCCACGATGGTTTCTTGTAGAGGTCTTTCAATGCCGCGGCAGTACTATTATGCGACCCTAGACGGTCTTGTCGCGCCCTACCCATACATTATTACAGGCAGACAAGACGAAATCGTACGATGAAATTTGAGATTTTATTTCCCAATGAGTGGGAAAGTAACAGTGACTATTAGTTCGGGGTCAGATACTGCGAGAACAGTATTCTATCCGAGGTGACACTTAAATACCTCACACCTATATCGCCAACAAAGGGGCACATACGTCAAGGATGGGTCGGGTTTGGGTGTGAGTTGAATTTTACAACGTTTTCAATAATATCGGTTGTATCATGGTGGTTAGCGCACCTTGCAATGATCATGGAACTTTCCGTAACAGCTTTCACAAACGTTTTCCTCTAATAAAATCATAGTCGTAAAGCTTAAACATGTACATAGGAACATGGAGTACTAACTAATGGGAAACAAGAGTCAGTAAGCAAGTATATATTTGTTTACGATGGTTTAAAAAGTCCTCAATCCTAATGTATTCAGGATGTAAACATTTAATGCATTCGACGGGCGTGCCAATTCATAGGAAATCCGACTTCAGCACCCAATCGAACCTGTCTTGCGGTAAAAAGAGGAAATAAATTACCGAATGAATTTTGATGTCACAAAAGAATGGCAAGCGTGTAAAAATTTAACACGTTACACAAATATGCAGTGTAACCCATGTTCTTTTCTAGTTGGTCGCCATTGTCTCAAAGGGTCGTTCATTCCCAATTGAAATAAGTCATTACATCATAGTATCACCGTCGAAAGATTCAAAATTGTACTGCTGTTTAGAAAGGCCACTGGCCCGCAATACCTCATACAACGGTTACACTCATATTAACAAAAACAATGTACGAAGGTGATCAAATGCTGATTTGCGCCCGTTTATGCGAACGTGATAGCACATATTCTCCCTCTAAGTCAAGACGAACGTGATGGCATAGCCATATATATCATGTTTGGTGACATCCTCAAAATCAATTGATATTGCGAATGGCTTGGAAGGCATTATGTTGATATCTCTCTTCGTACAAATCACAAGCGTTCATTTGCTTTTTTCTCAGTACGGAATCGCCACAATGTGCCATTTTCTTCATCATGAGCAGAGACAATGTGGGGATCCTATCTGTTAGGACTCACCTCATGTGTGTTATGCTATCATTCTAAACAGTTCATCGTTTATGTTGCCACCATATCAGGTACGGCTGCCCTGAAGAGATAGGAAAACTGATTGAGAAAACCATGGGTAAACGAACAATATCATTCTAACTTTGTCAACATCTTACGAACTCGACTTTCTCAAATGCATTGTAGATTAATAAAACCAGACACAAAAAAGGTATCGAAAAGTTATGCGAATTGTGTTGGGTAGGGAGGGCCAATATTAAACAATCGACTTTTGATTCGAGCGATAGCAATCTAGCGGTTTTAACTGAAGTCAAAGCTCGGGTGTCGGATTTCA
The DNA here is from genome assembly GCA_947846245.1 of Cerastoderma edule. Taxonomy (NCBI): domain Eukaryota; kingdom Metazoa; phylum Mollusca; class Bivalvia; order Cardiida; family Cardiidae; genus Cerastoderma; species Cerastoderma edule. Next base: position 4,137,799 of record OX401419.1, on the reverse strand, counting down.
GGGCGCGTATTGTCACTTTGATAGTTTGATAGGAGAATACGTAAGATAACGTATGTTTTATGATCTAATTACTCCCCCAATGGAGCCATTCCACTGTCATGGATCAGTGATCTGTTTTAACGGTTTTTGCGTTTTCAAGGGACAGTAATGGAACTGAACAAATATGTTTTCGGAACCGATATGAAAATGCGACGACACTTATTAATCATGTCATTCATTTAGTTTAAACTTTATTTTATTTTACATAGACTGTAAAGGGAGCCCGAAGCTTGGTCAAAGTCACTCTATATGGCTGCTTTCTTGATACGAAACCAGTACTCGCGCCGATCTGTGGGGTAGTCCCGGCAATGTTTACCTCGCCTTACGGGGATCAAACCCGGGGCACTCGTTACAAGAGGCCGACGCTTAATATGGTTCCACCCTCTCTCCCTTCGAATAGCATGACGACATAATTACATAGGCGATATAGAATTCAATTACTACATAATGAAATGAAGAAATTGGTCCTTTTTTATCAGAAGTTCAATTGTCAAACAATTCACAACACTGTACAGTGAAACAAAACATCAAGAACATACTGCACACAGTTCGAGAAATATTGAAGTGTGTCTTACTACAACTGGAACGAAGAGATCTTTCGGCAAAGGTCAAACATAAGAGAATTGTACCTGGCGTTTAATTGGGTCAAAATTTCGTGACAGGTAAACAATTTACAAACTGCAAGAGGGTATGTCTAGTTTGAATTGTTGACAATAGTATACTTACGTCCTAGACGTACGGTCGCGGGACCACTATCAACGTGTGCGTAAATATTCGTGAACTATAGTATCATTAGAGTACTTAACCCCTTTCCGTCCTATTGAATGATATGGCTGGTCCATTTCGAAAACAACGGCTGAAAACAATTCTGTTGTAGTGTCGTGTAAATCCCCTATATGAAAGAAGAATTAAAAGGATTAGCTCACAGATTGAGATTTTAATATTTTCAAGGTAACAAAGTCTTCTACGAATAGAATGACATCATATGTATATCAAAAGACAGAAAAATATATTTTTGCAATAAGTATCATCTCCTTCCATTACCATATTGATAGACATCTAAAAGTGTTTACGCGTTCATGCTTTGAAATAGACTTGAGTACCACGTGACCTGGTTAGAGGAACGACATTGACCTTAGAATGGTTCATATTGAATAAGGTTTTCGTATAGGATATCACCCGAATCCGTTGGTATAATGGCTGTTTACTTCGCGATTGTTTCAAACTGTTCATTAAAATATTTTTTATTGCTTTCCTCAATTTTACCTAGTTGATAATGGGAACAATTTGATTCAAGAATAGGAAACTTGATTGAACAAGTGTTGAAATTGGCGTTAGAGCAACAGAAGAAAAGATGTAAACAAATGAATCGTAAACAGATTCTTCATTAACAAAATGGATTGATATTTCAACTAACGTTATCAGGTCTAATCTTATATATGGACTTATTCTGATTATCATACTATTGACACTTCGTCTATCAGCAGAGCTATTGATATTTCGTCTGTCAGTCGGGAGACTAGCTCTTATGAAAATCTAATTATTCCAGTATCGAGATTTGACTAACAACTAAATTTTCACCTTGTATGTTAGAGAGTGGGATGGGTGGGGGTGGTGGCAATACTTTCAGGCATTGCATCGCAGACATTGACGTGGGCGCAAATGACATGCGAAAGTGTCTATATGCCACCATGAAATTTCACCTTGCGTCAGCCTTGTTATTAGATAAGCCATTGTGGAATTCTAGGAAGAATTAATTTTTAAGAACGATTTATTTCTTCAAACCGATGACCCAGGTACCAACATAATATCATATTGGTCACTTGTGAACACAGAACAAAAGGAGTTAACCTTTTTTGTTCTCTTTACCGTATCCATAAACATTACCATGTCATCTCGGGCTTAATTACTAGTTTAACCCTTTACCAAATGCCACATTTTCGACTGTTCTAAATTGAATGACTTTGCAGACGACATTCTAAATCTCTTGAAATTGAAAACCATTTATCTGATAGGGCAGAAAACATTGTGAAAAAGGAAAAATGCTCGTAAAGAGCAATTTCTCCTTTTCCCACAATGTTTTCCAGAGTCATCTTTAACAAACTGGTCAAATGTCGTTATTCTGTGGTAAGGGGTTAAATGCGGGAGAACTTAATTCATCGGCATCTGCTGACGAATTCGAATTCTGTCAGAGATAGAGTACGAGGCATGACGCCTATGGTTGTCAGGGATTGTAGGTTCGGTATTTTATTGTGTGGGAGGTGATTCTTATGCTAATCGCACGTCAGAAATGAGTGTTCTTCCCTTTCATCATTGATCGAGGCATGTCTGCTATGTCTCAAACAAATTCCTTCAGTACAGTCATCGAAATTATGGACGACAATTGAGCGCATCCATGATTCGAAACTTGTTTGGAAGTTCTTAGTCAATGAACTGTTGTCGCAGCACTGTACTTAAGTATTGCAAACGATATACAAGCTATCTTACTATCGCTGTATTTCAACAAATTGTTTAACCTTTCACTAAATTAAGTCACTCTCGATTTGGTTGTTCTCCCAAACAAGTAATTTCTCCTTTTCCCAACAGATTTATGTCCTATTAGAAGATTGCTTCTCAATTTCATCACGTTTTGAAATGTTGTCTGCAACTCTTTCGATTTGGAACAGTCAAAAACATTGGACAAATAAAATATGCTCGAGAGAATACCACGGATTTTGTCACGTTTCGCGGATTTAGAACTGTTAGTACAAAGCCATAAACGTTCCTTTATTTTCTATGTAAATCACTTCCTACTCGTATTGGTCATGGTTTCGGCAATCCCCGGCACAAGTCGGTACATAGACCTCGTAGGAAGTACATGAATACAGCAGAAACCCTAAGGAAATGCGGCTGTTTTCCGCCGGGTAACACACTTGATTACAACATTTCACACAAGGACTAAATATTTATGTAAATGCACATACATTAATTTTATATAACAATTGAATGAAGTTGTTTTTAATCAATAAATCAATCAATCAATCAATCAACAAATACACAAATCATCAATTATCTATTACAGAATGTACGTGCACGTTTAATGGACATACGTATGCATTAGGAGAGATCTGGCATCCACCCACGTTTGAGACCTGTGTCAACTGTACATGTGAACTAACAGACACCGTAAGTATTCTTATCTTTTGGGGTTTATTGCGGGTAAATCGCGTCAACATTGTTTCACTTATATTGCTATATGTGGATCGTAGATGATGGAGGAAGACCCAAAAGGTCCATCGCCGTACATGCTAAATCTAACTATTCATGACCATCAGCATGCCGTAATCCTGTGGAAAGACATCAGCCATATTGCTATGTGTGGATCGTAGATGATGGAGGAAGACCCAACAGGTTCATCGCCCATACATGCTAAATCTAACTGTTCATGACCATCAGCAAGTCGTAATCCTGTGGAAAGACATCAGCTAAATTGCTATGTGTGGTTCTTAAATGATGGGGGAACACCCAAAGGTTGGTCGCCCATACATGCTAAATCTAACTGTTCATGATCATCAGCAAGTCGTAATCATGTGGAAAGACATCAGCTATATTGCTATGTACGGTTCTTTATGATAAAGGAACGGTTGAATGATTGTTTTTTTTCTTCAAATAGATTATTGTGCCGTCGGCTTGTCCAAAAACTTATATATTCACTTAATTCTTTAGGAAATATACTAAGAGTAGTAAACAGGTTATGTCTCAGGCATAACTTGGACCCAACTTGTTTACATAAGCATGAAGTCGCTACCAGCACTATAAGGGTTAAGAAAATAGGAAAGACATTTGGAAACCATGACTCTTATCAGAGAGACAACTTTGTCGAAAATGATAACGCATTACACAAGACCATTTCTAGTGAAATACAGCCTTTGTTTCGAAGACGTTACTCTTTCAATAATGGTCGGTTTTTCGAATATAATGTTACCTGTCTGAAGTCGGTTTCAGCAAACCTAAGGCTCGTAAAGAACTCATGTTATTCCATTTATACAGGGTGACTCGGAGGTGAAGTGTGTCAACAAGGCGGATAACTGTCCCAAGTTGTCCTGTGCGATCCAGCGCAAGGACCCGAATACTTGCTGTCCTTATTGCGAAGGTATGTGATGGTCATGGCTTCCGAAACGAACATGTCTTCTTTATTGAAAAGACAAGAAACATGGCATATTTGTGGACTAGTCGTGGGTTTAATGAAGTGCATACAACCTTCCTTGCAGACCATGCCTTCATAACGTCTCTTGTCATTTCAATAAAGGAGGACACGAACCTCTTGTAGTCAATAGTCGTAGATTTGATAAAATGGATACCTCTTTTCTTGCAGACCATGGATTTTGTGCCGAAACGGCCGTGTCTCTTATAATTTCAATGAAGAAGACATACACTTTGTAAAGTCCATCGTCGTGGATTTAATAAAACTTGATACGATATGTCTTGTGGGCCATGGCTTTATAAATGGACATGTCTTATGTCTTTTCAATAAGGGAGACACGGCATCTTTTTGGTCTATGGTCTTGAATTTAATGAAGTGGGTGCAATTATTATGCAAATGGGGAATGTGTGCAAGTCCATTTTAACTTATATCAAGCTGTATGCCATGTTACTCGTATAATTCAAAGCAGCGACATAAAGCAATTAAGAGCAAGAAAGGAAACATTTTTACGTGATATTGTAAATGTGCCATCACAGTTCAACAAAGAAATACTCGTTATGAGCAAGCCCTCCTTGTATTATAAGAGGTCCTAAAATAATTTGCTATATATACTATGAAATAAGTAGGCTACATATAATGGTAACGGTTGAAGCTAATTCAAGCAGAGGTTTCATACACCCGATTCTGCTTTCAGGCAGTCAGGAAGATACTGCAATACTGTGTCTGGCCTTCGAAAGGTTTTTGAACTCACGTTTTTGTCTAGACGTAAAACAAATTCCGACATGGGAATCAATGAACTAAACGATAAACAAAATCAAGTCAATAAACAAAGTTTTGAAACAGTAACGCAAGAGAGTAAAGGGAACTAAAATACGAACGAAATAATCCATTCACTAAATCTCATCAGAGTGATGAGAATACATTCCAGTTTAAAGTTTAGTTTAGTCGTAAATAAAGGCCACTGGCCCACAATATAACGCATATACATCATACACTTCAACTCAAATATCCCAGACAGTTAATACATCTAAACAACGTTATCATAATTCGACTAACGTTAAAAGAAATATACTGAATAACGGCAAACCTATCTAAAAGATTGAAAGAAACTCATTTCAATGATTATACTGTAATACATTCGATTTTAGTACGCTTATCACAAAAGAACATCGTTGTAAACTAGGAATATTGCTCATGATAAGTATTCACCCATCATAGTTTCACATTACAAATATATAACCCCATGGGCCCGTTTTACTAAACAACTTACGGAAAATGTTTGCGTAAGTCAAAACTAATAAACATTGATAGTATCTTCAATGAAAGGACAATATTGCAATGTGACACGTCATTGGAAGCGTCTCGGAGAGACGATTCCAATGATGTGTTACTTTGCAATATTGCTTTGCCAAATATTGAAATAAAAGGACTTGTTGTTTTAGACTTACGCAAATCTTAAGCGTAAACTGTTTAGTAAAACGGGCCCCTTGAGTATACTGTATCATACCTAAACATACAGCCCATTTGGTACCTGCATGAAATAGTAAAGGTTGACTATCTGGAACCCGATCAGCCTAGGTGCACAATGTAGTCTGATCTCAAAAAGCAACATAATTGGGCCTTGTCAGACAGAAAACTCGTTACATGATGTATTTATAGCGTCATGCATCTTTGAAGTATTCAGAAAATGCGTTATCGTTAAAGACATCGTGGTGTAGGCATTTCGATAGTTTCTTAGCGATATGCGCATGTTATTAACCCTTTCTACGTACTGGTAGAATGTGCAGCAGACCATGTTAACCCTCAGAATGCTGGGTAATTTTTATAAAATTAGATTTGTGTCGCCTGGTTTTCAAAACCTTTAATGTAAGCTTAATTTTGATGAGGAAAGATACTCAGAGTAACAAACAGGTATGATCACAGGTAAGCCGCCAAGTAGATTGGCGGCTGGCCTGTGTTCTTATATGTTTGCATAAGCATAAATTCGGTTCCAGCACTGTAAGAGTTTAAACGGTATATCGAAGTGAAAATAAAATCGTCCATAAAAAAACACATAATGATTTATAGACAAATGTTTGAAAGGTTTCATTCTGCACTTAAGGCTGCTTGTTCACATACGTGAGGAAATTTGGAAGTTAAACATGAATTCCTAAATGCTGCACAACAGCTTAACTGTTATATGAAAGAAGCAATTTTAGACCATTCTCAATTATTTAGCTAACTATACAGTGAATAGACATGTATTTTTATCCAAAAGCGTAACATCGCTTTTGAGATCGACCGCATATGCTCTTTACATCCTTAGATTAATGGATGCTTTCTAAATTGATTTTGCTGTCATTAACAATGTTTAATCATTTTCGTATGCTTATACGTATCCAACAACAGTACAAAATTGTATTGGATCAACGATATTTTATTTTGACACTCAAATTTTCTCTTCTGTGAGCAAGCACTTTTAAAGAAAACATGTTTTGATGTCGGTGATAATGTTCATACCGAGTAAATCTGTTTCTATATTTGTCACGCTGATTTGATAACTATGTGATTTGCATCCCCGTTTTCAAAACGCATGAATATGTTGGATAAATCATATGCATGTGATTTAATGACTGCATTTTTGGAATTATATACATTTTCTTGCATTCCATAAACCCATGATATTTGCTTGCATTTTCGTTTTGGATTCCTGTTTGTTGCTTCTATAAATGTGAAGGAACGGGGAACCAAACAGAAAAAGTTCGGTCCTCTCTACCCATAGTTCGTAACTTTTAACCCTTAGAATATTGGGTAATTTCCTTAGATCTACTTTTGTGTCGTCTGCTTTCCAAAACCTTAAATAATTTTGTCTAGAAAAGATACTCAGAGTAGCAAACAGATTAGATCACAGGCCAGCTGATAATTTACTTGGCAGCTGGCCTGGATCTAACCTGTTTGCATAAGCATGTAGTCTGTTCAAGCACTAAAGGGTTAAATCCACATTCAAACGTTTGGACTTGAACGGCATCGCAACTATGGGTAGAGACTGAACATTTGCAATAAAAGTAAAGTAATCTTCTAATACTTCTTAAATCGCCATTTTATGTTCCTGTGGATAGCTCTAATATAGACCTAGTACTATTTATGCTAACTCTTAACCACTTAGTTCATTAGTACTTAATTTGCCAACCTATCCCTTAGTAGTTTGATTGTTTTAGTCTCTAACTGTTGCTTTTTACGTAATTTTCACTCTTCCGTGAAAAATACCCCCCTTTTTATCTAGATATTCCCAACATTCCTCCTACAGTGCGGGGTGACAATGACGAAAGTAGTTCCGTCAACAGGGCTTCGTGCACTTCTTCGGACGGGCGGACGTTTAAAGATGGCGACCAATATCCGTCAAACTCTACAGGCATTAAGCCCACATCAAATCAACAATGTGTCATGTGCGTCTGTCAGGTAATTATGTACTGTTTATAATCTAGATCGTTCTAATGGATACATTTAATTCTAAAAGTCTCTCAACAACTTCCTTTAGGATTTAAGTCTTCCAAAGTATTGTCTTTTTTATCCTTATTGTTCAATCAGTATGCAGTGACGCTAGGTACCAATCGAAACTTCTCGGGTATTTCCGTGAGCTGAGAATTATACCCCGGATATGAGTGTAGGGTTACAACTTTTCGGGTAAATGGACCCCGGCATATGACACATTTCCACAGGGTCAACATTAAGTAGTTCCATGTATATGGAAGCGTTGGGCATCCTTTTAAATCAGTTTTTATCGGTAACTCATATGAAATGGCGAAATGGTAAGTTGTGACATATAAAGTTTTGTCCTAAATCAAATTTAACGACTTTTTAGATTTCACATTTAATATCTATATTTCAAAAACTCAAGTTAAGTGACGTCATTCTCGCGGGAAACAATATGGCGAAATGCATATTATTTCAGAGGCATTTTCATTGGATAAACCCTATGTGGTCAGATTAGCTAGGTAACTTAGTCTCGACTGTGGTCATATGTTTTCGAAGTTCCACATTCGTTTCTGAATTAATATGAGGAGAAATGAAACTATATAAATAGATCGTGTTTGTTTCTTTTTAATGATAGTCCATTGAATGAACTTGCGCCGAGGGCATTTAAAAGAACATCTTATTATAAGTGTTATCATCATTATTATCATCGTTATCATAATTCTATCACCGTCATCATTATTGTATTCTATTAGTATTAAAGTCGGCTTGTTATGCTTTGTGTTTTGCAGAACGGACAATCTCTCTGTCACCTAAAGACGTGTTTAATACCACGAGGCTGTACGTCATTTGTCAGCCAGCCCGACAATTGTTGTCCGGTCTGCGCAGGTAAAAGCACATCTGCATATTGCTTTTTTCTTTATTCTACTAACTTTCAAAAGTGCAAGAAACCATAGTTAGGGACAACAAAGCAAAATTGCGGCATAAAGACCGCCCAAAAAGTCGCTTATTGTTTATGCTGCCAGTCCTATGGATTAAACCTTTTACCACACACCATGACGCTGCTATTTATTAGGATCGTCTATTGAAACACCATATCAAAGTTTCGGTATAAAGTACGCCGAAGAAAGTCTCCTATTTTTTATGCTGCTAAGTACTCGAGTATTCGACCAGATGCGCTCGGGTTATTCCAGGCTACCGATTGCAGTAAGGCCTGTTTGTCTCTGCCTTACTCCAAGAGCCCGGTTTTCCTGGCTTTAACTTCAAACGATCGAATGGAAACAGGTTCCAGCTCATTAACCCATATTCTTCGTTTGTTCCATATAATCATTAACGAACAATGAAACAAAAAGCTCTTGAAATCGTTAAAATCCGCGAAACGGTTTTCTGTGCGTATAACCAGGGATGATTTTGAAATAACTACATACCCGCTTCTGATGTAGTTTATGTGTGTTCGACATGTGGCTACATGCGGGGGTGGGTGTTTGTGTGTGCCTAACAAACATTAAACAATCATTTCTAGTTGATTCTGCATGTATTTGAACAATTTATTCTTCTACTCCCACTTTATTAAAGAAAACCTTGACATTACATGGTTTGTCGAAGATGATAAGAATGTAAAGATCTCTGTATTTAGACTGTTTTTTTGTTGTTTTGTTTTTCGATTTGTTTCCTGTCACAGATAATTAAAACTTTTTTCATTTGATACTAATACAGGAGAAAATTCAGGATTTTGATACAAGTAATAGGATAATGCCATTGACGAGATATTTCTCATCTTCTGTCAGGTGTATTGAAAGAAACCATAATCGCCGTCCAGAAATATCGGCCAGAACGCCAGGACGATATGTTTATTTGTGGTGGTTTAACAATGCTTCTCTTAAAGTGAAATACCCGTAATCTGTCATTTTAAATTCATGTCCTTTCTCGGATTACTTCGTCCTCAGTACACATCGGTCTGGGTAGAACTATTCGCTTTACACTGAATAATATCTTGTACCGACCGATGTATACCGAGAACAAACGAAGTAATCCGATGAAAGAATGAGTTTCAAAATGGCGAATTGTGAGTAATCTACCTTAAATATCAGTGATCCCAATCCAATATTTATTTTAGAACCCGCTTTATCGTAGGCCTGAAATATCCTTTGTGACAAACAATTTCTACCATCTACTAACTGAACTTGAATGCCCAATTTCAGATTGCGCCGATCCCGACGGATTGAAGAAGAATGGAACATCCTGGCACCCGACGGTCTCAAACTTTGGCGAGATAGAATGTATCACGTGTACATGCGAGGTGAGTTCTGATTGATTGATTGGATTGTATTGATTAAGGGTTTTGATTGGTCGGTTTGATTGGATACGTGTTATGTTATGATTGGTTGTTTATGGATGTGTTTTACGCTGCTTTCAAACGATCTTTTCTTCACACGAAAACATTCCATTAGTAACTAGTAATGGTCACTTTCATTGATAGTACACATTGATCCATGACTGCTTTACCATGTGAACATTCATTTGGAATGTTCCTATGAAATGAAAATTGACATAAATGGACTTCACGTTTATTTGGTAATTAATCTATTTATATTGAATTAAACAAGTATCCAATACAGTTGTTGCCAAGACATGCAATGCACATCTATTGCACAGATTTTTATGTCCAATACCAACCATAGAGATCTAAAGTAATCATTGAGCCAGAACAATATAATATAATAAATATATTTCTGACCCAAGGACAACTTAAGACTCCTGTGATACCAACAACTTGTAATACGAAAGAACCAAAACACATTTTGTTTACTGCTCTAAGTAATGGGGATGATATGGCGTTTAAAAAGCCAGTTATTCATTTGAGAAAAGTGTGTCCTAATCCTGGTTTCCTGTCTTGGTTTCGTAACAGCGAATGGCGGTGGTATATGAAAGTATGAAATAGCTAAAATGGCGTAAGACATAAATACACAAACTGGTCTTTCATTCTCTAAGATACTGTACTTGAAATCAATTCAGGTGCACAATCCATGAAGTCGATATACCGGTTTGTGAACCGTATCAACCATCTATGGGGTAACGGGTGTGTCTGTGTAGTAAATCTGTTAAACTCGGCTAGCGCCAGTCAAATTAAACATCATAAAACCTCAAAATAAACTATCGGCAGATCGAATTCTTGATTCATTGATGAACCACACTCTGGCGCTTTCTACGAGACATTCTAAACCCCGGACCGGGTCATTTGTAACGGAGACTTGTGGATGAATCATTGGTTAACCCTATACCAAACGCCAAATTTTCGACAGAAAACATTGTGGGGAAAGGAGAACTAGCTTTAACCTTTAATCCATTTAACCCATTGCCAAACAATAGTGACACTTATGTTGCTGACGACTCTTGAAAACATGGTGGGGAAAGGAGAAAGTACTCTTGGGTTAAATAGATTAATGTTCTTTCGTAATAGTACAGTCTGCACTTGCTAGTCGAGCTGCACATGTGAATTGGACTCTGATTAGAGTTTTGAATTTTGTGCACATGTCTGCTCGAAAATGCTTGTTGTAAAGGGAAAAGTGCCATTCTTGTCGTATGACCAATCACTTATAGTTCAAGTTCACATTGTTAAATAACTGTGGAAAGCGGCGCTAAAACGCAATCGAACACCACAATTACATGTCGAGGAATTATTCCTTTTTCTGAACTCGCCTGGAGCACGAACGAAAAGGTTTAAGATTCCGTTCGTCTCGCTTTTCTCGCGACGTTCTCAGGCATTTTAATTCGAGGAATAATTCACGGCTCCCGTTGGCCTAAACAAAATTCGCACTCACCTCTGAGAGAGCCCTTCGCATCGATAGTGATGTTAGTTCTTCGATTTGAACACTGTACAGAATACACATTAAAGTGTCGATAAGAACTCCCTACTCCATAGTATTCGTACTTTCCTCACTTTGACGCATATGGTTCATAGGTTCTCACAGAGACCTGTGACAATATACTGCTTAAGTTATTATGAACAATTTATACCTTTGCTGCATTTTTTTCAAGCTAGTACTTCAACGACAATGCACTTTCGTTTTATATTTTCGTATACAATTCCTTTCAGTATATACTATTGAAGCATTCAACATAAAATATTAATGGTTTGGAAGTGTAACGTATTCTTTCGATTGAGTTAATGATCATTCTTTTTACCTGAAGCGAGCAGTAAGCATCAGTGGATAGAATAAAAACCAGTTTAGTCATATAATCACAGAAATGTAACAGAAGTAGACACAAAACATTAGAAACTGTATCCTTATCTTATAGTCTAATGATCATAGTCATAGAATGGGCTGTTGCCCACACTGAATAACTTCTTTAATTTTCCGTAAGTTGCATATTAACAATATTGCCTCTTTTCGGGTGTATGACGGAAATGAAACAGTAAATGAAACACTTCATCTAGCCTCTTGGTAGTTAGTCATACCCTACGTCTACAGAACGGCGGAATCTCTATGTCTAGTCTGTTCGTGCAAAACGTGTTCTTAGCTTCATCGCCAACCCGATCAGTACTCTAGTGTTTCGCATTCTGTTATGTGTCCTCTCATAGCGATGATTCAGTCTTTTTAGTTTATCAATCACAAATATGATCGACAAGTGTTATGTGTTCGATTTGTTGTTTTTTATGAGGAAAGGGTTGAAAAGGCAGCGAAGTATGATGGTTCAGAAAAGAATCAGGAAAAATACCCAGGTTCTTACTGGTTTCCCAAGTATATACATCGAGTCACGATGCCCTGGTTGGACAATTTGAAAATATACACCTAAATCACAAATCTTTGTAAGACAAGCCCAAGGTTTCTTGCAAGTACATAGTCTACGATCCTTCAACATTAAGTTAAAGCAGTTTCCTTTTTTTTCATTTCAAAGGTTTGTTTTACCTCAGACAACGAACTTAATTGCACGAAGTTGTAATTATTATTCTGGGCAGACAAGCCACATAACGTCGCCTGACTGCCGAGGTGGGCGCCTAGACGCTAATTACTTTTATTTCATTCGACTGTTGTGCACTGTGTCTAATAAAAAATCAATCATAAGATATTGGTCGAGTCCTGTGGAATTAAGAGCATTTGATAAATTACACGCCAAGATTACAGTGTGAAGAAGAGTCTTTTATGTTAACTATTTGATGGTTATTATACTCATCTTCTTTTATTGGTATTCATTAGAATCGTCAGAAATTGACAATGAAAGTGCTATTGCCGTTTCTTTTTTTATGTCCAAAATGCTTTAACTTTGACAAGTATCATCATCAAATAGGGAATTTCTACAGTCATTTGCCACAGGTTTCTTACTTCCGGGGTATTACGGAAAATTACTTAGAATTCTCTAGAACATTTTATTAGTTATGTTTTAATACGCATTTGATACTCTTTATCCTTTGATTACGTAAGCCCACGAATTAAGAACGCGTGAAAGAAGCAAGCTCTCGTTCTTAAGAAGAATTTCCCGCAGTTCATAACGTTCAATCCCTTGTTTAAGACGATCTTATTCAGAAATCCTTACCCCCTGGAATATAGATACGTTTTTCGTATGCAAAAGAGGTGTGTTTCCATATCCCATTTCTATATTGACTCCTATAAACTATATTGCAAAACGCTCATTGAAGTCCTTTCGGTGAGAAGATTCAAGGAGGTTCTAATGTTTAGGCCATTTACACATATATTCATTATCATCAACAAGCTCTAAGTAGATTCATTCCATCACAAAAAAGTAGACCAGCAAAGTCACATCTTTGTCTCTTTCAGGAGGGTGAAATAAAGTGTAAGAAGAACTGTGTTCCGGACCATGAGTTGCCGTGCCCACACCCGAAGAAGCCCAATGGGGAATGCTGTAAAACATGCCCGCTTGTAGCAGGTGGGCGTGTCCCAGATGGGGCCCTGGAAGGGACCAAGGGCCCACCCACCGAGAAAACTCCGAGGGAGAAGAAAAAGAATAGGAAGGGTAGAAAGGGCCGGAAGAAGAATAGGCGACGGAAGAGATTGCATTGTAAAAAAGAGAAAAATAAAAGTAAGTTTTAAGGGCTGTTTCTGCATGCAACGATTCACAAAATGTTTTACACCGTTTCGATATTTATGAGTGTATATGCAAAAGAATCGTTTGAATGTTCATGTAGACAGATTGAAATTGTATCATTTATTAAGTTCTCACATTAGAATCAACTGTTATGGCCAAAAGCAGATTTGTGCTGCTTTTGCCGAATAAAGTATTGGATTGACTTTGTATAACCGAACAACGATTGGAACCGGTGTTAAGACCCAAACCGATCCAATATACCGAGCCAGCGAGTCTGCCTCCAAAATGCCCTTAATACATAAGCCTTCAAATGCTGGGTAGTTTTCTAAAAACATATTGTGTGTCGTCTGCTTTCTAAAAGATACTCAGAGTAGCAAATAGGTTAGATCACAGGCCAGCCTAGATCTCACAGTTTGCATGAGCATGATGTCGGTTTCAGCATTATAAGGGTAGAGTTGATGTCTACGTCTTTGGTCTCTTTTTGAGTTCACACGGATGGGCGTAAAACATATGAGCAGCGTTAACGTTCTAAATATCTCTTCCACGCGGATCAAGTTCCACAATGTGACACTTTTTAACAAACACTCAGTGTAACTTACCACACCCATTATCATTCAACGACTTGATTACGCAATAAAGACGATTTGGTTGGTGAGAAGTCGTTCATGCTTTCATGAAAGCTTCTTGTAGAACATTGTAATAACCTTAAAGTGTTCAACCATAGACCTGTTTATTGTTTGAAAACAGACGGCATCGTAGGAATGGTGTGTCCCTGTCCTCAAATGTCATTATGCTCTTACATACTGAAGATGGGGTTCTTTATCAAGCTGTTGTGACGATATGATTTGCAAATGCGGTATTTAAGGATTTTCCCCTTTAAGACATTTTCCCCCTTTGAAGTGATTGCCCCTATAGTTCGTTTTTCTTGTAAAGCCATTTTCCTCTTGCTCTTTATCATAAAGTGATGACTGCGAAGATTTACGCAGGAATACATTAAAGGTCCAATTCCCCCAGACGAGAACTCATTAAGCATGGTTTGACACTGATTTAATACAAATTACGGATACATAAAGGGCGTAATCCACGAATGGGCACTATTTAGAGGAAAATTGATACTTTTAATGAACGTACAAGCTTTCACTTCAAATAGGCGTTTAAATCCTTATCTGTTTTGAGAAGCTTGCGAAGAGTGATACTTTTTCAAAGAATTATTGTTTCTTCTTAATCTTGTTTCTTTTTAATCAAAGTCTTAAAAAAGGAACGAAGAAACTTTGTTCGGTGGATAACCAAATATTAGAAACATTGTAACAAAACGGGAACACGCTACTGCCAAAATAATCCGCTTTTTTGCCCCAAAAACGTTTGGAAACATTTATAGGGAGTAAAGCGTTAATGTATTCAAACTCTATAAGCAATATCAAATTTCCAATCAGAGTTATTTGTCTTTCAGTATGTCTGGCGTCATTTTCGTGTGTCAGTATGTCTCCATTAATAGGTTTAATTGGGAGTTTCTTCTTTCTTGATTCGTTTTTCATTATAGGTATCATTCATTTGATATATGAGAACAAATTGATATGAAATTGCCTTATTTGTAGATGGAAGCATGTACTACAAATAAAATTGTTAAGGAGAGGGACTTTATAAGCTTAAAGCTTTCGTCCCAATCCTATTGTAAACAATTTTACAATAAAATATGTTTAAACTAAATAAAATTGACACATTGAGGTTGAAATATTTATATTGAGCAAAAACTACGTCAGCTTACTGAAATGAAAACCTAAACAAACTTAATGGTTGAATGGGTTATTGAGAGCCATCGTCTGCATATTACTGTACAATCTTCAACTAATTATGAATGAGTAAATGTGTCTTGTCAAAGGTAACGCAACATTACAATACAAAAATATCAGATATACTTTTGGAAGAATTGGTAATAAAGAACATCTTCATGTCTCTAGTCACAGTGGCTTCTAAAGATGTCTGTGACAGATATGTCAAACAGTAATGTGTGTGTATGTTTGGAATTGGAATTAGTGCTGTTTCCATTCCTTGGTTCCTAGTATTTGGTCATCAGCACTAACATTTCTTCGGAGGATGCAGGTTGTCATTGAAAACTATTTGTGAGCTATTGGCATTTTTTCAAAAGGCTCTCCTAGCTAATGTCCTGCTGATGTATAAAGACGAGTATACGCACAGAAACGGTTAAACACACATGCGATGCTTAAAATGTCACAATGTATTGTGCAATGTTTTCTTAAGCTGTTGAATCAATGCATTACAACTTGAGTCTAATATATGTATTTGCGCAACACAGAAGATTGATAAATAACGAAGGAGGCATGGCCTACTCAACAGTTAAAGACAGTTCTTGGTCAGATGTGTCCAAGACTAGCAAGTCAAAAGCTAAAATTAAAAACAAATAAAGCATGTAAATGTTCATTTTTTCTATTCAAATAGACAAGAAGAGGTGCCGAAATCGAACCCGGAGGCGTGGTAAGAAAAATCGAAAACGAAACCGGAAACCCAAACAAACGACGCCATTATCGTTGATGGCGACGACGGCGCCCCCTGGGATAGATTTAGCCAACCTTTGTCTAAAGCGGAAGCGGAAGTACCTTGTGTATAAAGCGATCAGCGACACAGAACTGCTTATAGCGTTCGACGACATTTCCGGGGGAAAGGTGAACGTCTACAGATGGAAGATAACGAAAGGTAAACGTTGTCATGACTTTTAAAAAAAAAAATGATGTCATTCTCTACAGACGTTGAACTTATATTTGTTATTTGGGTTAAAAAAAAAACTCGGGGTATATTACCGTTTGAAATATGTTTTGAAAATAGTTCTCTAAAGAGGCCTTTACGAGAAATGATTAAAACAAGGTTTTTTCTGCATAAAGAACAAAAAAGCTATTCGATTAGTATCAAATTACCTTGTATGCGTCTTCGATTTGAGATTGCATGGTCAAGAGTATCTATCGTTTTATTAGGTTCAACTTCTATTTCTTTCGACTATTTCATTCTTGGTTACTTATTATGTATATACAAATGTAATGCATATGTTCATGTTTATGAGCCGGACGCCTTAAATGATAAGATAATTAATTGTTTCGTCCTTTTACTTGATTGCATGATATTGTTGTATTATTTCAGACGACAGACAAAGTGTGATAAGCTATACAGAGCCACAAGAGGTCGCTGCGGTAGACTTCAGAAAAACTATAAATAATACAAACGTCGTTGGAACAACAGGACAAAGTAAGTACAGCAATCCATCGTCTCTACCCTTTTAAATGTACTGTTTATACCATCAGTGAAGTTTGAAATCTTTAAATCAAGGTCAGGATTTGTTAATCGTCATATTTCATTTTCACTGCTAAATCTGATTTTTCTTTCGATTCTATAGATGATTTACGATGGCCTTCACAACGACATGCATTTAAGATCATTGTACTCGATTTTGTTTTCAATTTGCAATGTGACAAACCATAATTATATATGCATTGTACCTTACAAAGCATGAACAGCCTTTTTAGCATGACATCATACATTAAGGCTTCTATTTTGAATTATATTCGAAATCGAACCAATCAAAATATTTATGGTTGTGAAAGAATTAGTTCTAGGGTCAAGCTTTGGAATCGACACAAGGGGATCGTTTGGGTAGATTCACGTGAATAGCTGAGTTCAACCTTACCATTCAAATCTATATTGTCAGTCGGTCCGGAGCTGGTTATTTATCCAGGGAGCAGACATAAGAGTGAATAATACAAGTTGTAAGAATTCGTTTCACAATCGGGGAGAAATGAAACCAATAAAACATTGACAAAAAGCAACATGTCTTAAAGGGAAGTAACTTGCAACTTAATGTTCGGGTTTGTTTTTACTGGTAGTTTCCCTTGAATGTACCATACTCACCGACACATAGATTATGTTATGAACTTATGTATAAATATTTTCTCGAATAAATGATAGACAGTTCAACAATATCCTCCAATTATATGCCCCAAGCCTTCAATCATCCGACTTTATTACGCATTTATTTCAAATAGTTCATTTTCTCTTTATTTCAGAGCACTACAGAAAGTTCAAGAAGCGATTAAAGGAAAAACTTGACAAGTGTAATTCGGATTGCCAGCCAGAACTATTCATGAAAATCCTACAAAACGTCAATGTGCATTTACTTAAATTCGGCGAGGAGTGTAATACTTAGTGTGAAACGATCGCGAATTCTGCTTCTCTCCTCCATTGCCGGACTTGGACTTTGGAAAAGAGAATTTACCGAATCGGACCGCAGGTGTGACCGGAACTCGTCGAAATGTTTGTGATCGGACCGAATCCCACAGTAAAGTACCGGAACGTATAAAGATCGACAAAGAACTGTTCATGATGACTTTTGTCGAATTACTAAGTGTCAATGCGATGAACGCCATATGGACCTTTTCACAAAATCATTTCGAATATGGTTTTAAGATTTATCAATATTGTTTATCAATATTGCCAGAATAGATTACTTTCTTTTGTTTTGTATTGTGACATACAAACGCGAGTTATTTATTTTTTACTGGACACATGTTAATGAATCCTTAACTTTGGTGACATCGGTGCATAAGGTATTCCCCTTTGCTGCTATCTAATTCCTTTAAGGAACACAATAGCTCATTGATTCTGTCTTTAAAGCTTCAGAGACACAAATAAATGAGCATTGTAAAATTTGGTTACATTATTACAGGTCTAGATAAGTGGGATATGAATTCTACTTATATCTACATGTAATGTATTCCTTTTCTTCAGATTTCATTGTGGGTACTAATAAAATCATCTTGGTGAGACGACTCAAATGTGTACCCTTAATAAAAGGGTTATTTGATTTGTACTTTATGAAAATACCATAAATGCCATGTAAATTTAAAACATCTGATAGTAGGCGGCTGTATGCTGTATAACTACCTTTTACCTATCGATTGGTGGACTTATTCAGATGGGTTTATTAATTACTTTCGCGTGATTTATATGAGGACAACCAACAGGCTTAGACGGGTTGGCGCTTTTCTTAATACGTTGGTTTCAAACGGACATCTTATATGACTTAACGGAAGCAAACACACCCAAATCTTGAACTCGTTTACTATGAGCAATGTTCCCATTTCGTAAAGGATATTTATTTCATCTTTTGCCACAAGTGTGTTAAAGGAGTCTTCAAAAATGAATGAGGCTTAGATACATTGTTAATAAACGTACTCAGTCGAAGGTATCCTTGCGACCGTTCATCTAAAGAATTTAAGTAAAATATTTGTGAAAGTCAAAACTGATAAACATGGAAAGTATAATAATAAAAGTACAATATTGCAATATCACATGTCATTGGAAGCGTCTCAGCGAGACGATTCCAATGATGTTCTACATTGCAACATCGCATATCTCACTATTGAAATAAGGGCGATGTCGTTTTGAACTTTCGCAAATCTTATGCATAAAATGTTTAGTAAAAGGGTAACCTGGTCTCCAACTTTTCAAAGGATTTCGAACCAAGTTCAACAATTCTGGGCGCTGTCATTTATTTTGCCCGTATAGCAATGACGTAATATGGTCCACAAGATAGTAAAAACAAAAACAAGAGAACATGGCTAAACCCAGTGTCTTCTTACCTAAGAAGTCCTTGTTTGAGAACCGGATTTTGTAATTATGTGTTTTTCAATCTTCAATCTGTGATTTTAATTGTTGTAAATAAATGATGATTATAAAGCTACATGTTAGTCAAGTGTATATAGACTTGTTACCGGTCTCCCGTCCATCTCTGAAGGAGAGTCGATCCACTAGACAGCGGGTAACCAGTAAACGGAATACCAGATCGGCAATCATCGGGTATTTCCGTACGTTATCATTGAATTCGATATCGTTTACCAAAACAAAGATGGTCTCTATGAAACTCTATGAAACTCGTCAAGTTGGCATCATAAAGTAATAATCGGATTATTTGCTCTAAAAAGAATGAATAAGCATGGTTCATTGTTCGCTTACTCAGCTGAGGTTTTATGAGCTCCGGATCTTTAGAGACGAGAGATGTTTCCCTAACTCTTTGACTCAGATCATTGCTTCACTCCTGGTTCCATTGTAACTCACATTGATGCAAATGTTGTATGAAATTTAAGAAACCATTGTGTGATATAAGAATTACTTGCTATACAAGACCGATTCTTCCGCTTGTCGCAATGCGGTTTACCTACTTGAACAAATAATTTTTTTCTATATTTCATATTGTCATCTGCTGTTGTTTTCAAATAGGACCCGTCTAAAAAAAGGGAAACTCACTCGAACGAATGTATTATTCTATACCACCTTTCAAAATAAACGCAAGAGAAAATATGAAAATACGGACCCAAGTCAAATGCAGCTTATTCGATAAGAATGGAAAGAAATTATACATGTTTCAAACTTGGTCGAGATACCATAGATGGTAATTTCGCCCCCTATATCTTCGACACTTTTACTGGAACTGTTTCCAGAAACTGACACCGTATATAATAACATGTATACGAGGTAATGCTAGCTTTTAGCAAATTAAGTTTTATCGTCCATGTCAAATATCTGACACAGTACGACCGTGTACGCTTTAAGTGGATACCTAACTAGGACCGATACAGCATCGTCGTTATTTACTAAGAAATGAATATCCTTGTACAGCCCTTTCATGAAATATAACTTTACGACCAACAGCAAACATATGGGGTAACACTAATTGCGTCTTTTTTGAAAGTCGGCTTTTAAATAGAACGTTCTTGTGTTTGAAAACCATGAAGCACAAGCTATTTGTTGGTCTTCACAGACGCTTTCTTTATAGCGAGAGACATACCTTCACAAACGCTTTCTTCATAGCGAGAGACATACCTTCACACACGCTTTCTTTATAGCGAGAGACATACCTTCAAACACGTTTTCTCAATATACATTTCAACAAGGCCTAATGGCTATTGACGTAATCATATATATATATACAGTGATGCTAACAACATATTTCAACATGATAAAGATACTGAAAGGTAAAATAGTCAATACAAATATAAATCATCCAAATTTACATTGCTATATGTAATAGTATTTAAAGATATTTCCTTTTTCATCGATTGCAAAATTACTGAAATAAGTCGACTCAGCTGCTCGGATAAGTTACCAGTACCAACGTGGACCGTGGAAAATATGGCTGAGCGGAGCTTTCTGCTTCAATATAGCCTGTGATCCAGGGTAGCGTTTTTATAAACAGTTTACACTTAAGATTTGAGAAAGTCTAAAACACAATTCTTCTTATTTCAATATTGGGCGTAGCAATATTCAAAAGTAACACTTCATTGAAATCGTCGCTCCAAGACGCTGCAAATGACGTGTCACATTGCAATATTGTCCATTGAAGATACTATCCATGTGTATCAGTTATGACTTACGCAAATATTTCCCTTTAGTTGTTTAGTAAAACGGTGCCTTGACTCGTACGTATACCCCGAATAAGGCCTGGTGCGGGGTATATACACGGAGCAGGACCCAGGCTAGCTTCAATCTCAACCATCCTACCATACCATATCTGTTTAAACTTTTAGAATAACCATAGACCAAGAAGCAATAGTTGTAATGACCTTCATTCTTTCATAGGACGTTGGTGAACTGTTAAAGCATTGTGACTATAAAAAACAGTTCTATGTCAAAACACCTGTACATAGTACTGGCCTGGGTATGATGCTGGCTCATTCAACGTTATTTCAACGTTGCTTGAGTTGAAGTCAGATGAAGTCTTTTTAAGACCACGGTCGCAAAAGAAGAAATTCGTCGTGTCTAGCAATTTGCTAATTGATCAAAGTAATTTGTACTATAGTCAGTGCTGTCGCATTGTGCATCGTGTCCTTGGGGTTATGCGTGGCCCGGTGGTAAAAGAAGTGGATTTGTTACTCGGGCGGCCTGAGATCAAGCCACAATGATACCGAGGGAATGTCCTTTGGCAAGACACTTTCATGAACCTAGCATAGTACCTGAAAGTCCCAGGACAGTTGAAATATGACGGAATGTTTTTTGACACGGAGTAAAACCCTTCACATCAATTTATGCCAGTCCAGAAACACAATACGAGGGAATGAGTTTATTAAGCTGCGTCATCTAGACGCTTTTAACCGATCCTAATGAAAGCTCCCATTACCCATAATGCTATGTTTACCCCCGTTTTTGGTTTATCGACATTCATTATCTTGCATATAAATGACTTAGATTACTACTATGATTGCTCTGCTTCCGTTTAATAAAATATCTTAAAGCATTACCAATTTCATCATTGGAGATTTTGTGGCTAATCTGAATTCAAAGCAACAGCAGACGACGATTTCGAATTATTCAAAACCACATTATTTTTGCGGTATGAGGACGAAACCATTTTAACAAAAGGGAAAACTTCTTGTCACAAGCATTGTCACAAGCATTCGCTTTATGTTTCACAGAGGATTTTGAAACTTTTTGCTAAAGGTTACATGTTAAGGTCAGTTTGAAAATTGTTCTAGTCTATATAAGCGTTCTTAAGACTTACGTATGATGAAACTATATCGAATGTAATGAATCAAAATAGAGAATAATTCTTCTAGGATGTCCCACTTTGGACGGGAACTAGCAATTTCGGAAGACTAGACGTAAATGAACTCAGAATAAAACTACAGATAGAAATCACTCTTTGTACAAATGAAGCATTTGCTTATACCAGGCAATTACACGTATCACAGCTATAGAATTTTACCA
This sequence comes from Cerastoderma edule, assembly GCA_947846245.1. NCBI lineage: Eukaryota > Metazoa > Mollusca > Bivalvia > Cardiida > Cardiidae > Cerastoderma > Cerastoderma edule. The sequence goes on along the minus strand of OX401419.1, from coordinate 4,115,313 downwards.
GATACCAAGTAGTGTATCTGAGCTTTTTAAATTCCAAACGGCAATTTCTTTTAACAATTTTACAAACAAAATGCGCATTTATTGTACATTAATTTGTGTTTTAATTGTAAATTACGAACGTCATTTATACCAGGCAGATTCCTTCAATTATATTACAAAACGAAGGATTCAATTCTTGGGTATAGCAAGTCTTTAAATTCTATGAATTATTTGCGGTAGACTTCCTTTAAAAAATGACTTACGAAGGGGTTTGCGGTATAACTTCCTTTAAAAAATGACTTACGAAGGGGTTTGATTTCGCTCGGCCAAAAACGTTTTAAAGGGTTAAACTCCTCTCTCCCCTTTTCTCGTTCTCTCAAGGTGGTCTTGCTATTTGGTTGACTGTTTTCAATCCAATTGCCTCACACTGAGTAGACCGTCTTTGTGTAAAGAAAGAAATCTTTATGTTTGGTACGACCTAGTCTGTTACTCAACGTAAACTTGTTGTAATGGGCCATCATAAAGATGATTCAATGTCAGAAACAGTAATTATCTTTTAATTATCACCTGAAAAAGAATAAAGATGAGATAGGCAACTCATCTATGTCCAGCTGCTAATTGTTCTTCACCTTTTGTTGGAGAAGTAATACTTTAGGACAGAACCGAGGGGGTTGAACAGTTATGATGATCGCAGACATGTCTTACTTTGTTGCTTGTTCTTCTCTCCTTTTTTCCGGAACAATGTGTCTGCTCATCTACAGTATTGGACTATCGCCGAGCGAAAGCGATCTAATATTTAGTAAAAAACATATGTATGTGACAAATCGAGCAAAAAACTCTAAAAGACACAATCATATCCGATCAGTACAAAAAGCATTGTCGTCATCTTATCAGTTGCACTGTCTATCTTTGAACACGCATGTTCTATAAAGCATGTATTAGGTTCTCTAAATTGCATAAACGTTCCACTAACGCTTTATAACTCCCACCTCCGAGCAGACTCGTCCTGAATCTTGGTCTTGGGGGATACGTTGGAAACCCAACTCCGATATGAGTAGAAGCCTTCGCTCAACGCTGTCACCGATTTAACGAACTGAGCAAGTAGACCTCTCAATACACAATCACATCCGTTCTGTGAAAAATACTGTCGTCAAAATTTCTTGAAGGCATCTGTATCATAGTGATGCATATGTGTGAAAGTCAGAGCAATAGGTCATTGGCACGACCACAAGCATTCTTTAACCATGTGCCTACAGAAATATTTTAGGAATTCAAAATGAAGTAAAATGGAATAAAACTTGTTAAGCATATTTCAGGAATTCGAAATGAAGTAAAATGGAATAAAACTTGTTAAGCATATTTCAGGAATTCAAAATGAAGTAAAATGGAATAAAACTTTAAGCAAATTTTAGGAATTCAAAATGAAGCAAAATGGAATAAAACTTGCGAAGAGCATTTTAACTGCTTTTTCTGTCCAAAGAATACATAAAACACGAAGTCTTTATTCATTTCACAAACTTGTTCTAAATTTACTTGCGGTGGTAACGTCTAAACAGCGTCAAGCTTTGTTGGTCGTATGTTCTGTTGGCATATCATTGCCCTATTTTTAAAAACTTCTATCAAAGCAAGTCATGTTGTATAAATATGCATGACAAATAATCGCACTAAGAACATATGATACGCTATACGCGTCGGGTTTTCCAACAACGTATTTTTCTTACCTTAAAATTTATATCAAAGTTAAAGCTCTTGGGAAAACAGCTTGTTTAAAGCAAAGCGACGTTAATATGTCTATTCAGAGACATAGATTATCTCTGTCTCTGGTCTTTTACACCAAAAGTGTTATCTCTCCTCCTAAAACAATGAATTTGTGATATAGATGTTGTCTTAAAATATGAACAACAACTCATAAACAAGTATTTATCTTTATATGTATATTGTATGCCTTTGTCTACACATAAACTATTATATTCTATTTCATTTTGTTTATACAACATCAATATGGCTTTGTTGCAAAAGCAGGGCAATCTTTTTCTGGATAAGAGTCCCCTGTCCAATAACTTATTATTCAAAATTGACCAATCAGAAAGGAGGACGTACACTAGCGAGGCGGGGCTTAAGGCTATTAAGGCACCAGCTGCGTGCTCACTTCGGAATTCTCGCGCCAGGAATCTGCTATCGTAGAACGCACAGCCTCGATATCAAGTTTTCGGGAATTTCTCCGAATTTGCATCGTAAGTTTGTATTGACTCTACACGTGTTGGGACGATTGTAGGAGCCTGCAGCCTGCGATTTTAGAACATTACGTCGATTTAAGGAAAAAGAGGGAACCACGATGGAGAAGATGTTGGAAGTTGTGTGTTTGGTAACCATGGTGATGACATCGGTCCTTGCCGGGAATTTACTCGTCGATGATGAAGTCCTGGTTGTAAACGTTCAGGTAAGGATATCAGCTTTATTTTTGGCTATGATCAGCAATATTGTTTCGCTTTTTTTGTTAATCTATTGTAATTGTTTTTAAGTTTTATGAACGAATGCTCGCTCACGAAATTTGCTGATGTGACTGGATGTATTTCAGAAACCCATGTAAATAATATCAACCATTAGAAGGTCTCATCTTTCACTGCATGTTTGTATTTTACAACTAATTCGCGGAAGAGGATTTTCAAATATTCAGAGGAAGCCGCTGAATGTTTGTTTTATGAAGATCACATTTCATAAACGATTTTGATCTTAACACAAAGCGTGGGAGGACATATTCGTAAGTTCTGACATCAAATGGTCCCCCATATCCTTAAGTAAACACTATCAACGGGAATATCCTGCTAAATTGATTGACGCATTTCTTCGTATGCAATTTGAGACTGGGACGAATTGAAAACCAACAAGATAAAATAACAAGTAAAAATCATGAGAATTAGCGTTTTCTATTCAATCTGGGTACAAGCTATTGGAGGATAATGAACAGTTTCTCGTCACGGGCAAGTTCACAATTTGCTAGACTAGACTGTTTTATTTATTGCTGCAATTGCAGTCAATCAGCGAAATTTAAAAGATTGGTCAATTTACATATGCTGATTTACTCATTCTTCCCATTGAAATTGTCCTCGTGAATTTGCATGCTGAGGGATATGGCACGGATACCTATGGCTATATGAATAATATTGACAGTTGTCATGAAAATGTTCGCATGCTGTTAGATTTGTATCTAAGAAAAAATAATACAATTGCATTATTAATGAATAGTTTCATGTATTGGTTATATTTCTCGTCATTCCAAATATTTAGATGTCAATTTGTATTACCATTGTAGTCATACTAGTCAAACATATTCAATGTCTTCTTTTTGTTTCATTACGTAAGCAATATCAATTTTTAACATCATATTGTAAATGACATGAATGTTGCCATCAAGCTGAGGAGCTTAATACGTCCTTAGCTTCTGTTACAATTCGTTTCATTTCATTGTGTGTAATGTATAAATATGGTGTTTCTTTTTTAAAAGAACTTGTTTAATCTAAAATGTAAACTGACTCGTTATGAAATATGAATCGGCATATACCTGGAATACAATCAAGAATTTACTAAAAATAAGCTTATGATTGCATTTTTAGCCTACGAATTAAAAACGTTATCAAACATGTAATTCTAAGTTAACAACTTTGAATAAAAGTAAAATAGATAACTTATTCACAAATGCTATATAAACAAACAAAAAGAAAAGAAAGTATATTCGAGCGAACAACCCGATACATGCTGAGGTAATTGCCAGCACACCATATTCTATGGTGCCGCGTTATCTATGAGAATAATAGGAAAGAAAAAAAGGAAAGTTAATTAATTTCAGAAGCTATGATTGACATATAGACGAGCTCGAGACTTATCATCGTAACTACTCCATCGGATACGAGTATTTACGATATTATAAAGTACGACCATCGACCCATAACCTCGAATGGAGCAAAGAAAACTTTCCACGTATAATGTACCATGGTGTCAGGAGTAGGGCATTCTTGATTAATTTGAGAAACTTTGAAGGGCATTGCGGTGCATGATTTGATAGGAAAGTGGCATACCTTCACCTTTAAGAATAAGACAGAACAGATCAAAGCGAAACATATTTTTATTTTATTACTTTTACATAATACATCATTATACATACATAGCATAAAAACAAATATATCACATGGTGAATGAAAAAAGATACATATCATGAGGATGAATTCAAAAGAACAAAATCAAAAACAATAATTATTCAATTGGTGAAAAAGGTTCCTTTCGTATTTTTCAACTTTAAACAGTGTATTTTATTTGTTGATTTCATATGCGTTACATAGATTTAAACATATTTGGTCTGTTATAGTAAGGTTTCTACAAATACCTTTTCCGTTGATTATCAAAACAAATGCAGACTCAAATAAAATGAAGTTCATCTTCGATGACATTTGAATCACAATATAATTATACCGTTCACTTCTATATATTCTATTTCGTCCAAACTTCCTTGTCTGTATTCTCGATACGGCGAATGTCCATTGTATGCAAAGTCATGTCTGACTACGATGAATCCAACAACATGCTGCAAAAAAAAACTTAAAGGCAACATCTGACTAATTCTAACTGATGAGAATCGACTTAATGGTGAACAAGTCCTTCCGATACCGACCATTGCCTAAGTAAAGAAGTAACGGTCTTTTTACGGTTGCTGATTGCTTCTAGTACTTCACATGCATGCCTTTCCACGTTGACAATATAGAGAGATAGATGTAATTCATTATGGTACAAAGGCCTCAGGCACAAAAGTTCAGGCAGCTATCATTTCAAATTACAAAACAAGACAAAAACAAGGTATATTACAGATTTCTTAGTCTTTGATTGCTAAAAAAAACCATCAACTATAATGTTTGTTGTCTTTGCGAGAGCAAAGAGACAGTCATTGATTGAGCCAGAAATATACATATATGGTAGCTTTCAATAGCAAATTCATTGTTCTTTACGAAAAGAAAAAAATGAAAAGCTTAGCTAAATACAACAATCTAATGATTTTGAATAAATGTTGAGGAATCTTCTTGACTTACATGTCTAGAGAAATAGCACTCCTTTAGCTGTATTAAAACCATATTCAAACAGAATCTTGCATTGAGATGATATCCTGTATATACGGTTTAAATGGGGTAAGATATTCTTGTTCTTCAGCGGCGATTTGTCACACGAACGGACGGGACAAATGATTCAATATCGGGCGAAAAACAATTTCCGACTCTGTCAAATACGTCAACTTCATGTGCGAGCTAAATCACGGTTGAATTCGACCGCACTATACGTTGTTCATACGACGCCGTTTTCTGGGCGTCTCTTCCGGGACAAACCCATGGATTCTTATTTGTTTTTGGTCGAACAACGCCTTAAGCATTATTTTACCAGATGATTTACCGCGACAGTCCATCTTTACATTATTTTCTTGAAATCATATGAGTTTTTAGCTAGAAAAAACAGTGTCTTGTCCCAAAATATACTACAATATACTACAATAACAATATTGGCCAATCGTAACTACTCGAGTTTTTCCGTGAGCTAAAGTCCAAACTCATCTGATAAACCCGATGATTTCAGATTGAAAATTTACAACATACAAACACCGAGCCAATGATGCTATATTTTTAAACTTATACTGACTATAACCATGCCACAACTGTTAACTGCGTCTATGAATTAGATTGTTCGCTGTTAAGGCTATAAGTCTACCGTACCCACCATGCACCAATTAGTTCATAAATAGTATTGGGATTTGTTCAAAGTTATAGCACATGCAAACGACATTACATGGCTTTGGTGTGGTACTTATGGAAGTTCTCCACAAAAGTGAACGACGTCCCAAAGTCTTGCATCGGGCCTTGGATATAGGATGCATCTCGTGGCTTTGTCATACTGAACATGGCATGAACGTATTAGTTTGAACGGATATTGTGTTATTTTACCACAATGGTTTCGAAAATAAAGACTTTGACAAAGTTACCCGCATATAATTAGAGAGGAAAAAGTATCAAATAGGGTGGCTGCCCTGTATCCCTTTCAGTTTTATGACATTGATTGAAATGTGGAGCTTGAGCTTTACGGCTACGAAATAAAAATTATTGAGTCATTTAAAGTGATAAAGAAATATTGTCAAATGCGTTGAATTGGAGACTCTTTATTATACAAACCGCACATGTCTATTGAGCAATAACCCGTCTATTCAATAATTGATTTCTTTGGTATAACTGTTCCTTCTTCTTACCCTTGTGTACGGTCCCAAAGCTCATGAAGCAGATGTCTCAAGAAACCAATGACACAAGGAGGAATAGTTCCTCAATGACAAAATATATTTTAAAATAGATATGTCTTCTAAACACCACATAGGGGATGCATTTTTGTGCTTTCAAATTATTGTCTGTTGTTTTAATTCTTACCTGTAAAGAAAACAACAATAAAACATAATTTTCTTTGTCTTTTGAACTCACCGTCTGCTTTTGATTCAAATTGGAAGCTTAGTCATTGTTAAAGCTAAAGTTTATACTTACAGTGTGTTTAGTTTACATCGACTGATGAACAATTTCTGTCATCTTAGATAGATCACTCTCGAGTCTGCTTCCCGGATCATAACCAGTACTCGCCCCGAATTTGGATAAATGAAAAGTCACATGGCGGAGCCTGCTACGCATGTGATTCGAACCTACGACCTTCGTGTTGATAAATCAGAAAACTTGCAAAAACAAATTCCTATTTTTTCCTACATGATTAATGCCGTCTTATTTTTACTTTTTCTTTCAATTTTGGGCGCTCACACGTTTCCATGAAGTGGGAAGAATGAGTTAACGTTGTTATATGCAGTATATATTTTCTCGGATCGGGCCCATCGATCATGGCGGCCGAGTTAACGGTTATTTAATGCGAAAATCCGAGACTTCGCCGACATACGTGTAATTTCCGCACCATCTTTATCGCATTTTGATTACGCAAAATTACACCCTGCTTCGAATATCGTTCCGAGCTCATTCGCAAAATTGATTTATAACCAAGACTCATGGACTGTGTTATTTATACCGTTTTGGAAACAAAAGCATTGTGATTTGGGAAATAAGAGGGCTTTAAAGTGCCAGATAGTTTTTGATTTGTGTTTGTATTAGGTTCGGGAAGTTATCAATTTACGGCAAAATGCCTAGTAATAGTTTTATCGATGTTTTAGATTGGAGCTGATGCAATCTGGGCTAAACATGTAAATTTTAAAAATCTATTGCAGAATATCCGTTTCTCAAATTAACATCGTTTCTGTTATAATTACGCCCTTAATGTCAGGAACGAATTCATAAACAGTCCAATTACATGTTACTTAGGTCGTCTTAATAACGTATGAACTGTCATCCACTGACTGTTAGAAGATTTAGAAAACTGTCTTACTCGATGCTCCATTAAAGCATTTTATTTAGCATTAGATGTTAATGATTTGTTCAAAAGTTCAAAACAGCATTCCCTTTTAATTTAGTATTAACACAAAAGCAATATTGCAAAGTAACATATCATTGGAATCCTCTCTCCGAGTGCCACGTGTCACATTACAATATTGCACTTTTCTTTAAGATACAATGCACGCAAATGAGTTTATACTCAAATATTTGTCTTTGGTCGTTAAGTAAAATGATACCAATGTATTCTTCCTTTTCGTTGATTATATCACTGTTGAGAGTCATATAATGGGTCCGTACCTTAAGAGGTAATCATTGACACATTTCGAGCAACTCGATGTGTGCTTTCCTATTGAAGGTTTCTACAGTGTCGCTTGGTTCCAATTATGTCCGATGCTAGTTACTAGCTCGTTTACAGACTGGTCGAAGACGTATTCTTGAGGACGCCCCAAGCGGCCCATTATAAATATTCCAGAATTACCTCACGGAGTGTTTATTTCATGATTTAGTGATAATTACGTAGATTATTCCAATACTCGGAACCACTAACAGGTTGTGCGTAAAAGAAGGGGGTTGGTTAGTCCGAATGATTAAAAAAAAGCGCACATATTTCATTCTATATAACTCAGTTACAGCTTGGATCATCCGAGCATGGGGTTTGTAGATATTTTACGGCCGTTTGGCTTGGAACCCCCGACCTTTAGCATCTATCAAGTCCGGTTACTTTGTCTTTTCTCGTAAGAATGAGTTTGCTTTATGCTTTTGTATGACATGGGATACATCAATCTGGTAGAAATGTCAAAGAACTGACCGCCTACTCCACAATTCTTCAGGAATGCGAACACTTTACCCTTCCGTGACAATGATTATTCCTCATTTCTGCAGACATTTTCAACATTAAAGCAACGGTTTAACCCTTTACCAAACACCAATGTTAGACTGTCCCAAATTGAATGCGTTTGTAGACAACATTTCAAAATGTGATGACATTGGCAAACACTTTTTTGATAGGGCAGAAAACATTGTGGGAAAGGAGAAATTGCTCGTTAAGAGCAATTTCTTCTTATCCTACAATGCTTTTGGAGCCATCTGCAACAAACTGGCCATATGGCATTATTGTTTAGTAATGGGTTAAAGATAACCCATATCCATCAGAGACAATTTCAAATAATCAAATAACTTATCTGATTTAATTGAAATGATATATGTATTCTGAGTAGGGAGAGCGCACGTATTTACCGTTAGTTCCTACTAAATCATACAGGTTGTTCAACTTTAGACAAGTTTCTTTTTAATTCAGACCTTTTAGACTAGAGGAGAAATTGCCCCAAGTGTCACGATGGAGTCCTACATATTTTGTTGCGGGTCTGCACACTGTTCTTAATCAATTGTGAGTCATTTATAGAACCATACATGGTATTGTGTCACTAGATAATTCCCTGACCAGATTACTTAGCATACCATTTGCATACCATTATCATTTCCCAAGATGTACAAAATCAAATAAAGATGTATAATGGGGTTGTCCCATGTGGTTGTTTCATACATTTGAATAAAAGTTCCAATTTGAATATTATGTAACATTCAGCTGCAATGCGTTCATAACCAGTGCTTCTATAATAAGCTCATGATATCTTGATTATGCTAAATCTAGTTTAATTACCCAGGCGTCCAACTGATATCCAATCATATTCAAATTGTCCTCTTTATATAAACGTTATATGATAGAGCGGAATAATTTGGTACGGCACGATAATTAAAACGAATTGCTCATAATCTTATTGGATATTGCATAATACAGTGATTTCTCGTTAATCCGTTCCCAACCAAAATGTCCGGATTACCGATTCATCCGGCCTAATGAAGTAGCGCATGTTCTTATACACATTAAGACATAAACGGTCTGTATGCACGTGTATACTTATAACACTTTAGCAAACGCCAAAAATAATCTTCTGATATGGCAGAAAACATTGTGGGAAAAGGAGAAATTGCTCGTCACGAGCAATTTCTCCTTTTCCCACAATGTTTTCAAAAGTTGTCTGCAACAAACTGGTCAAATAATTCCGTTCCCTTACAATTTCGTTCGGATTGCGAGACATTCGGATAATCGGGGCCCGGATAACCGAGGCTTCACTGTATTTTCTTGGAGAGTTATCGGAGCTGTCACTGGAGAATGATAGTTATACGTATGCTGAAGTCATGCTTCCGTATTTATGTTTATCCATACGAATTATCCCAAAACTATCCTTCTGGTGAGAAATACATGCTGAACAGGACCCAGGACACTTCTCTTCCATAAAAGCATCACAGGATGGCAATTATAGATAAATGACATTCTATTGTGATAGAAAATACATGTAGTATTCACTGTGACTAATAAAGAGATCGGCCGACACAAGCAATGTGTTTAAGAGGATCGGTAAGTCGTTTACCGCATGCGTATCAAAGTCTGTCGACATTGATAAAGACATACGGAAGATACTCTTACATCCATAATGTTGTACTAACACAACGAAGACCTTCACTTTGACATTTCTCCTTTCCCAAGTATTTGTCGTCATTTAGACAACTAACTGTGATTTAGATGATAATAAACACCATTGTTCTAGAAGAGATGAATGACATGTGTCGTTGTGAGTGTCATTCTTAATGTGTGCTATTAAGTATTTATAAGCAATGTATTTCCGAAATTTCCGAACAAAATCGGGGTTAATAGTAAATCTGTCTTATACAAGAGGTTATTACCAATTTAATCGCTATACTTGCTTGAGGCATTAGAGTGGTGGCACACATCTCGTGGAAGCAATGGCTCAAATTGCTGCCATATATCGAGGGTTCAGTGCAATACTATATCGAGGGTTCAGTGCAATACTATAGTAATTGCTTCATATTTATGAAGCACTTACTATAGTCTTGCGCTGAACCCTCGATATAACTTAAGGAAAATACAATTTAAAAGAAACTCAGATGAGCAGTTTCCTTATCTTTATACAACAATGTCAACCGTACAAGAGGAGTATCCGAGTGTTATTCTTTTGATTAAAATCTCCGCAATTCCTTACCAAGACGATAAGTATTAAATATAGCGATGAATGTTTTTCTTCATATAAATTCAAAGGGTTTGTGCAAGAGGGACGGCTGTTATTTTGTTTAATCCAGAACAATTTTCGAATGTATACTCTAGACAAATTGAATTGGTTTATGTGTGCCAAAAGTTGCGCCTGGAAATTTTCAAAATTCCTCTGGCATTTACAATGCCAAAACAAGAGTGTTTTTATTTACAATACAATTCCCCAGAAATTCTTCACTACTTCAATAATTCGTTTAGAATGATTTGTTCTCTGCGAACAAACATACACATATGAAATACTTTTATAATAAAACATTTTACGGAATCATTTATTTAGTCGTGAAATGTTTCTTAACGAATTTGTTCTTTAAATCACGATGTTTTTAAATCTGAACTTGCGTCTGTTGCGAAACTTCAAATTCCATCTATTTATACATAGTTGTTGATATTTAGACCTCTTTAAAACAAATTGTACGAGCAAGAATATTGCTTTATCATTGTTAAAGAAAGAGAACTCCTGTGTATCTATGTCAATTCGGATTGTGAGTACTAGATATATATCCAGGAGGCAGTATCAAAAGTGATGAATCTAAGTTGTAAGAGCTTGTTCCACAACCGTTGTAAAAAAGATAAGTTTAAACTAATTCAGACGTGTCTATTTTACAAGTTCGAAACGTGTTCGTGTTTTCTTTCTGTGTTCTATATAGACCAACGGCTCATAAAAAGTAACATAATCTGTCACTATGGAAGAAAGATGTGTCTTATTTGGTTTGGCAATAGGACCTGTCGTATTTTGGCATTACAGCTGTAAAGTGTTTGAGTGGTTCGATATTGTAATCTAATCGAGTACGCATGATCCTGAGACCTGATTGGTTGACCCTGTGGTCTGTTCGATTAACCGAAGTGATTCTGGTCTCATGAATAATATTCCGTGTCAGTAAGCACGTATGTCGGGGTCTACAATCTGAGTGACATTTGATTAACCGGTGTAAGATCCAATGTGCTCTATACAGACGTGGCATTTAGGAAAATTACTCTCTAATACAACGAAAATGATACTTTGATACTCTCATAACAGTATAGTATATGGTGGGAAAATGGGTGCGAAAATAAAAGCGATGCCACATTTTTGGATCCAAATACATATAAACTCACTATATACACACATTAAAGAATAAATAACGATCTAAGTTTGTTTCTAGTTGCTAGTTTTTAGTGTGTATCACATTACCGGACAGCTATCATGCATTTTTACAGAAATCGATTTTCAACTTCAAAATTTCCTCGCATTTGTGTAAAAAGCATCATTAACCTTTCGTTCTCCAATAACGATCGGAATTTTATGAATGAGCTGGATCCATGTGGGATCAGTTAAAAGCATTTTTCAAATGTGATACATATAGGTGTCACAACAAACATTTCGTCTAAAATACTTTAAGTCTGACATAGTGATTTGAATTGATTAGAAATTTCAATATGAAACAATTCTTTGAAGATACTTTTGACGGAACATAACAATTTAAAAGCTATGCTATCAGCTTGCTTTGCTTCCAAAGGCAGTGTAAGATATAAACATCGAAAAACAGTAATGTTTGCTTACTTTTATTCTGATCAACTAAAAGTATTTCAGTAAAGTGATAAAGTCCCATGATAAACTCAGCCACTGCCTATTTTGCCAAAGTGTTTTGAATCATTTTCTAGTAGAGGTACAAAGAAGAGTCAATATGAAGTAAAGTGTTAACCATGATTCTCCATAAAGCCTTGCTTTGACACATCTTCTCCAGAAGACTGTAGAATGTCCCATGAAGTAAAGTGTTAACCATGATTCTCCATAAAGCCTTGCTTTGACACATCTTCTCCAGAAGACTGTAGAATGTCCCATGAAGTAAAGTGTTAACCATGATTCTCCATAAAGCCTTGCTTTGACACATCTTCTCCAGAAGACTATAGAATGTCCCATGAAGTAAAGTGTTAACCATGATTCCCATAAAGCCTTGCTTTGACACATCTTCTCCAGAAGACTATAGAATGTCCCATGAAGTAAAGTGTTAACCATGATTCTCCATAAAGCCTTGCTTTGACACATCTTCTCCAGAAGACTGTAGAATGTCCCATGAAGTAAAGTGTTAACCATGATTCTCCATAAAGCCTTGCTTTGACACATCTTCTCCGGAAGACTATAGAATGTCCCATGAAGTAAAGTGTTAACCATGATTCTCCATAAAGCCTTGCTTTGACACATCTTCTCCAGAAGACTATAGAATGTCCCATGAAGTAAAGTGTTAACCATGATTCTCCATAAAGCCTTGCTTTGACACATCTTCTCCAGAAGACTATAGAATGTCCCACTATTACAAAATGTTCCATTGCTTCAAGAAGTGTTTTATCCTTGTGTCTCAATCGTTTTTTACCAAATGCCATTAATAAAATGTATAAGTTCCTGTTATTCTGGTCCCCTTCTGTTGTCTTCGAATTCGACTTGTCACAAAGTTCTATATGGGAGAATTGGTTAATGAGTATTTTCTGGCTGCAATCACGGACGAAAGAGACATGAAGAGTTTTAATGTATCAAACAAAAACGAACGAATCCGAGATGGTTCGAATAAATCTCGCATGTTACAGACAAAAGGCGGTCGTATAAAGCTCATTTCTCAAACCGAAAAACGAAGAGATATAATTATCTGCTGTTATTTAGTACAGGTCTCTTCTACTATGGACCGTTTTATAGAGAGCTGAATGAAATTAAGACTTAAAAGCTGCTTCTTTAACGATACAAGGACATTTTGAACATTAAACAAATATTTCTTTAAAAAAGTATGTTGCGGATACATTGACACATTTTGACACAATTTGAATAAGTTTTGCGTTCTTTACATATTTTTCATTAAATATTATACAGCAAAACAAATACACTGTATTGTATTGTTTCAACTATGTATTATTAGATATGACTGATCTAAATTAAAAAACCAACAATATAAGTTAACAAATTGCAAGAAAAAGCACCAAATATTTTATTCACGATGTAGGGTTAAAACCATTGTGACAAAATGATGAATTGCTCATCATGAGCAATTCATCCTTTTGTCAAAATGGTTTTTTAGATTGACTGTTGCAGACGCTTTGAATGAAGGGATATCATGGAGAAAGGATTTTAAAGTCGCCTGCATTACGGAAGAGAGTTTAAATCGAGCCGTGGAATGCGTTGCAGCGATAACAGTTTGTTCTCGTCAATCTTTAAGACGTTCTTTCCAAGGCGGTATTCAGTTGGGTTTGAATTCGCCATTTATCAAATTGTGCTCTGCTGAAACGACATTGTAACATTCGTAGTTATACCATTCTACTGAACGAAACTAGATCTTAGGATTCTGTTTCAAGTTGTTTATATGTGTTTGCTTGTCTATTAGAAACGTTTTCAATACGTTTCTAGTTATAGCGTTCGGGACTATCCCTTATCAAATCCAGGGGTCCGTTTCACAAAGTGTCTCCGGTGCACTTAGCTAATAGTAGTTAAAATCGAGCTTGAAACCGTTGATGCATCGGGGTCCAGTTCTACAATTCGAGGATTCACTGCAAATCCATAGTAAGTGCTTCATGTTCATGAAGCACTTACTATAGCTTTGCAGTAAACCCTTGAATTGCTTTAAATAGAATTGGTCAAATCCAGTCGAAATAAAATCATTCACTTACATCTACGCATCCAATGCTCTCAATAGCTTTAACGTTTCTGGGTTTGAAAATAAAATGCAAAATGAATTTAAGACCATTCTTGTTGGTGTGGAATGTACTTCGTTCAATGGTTACCTACCTAAACGACGATACTATTTGGGAAACAACTTTTCAATCGTTTCGTATTTCATTTATTAATTCTTAACAAACGCATGTGCCCAATGTTTAAGCGGTCGACGAAGATTCCGGCTCATTTTTCGATAATGGTCAAGCGACATGGTGGAATATCCAATTTTCACCCGGTTTGAATGAACACCGTTTGTGTCTTGCTCGTAACAAGATGTTTGTTAAAACGACTGTAGTAGTTTTGTACAAATTGATATGAAATTAAACTTTCAGCTTCATTAACTTAAACACCGCTTTAGAAGCATAACCAGAGGCATTCCCGACACATGTGACAATAATCGTCCTTATATTAATATAATTATTCTGGCGACATGGGGCCCGTTTTACTAAACAGTTTACGCTTAAGATTTGCGTAAGTCTAAAACAACAAGTCCTTTTATTTCAATATTTGGCAAAGCAATATTGCAAAGTAACACATCATTGGAATCGTCTCTCCGAGACGCTTCCAATGACGTGTCACATTGCAATATTGTACTTTCATTGAAGATATTATCCATGTTAATCAATTATGACTTACGCAAACATTTTCCGTAAGTTGTTTAGTAAAACGGGCCCTCGGTCCTCCGAGAGGGTGATTAGACAAATATTCGTGCCGAATCGAATTCAGCCCGCTCGAACGAAGAGGCTAATCCAAGTGCGCTATTTATTCTACACATGCCTGATCGGGTATGTAATTGGTCTATCCTGCTTGCCCCAGACCAAATATACGCACTATTTGATAAAGTATAGTCTCTCTCGAGACATGACCCTATTCCAAGTACATAACTACTTATCATAAAACACTCTTTTCAAGCAAGATGAAAACCCTATAGGAAAATAAATTGTACGTTTGGATAATCAACATTAAAGGATATTTTCATTTTTTTTAACAAATTATTTTAAATTCCATCCAAATGCTTTAACATGACGAACAACAACAAAACACTAACAAATTAAGTCTTTTTATCACTTTGTTATTAACACATAGGTTCCCAACTACGATTGTGCATCCATGTTTATATTTCGTTGAGCTAGGTTGTTGGGTAATGGTATCCGAGACGGAGCCCCACCTAAATCAGGTGATCAAAGCTGTTACTGTATCAGGTATCTAGGCGTAGATCGTTCGAACTTATAGGAATCAGAATCAGAATAAGTTTATTTTACTTAAACAAATACAGTTCATGTACATCGTCATTTTAAACAATAAATTCACAAAATAATGTATTGTCAGGTAGGTCTTTCATATATGTACAGCTTGGATCATCCAACTCTGATGATCCAAGCTGTACATATATGAAATATATACGTCTGGATCATAGTCGAACAAAGTATCACCCTGATAAATATCTTGAATGCAAGACACCTCGAGGATACGTCTCAGTAATGCAGTGATCTAACGTTGGTAATCTGACGCAACGGACCAAGCGGCTTTAAACTCAGATCCGCTGCCCTTCGGTGGAATTATGCATCAGTGTTCAATTAAGCCGTTTATCGGACAATAAGTGTTTGTCTTTGTTGCCGATAGTAATAATTTTCAGTAAGGACAGGACAGTCTCGACTTCCTTGCAGATCGACGATGTTTTTGTATCATGTTACTTGCTGAGCTGAATGTGGCTTGAGTAGTTTGGATTTTTTTTAGCTTGGTATAATAAATGACCAATATATTGATACTCACTTCATCTGTGATATTTCGGGCATCATGACATAGTAGAAATATTTGAGGCATGATAACAAACCCGTTCTAACAGTTCGGCTATGCCGAACTGCGTTACCATGTATTGTTATGATAATGGTGTTGGCGATGTTTGGTAAATCGAAAATGTGTGCGAAAGTTTGCTAGAATCACGATTTTCATGTACTAAATCATCAAATAAGCGGGTGCCTACTGGCTGGTTTTCTTGACCACGATCACGCGAGAGTGTTAGCCACGGATCCAGCAACAGAATCAAATTGTCCTTTAAACCCGGTTTGGTGTTGTTATCAAGATACTGATACACATCTTGATAGGTATTACAGAGAAAACATCATTTTGGCTTTCGTAGCGAAACGGCGACCTTAATCTTGTTACACTGTCTGGCAACGCAATCATGGAAATTTTATAATTGACAGAGGCGTCTGTATCTAGATAAGGTAAATTTGTGAGGTTGCGCGTGGACTAATTCAAAATGTCGGTTCCCGATTTGTTCAGCTTTAGGTGTTTGACATTCGACCAATCAGAGGTCAGGCTTTTTGAGTGCCTCATTCATCTGTTCCGAGCCTGATCAATACTTTATAGCATTTGTCATTTTACAAATGACGGGGTGTGTTATTAGCTTTAAGATACCTTTATTCTTTATGGAAATATTTCTAACGAGACATATATATGTTTTATGTCCATTAGCCGCCCATTTCTATTACCCAACTCTATGATACATCAATTTTTTCTAGGTAACGTTTCAACTAAATATCGTTAGCTAAGAATGAGCGTGAGTTCAAAACATCCTTCCCCCTTAATTCAACATTTAGATAAGAAATATAACAAGTGACTCATCAATGGAAGTGTCTCTCCGAGACGCTTCAAGTGATGTGACACATACAATAGTATACTTTTGTTTATGATACTATTTATGCTTATCAGTTTTGACTAACGCAACTATCTTTCGTAAGACGTTAAGTTAAACAGTACCCTGCTGCAGAAGTCTGCAGCTGGATAAATTCCTCATTTTTACCCATGGTTTCTCACCAATATCACGAAGAAGACATCTTTAATTCATAACTTTTTGTCGTATGTTGTTGATTTTAACAAAGACTGTTTACATGTTTCCATATGAAGAAATACATTATCGTTATCCCTTGTAGTGATGCGATCTAACATGGTTGCTACTCTGAGTATCTTTCTTTGTAGAAATTATGGAGATATTCAAGGTTTTGTAAAGCAGACGTCAAAAACTATTTTATAGAAAATTACCCAACATTATAAGGGTTAATGTTGGTCATCTACAGCATATTTATTACAAGGCGTAACGAATTTAAAGCGTCAGTTGTGGAGATTACTCTCGTTTTGTGATGATTCATTATAAAAGTAGTCTGTGTTTCTGTGTTATAATAGAATTGTGGTTAGAGGTCTATTACTGAAAGCCTAATACATTAAGTCAACTATGTTGTTGCCGATGTTCTTTAAACACGCAAACAAGAAAAGGCGTCAAACCGTAAACCATTCCAGGCTTGATAGCATTAAATATCGTGAACATTTAACCATTTACTTCTTGAATGCTCTTGTTCATCTGAAATAAGGGAATTATTGAAATATGAGGTCCAACTTCTCTATGTGGAATTTATCAATTTTTATAAGCGTCTTCTTTAATATTACCATTAATTGATCCTGATGGTTTTGATTGTTTTGTTGATTTTTGCACTGTCTTGTTTGGTACATGTTTTTGTACATCGGAAGGAGTGATGGGACCATGTTTCTATTTCAGCATGTTTCAATGTCAATGACTTTACCCATTCCCCAAAATGGGATTTATAAACGTCGAAGTTCATGGCAACAACCGAATACGACAAAAGTAATGTGACGTGAATCAATTTGAAGTGCCAGGATGAAAGCTACGTGGCAAGTGGGGAAAAAATTAAATGCTCCTCCAAAGTCGTTTACCCCTATGTGACAATGGTTTCTGAAAATGTTTGCATTAGATGCGACAAAGCGTGGCATTATGGAGTGAGGGGCTAAAAAGTTGTGTCGAACATTGCGTCTGCTTCAGAATAAAGTCTATGGATTACATAATTTACCTAAAAGACCCGACGGCTTTGTCAAATGTACACTTACTATGATTTGTTACTTTATGTGTTCTGCGTAAACTCCGGTGAATACAAAACACACACACAATGTTGAAAAACGATCATATCAATTAGTGGGAGTTTATCAGGGTGAGCAAATATGCCTTTTAGCACAATGATCTAAGCTGGCGTATACTAGGAAGACGTTTAAATTCATCTGATCAATAAAACCATTTTATCATTTAGATTTAGCTTGTGCCAAGGAGCAAACATTAAAGAATTACAATCACTTTTAATGGAATCCGAGTTTTACAGCTCCAAGTATTTTTTTTTTTAAATATGGAAAAGGAATGAAAAAAATATGCAATCTTTAGCTGTCAATGGGATTTGCGCAAACGGTTCAAGGATACCGCATTCTCTAATACACCTCTGTCTTTCCCTCTACAACAATGTGTTCGTTGGTATTCTGGTCAGTGAGGGCTTCCGATGAATTAACAACAAACTAATCCGGCGCTAAATTGATTTTGGCAATCGTTTCATGCAACCACAGACACTGATTTCCCAAATTGGCCATTTTCGCCGTTTTAGAGTGTTATTATATTGTGAGAAACAATCGCTTTTTCGTTTGGTATGAGACAACTTTGCTTGGAACAAATGCCAAACTGTCCAAGGCTTCTTAAGCCAGTTAGTGAAATCGTGTAGTTATTCACGTGGATTGAAAGATTCATGCCGACAGCCCATAGCTGATCATGCAATCAAACCTCTGATTAGGATATTAAATCGATCGATTGGATTAACCAGCCACGGACCAACTTATCATTTCATTGATGAAGAGTGTGACCGAATATCGGTATACCAGCCGCAAAGGAAATAATCAGCATTTGTATTCATACTTTCCGATCAAATAGTCCTGCAACAGGCAATAAAAACAACATTTGGGAACATTTCAGGACTATCATTAATACAGGAAAAATATCAGATGACGGCCTCTTCCATAGTTTGGTGTTGCTGCTTTTTTTCTTCTTTGTTTCTTTAAGTATCTGTATGGTTCGATGCGATCTCGAACTCGCAACATTTCACACACGGGAGCAGTCCATCTATCTCTTCTCTGACTGACGCGTTTAACAACCGCCGGGAGAAACTTTCTCCAGTGTTAGAGAAAAATGGTAAACAAATAGGGCCGCCACCTCAATACACTAGAGGGTTCTCTCGAGTTGTTGGCTAATTCAATTTGGTATTGCTTTCACGCCTTTTATAGTTGGTAATATTTGGATTACGACGCCAAAGTCCGACAGACGCCACACCTCGGAAACGGTCCAACAAATTAGAAAACAATAACACTTGTTAAACAGGATGATCCTTGAGAAAACGTTTGGGACCTTTGTTTTACTCTTTACCAACACCTCCTAATAATTGAAGAAGGTTTAAAAACGAGAATCGCTTAACTGAACTGGGAGTTTGTGTTCATGTTACACAAAGGAAATAGTGTTTTATTCGATTTGTTAGATATTAGAAAACAACAACCCTTGTTAAAAGGGATGGTGTTCATGAAAGCGTTTGTTTTAATCTTTACCAATAACTCTTTTCTAATAATTGAAAAGGTTCAACAATAAGAGTTGTTTATTTTACTGAACGTGGGGTATGTTTTCTTCAGACGCAAAGATAATTGTGTTGTTTTGTTTGGAAATGGGAACACATGCCAATAGCATGTTCTTTTTCGTTCCTGTTGCAGGTTAAATGTCTGGCTTTGGTTATGATTAGAAAGTAGAGATACGACGATACATATTAAAAGCCATTTGCTGAACTCTCGCAAAATCTCAATTGTTCAGGGATGGGATACATAAAACCAGCTGCATTGACTTCGATTGTGTGTAACAAGTAACGGTTAGGCGCAACCCAATCATTAACAAGACACAGGTACCGATTATGTTTTGTTTATCCGCAAACATGAAAAAGGAACAATGTGAAGACAAGGTTTCGTGATTCATGTGATAGATACACGTTTGCTTATATGTGTTATTCTACTATCATTTTCGAATGCGTAAAATGGATGACAGATGAATGAACAAATTTCCTTTTCAATGTGACGAGATCATTAATTTCTTCTTAAGAAAGTGATGAAACATATCATTGGGGAATTGAAGAATATTTGAGAAAACGTTTCTATAAAGTTACCGCAAATGAACAAGAAGGAACACAGTTGCCTGTAAACATGTACTCGATATAACGTTTTGGTGTTCCAATGTAAAGTGACGATTTTGATGAAGACTATTCTAATGGGTTTCCACACTGATGGCACTGGGCGGTGGCTTCAGAACACAAGAATCGTAGGTTCGAATCCTGTGAGAAACAGGTAGTATGGGGTCCCGGCCCATGCGTATACCACGCATTGACAGATGCTGCGTATGCCGTGGTCCAGTATTCCAAGCTATAGAAACAGGGCGCACCTTTCAACGTATCATCTATCCATATTCTGCGTGAATTCTGGTAATGTATCCTTGATTCAGAGTGGGGAGAGGTTATTAACAATAGACAAAAACTGTTGCACAGTCGACGTAAAATGAGTGATATAAAGTAATGGGATTAAATAATGAATTAATGAAGAGGTACCCAATCCCAAATATTTAATCAAGGGTCATTTTCGGATCTGCCTAAACATTGTCAATTATGAGATTCGTTTTCTTCAATCGTGGCCGAAATATAATGTAAACATAAAAAAAACCAGTAAGTGTGTTGAAACTATTAGGTTTTCTCGTAAAAAGGTGCCGAACAACTCCATCTGGGGATTGTTTAATAATGATTATAACAGTTCCTGGCAAACTCTAGCCGAAATAGCCCCTTCGGTAGCAATGATCTCGTGTGAAATAAGGGTATGGAAACCTTTTTTCGAAACGACTTAAGGAAAATGTGTGCGTAAGTCAAAACTGATACACATGTATATTATCTTAAATAAAATGGTGATATTGTAATGACACATCGTCGAAAGCAGAGTCTCGGAGAGACGATTGCAACGATGTGTTACTTAATGCGTACCTCAACTTTGAACTAGGAGGGAATGTTGTTTTGAACGTACGCGAATTATTAGGATAAAATGTTAAGTAAAACACTACCCTGTTCTCCAATGATCCAAACCTAGGATTGACAGGTATTCCCCGAGAGGAATGATCAAGTCAAATTTCTGTGTTTCCTGTTACAGAACCTGGTGATATACATGTACAGTAGGACTTCTTTATCTCTTATTTATAAGTTGAAGGGTCTGTTCGATGTTCGACATTAAGAGACCTCGAAATATAGATAATTTGGAGCATAAGGATGAGGATTAGGTACGAAACGGAAAGATGTCTTTGAAAGTTTACCGAGTCAAGGTTACACCAGGTTTTCGACCAAAGAATTAATTGAGGGTAGATGAAAACGCCTACTGAAGAAAGACACCACCTAAAAGGCGGACAGTTTTATCTCAAATCAGACACGTGTTGACTACACAGTCTGATCAGAGACAACGATTTACATAGACCCCTGTTTTATGAATGTCCCTGGCCGTCTACATTGAAATTAAATTTGGCAATGATGTTACGAAATAATACCAATAACCACACGCTGCCAAGTCTCTTTTCAAACATTAATTTCATGTTATATTCACATCTTCTCTCATAAGTCGACATGCCAATATCACCGTTTTGATTAGCCAATGGAATTAGGATAAGGCTATGACCATATATGTAATGCTTATAGATGAGATTACGTAATTCATTACAAAAGTACAGAGTATATATAGGCGTAGCTTCCCTCAGTTGTTTTTGGACTAAGGGTGCGTTAGCACCTTAGTCCATTGAATTTACATACCACTTTTTGAGGGACGGTACTTTATCGATACACAAACAGCGGTCTGACCCCAATTACTCATTAAACATCCGCCTTCACTGTGCGGACTAATAACTTCTTAGAAATTGGAATGCGATCCGGATTTACTCGCTTTGTTTTGCGCTTTATTATTATTACTGTTGACTCATGGGAAATCGTAAAATGTCCAGATGTTCGAAAAAAAGACTGTCGTTCAGTCTCTGTTCGCAGAAATAAAAATTATAGTAATGGTGGTAAGAGGAGCAGCTGTTTTCCTCGAGATGTTGCCCAAAGAAATTTTCAAATGTATCCTCAATCACCTTGCTTTAAACGCACGTTAGTCCTTCAGCGCTATCAGCGCTTTGGTTATTCCTCGACACTATTCGACTATGATCATAATCCATCTCTGCTCCTAGAAAATCCTTACCAGTGCAACAGAATACTTCTCCAATTTCACAAGCGGAGTTTTCGCACGGACATGCTTGGCATGATTTTCTACATTCAAGTGGTATAGAATAGGAAGACGTTTGAGATACTCCTTATCTATTGGTACTCGTTAAAACCGTCTAGAACGGTTTCTTACGAATATCACAATAAAGGATAAAGAGAAGAAATAACATTGTTGACGCTCAGAATTGAATTGAAACCGTTTTCTTTCATTCAAGATATTGCTCAAACCTATCATATAAGAAGGCTTATATATGAGATGACAAATCACATTTCCCACACGGTATTAAAGAAACCCTCAAATCAGTCTCCCATATTGAATAACTTTTGATTAATAGATTTGATTGACTGCGCGTTTGAGAGCAGTCCCAATCTCCCTACAGTATGTTCAGATAATTGATAAGCTGGAATCGTCTCAGTTTTGACAGGTCTAATTTGCAGAGCGATACAAAAAAACGTAGGCTACGTAAATAAATAATTGCGTCTTCATTTGGCCAAACAACGATTAACCAATTCTGCCATATCGGAATTTGTGATTGATTCTAAGTGTTAGTTAAAGCTAACGTCCAAAAAGATTCTAACTGTAAGCTGCAACAGACGTTAAAAAGATTCTAATTGTAAGCTGCAACAGACGTTAAAAAGATTCTAATTGTAAGCTGCAACAGACGTTAAAAAGATTCTAATTGTAAGCTGCAACGGACGTTAAAAAGATTCTAATTGTAAGCTGCAACGGACGTTAAAAAGATTTTAATTGTAAGCTGCAGCAGACGTTAAAAAGATTCTAATTGTAAGCTGCAGCAGACGTTAAAAAGATTCTAATTGTAAGCTGCAGCAGACGTTAAAAAGATTCTAATTGTAAGCTGCAGTAGACGTTAAATATATTATAATTGTAAGCTAGAGCAGACTTTAAAAAGATTCTAATTGTAAGCTGCAGCAGACGTTAAAAAGATTCTAATTGTAAGCTGCAACAGACGTTAAAAATATTCTAATTGTAAGCTGCAGCAGACGTTAAAAATATTCTAATTGTAAGGTGCAGCAGACGTTAAAAAGATTCTAATTGTAAGCTACAGCAGACGTTAAATGGATTCTAATTGTAAGCTGCAACAGACGTTAAAAAGATTCAAATTGTAAGCTGCAGCAGACGTTAAAAATATTATAATTGTAAGCTGCAACAGACGTTAAAAATATTATAATTGTAAGCTACAGCAGACGTTAAAAATATTCTAATTGTAAGCTGCAACAGACGTTAAAAAGATTCTAATTGTAAGCTGCAGCAGACGTTAAAAATATTCTAATTGTAAGCTGCAGCAGACGTAAAAAAGATTCTAATTGTAAGCTACAGCAGTCGTAAAAAAGATTCTAATTGTAAGCTGCAACAGACGTTAAAAAGATTCTAATTATAAGCTGCAGCAGACGTTAAAAATATTCTAATTGTAAGCTGCAGCAGACATAAAAAAGATTCTAATTGTAAGCTACAGCAGACGTAAAAAGGATTCTAATTGTAAGCTGCAACAGACTTTAAAAAGATTCTAATTATAAGCTGCAGCAGACGTTAAAAAGATTCTAATTGTAAGCTGCAACAGACGTTAAAAAGATTCTAATTATAAGCTGCAGCAGACGTTAAAAAGATTCTAATTGTAAGCTGCAACAGACGTTGAAAAGATTCTAATTATAAGCTGCAGCAGACATTAAATAGGTTCTAATTGTAAGCTGCAATAGACGTTAAAAATTTTATAATTGTAAGCTACAGCAGACGTTAAAAAGATTCTAATTGTAAGCTGCAACAGACGTTAAAAGATTCTAATTGTAAGCTGCAGCAGACGTTAAAAAGATTCTAATTGTAAGCTAGACGTTGTAAGCTGCAGCAGACGTTAAAAATATTCTAATTGTAAGGTGCAGCAGACGTTAAAAAGATTCTAATTGTAAGCTACAGCAGACGTTAAAAAGATTCTAATTGTAAGCTGCAACAGACGTTAAATAGATTCTAATTGTAAGCTGCAGCAGACGTTAAAAAGATTCTAATTGTAAGCTGCAGCAGACGTTAAAAATATTATAATTGTAAGCTACAGCAGACGTTAAAAAGATTCTTATTGTAAGCTGCAACAGACGTTAAAAAGATTCTAATTGTAAGCTGCAACAGACGTTAAAAAGATTCTAATTGTAAGCTGCAGCAGACGTTAAAACGATTTTAATTGTAAGCTGCAGCAGACATTAAATAGGTTCTAATTGTAAGCTGGAGCAGACGTTAAAAGATTCTAATTGTAAGCTACAGCAGACGTTAAAACGATTCATATTGTAAGCTGCAGCAGACGTTAAAAGGTTCTTATTGTAAGCTGCAGTAGCCGTAAAAAAGACTCTAATTGTAAGCTGCAGCAGATTTTAAAAACACTCTAATTGTAAGCTGCAGCAGGCGTTTAACATCTTTAATTGTAAGCTACACCTGACGATGAAATATTCTTATAATATGCTTCAGCAGATGTTTTAAAAAAGAATCTAATTGAAAACTACAGAAGACGTGAAATAGATTAAAAGAGGAACACTAGTGGAGAATTATGAAACAAACTTTTGAAGAGAAGGTCTGTTCTCGAAGCATAGGTTCGACGAACGGAACCTAGCGCTCGTGTTGGGATAGAAGATCGATCGTTGTAATATTTTCGCATTCATACTATCAGTCACTCATTTATCAAATATCAAATGTAATATCCATGCAGAAGATTTCCGTCATCTGATAGATGCGTATTAGGAAGCTGTGTATTAGCGAATCGTTGTTTCGGTGCAGTACTATTGTAAGCTTGTCTTTATGGTTGATGGATCGAGCATGGTTTATACACCGTGTCAACAGTTTTCAAACAATTTTGGAGGTTTCAGCTTAATTGTGGTTCTTCCATCTGCGTATTTATTGTGTCAACGTCTTCAAAATATTTGGTTAGTTTCTTGGATTTGTGTTTAACGCCGTATTCAATTACATTTCAGTCATATCTCGAGACTCAGCGCATCTATCTTGGCACATTGTTTTTCCTCACCAGTACATCACCATTTAATGGTAAGGAAAGGATATCGTTTAGTTCTGATGAGGGAATACCATGAGCATTCATATGTGCGCTTGACGCCGTGATGTGACTGAGATATTGATAGAAACGACGAAAATACCATATACAACCAAGACAGTTTTCAGAAATGGCTAGATTTTGTATGATATGAACATCTCAAAAACCAAACGATGTCCTCGATTAGAACCGCTATGTTTAGTGACGTCCGCTTACGGAACACATTCTGAACTACCATTATAGAGTTAAGAACTGGCTAGAATTTGAGCTTAACCCTTAATAGAACCCATACGTTGACGTATCTGTGACTTAAAAACTCTTGTGACAAAACGGTATATTGCTCCTGGTGAACGTTTTACCAATTTGTCATAGTTCATAATGGTTCTCAACCAATTCCATGATAAAATGTTTTCCACTTTTTTCAACTGCTTCCAAGTTCGACATGAGACAAATTCTCATACGGAGGAATATGTTAGTTTGCACCCTTCAACTTGTGCATCACATCAATTCTATAATGCCTATTACAAGTTTGCAGGAGATTGAAATAATGTGTTCTTTTGAACTTATTCCTCGAATAGGACCAATACGTACTGTTGACAAGCGAAAGATTTCTCAATGCGGAAAGATTTGCATTATTTCAAACCATAGAATCAGTCAACAGCAGGCTGGTTAGATTTAACAATATATTGACCCAACGTTAAATTAAGTGTACCAAGAACTAACATGAGAAATGCATTCTTTGAAATAATAAAGTGGAAAAAAGATAGAACAAGACGAAAGTTTGAGACAGGAGAGCACAAGGAAGCGATAAAATACAAAGGGATAATATGCGTTTGGGGAATTGAGGGGACATATGTTCATTCCGTCGGATCTTCCCTTAATGTCAGTTAATATCGGATAATCGGCCTAATATGGAACGTCTGCCAGGAATCCGCCGTTATAATTACACCCATTTTCTATACGCTACAGAAACACAACGGATGCTTTCGGACACAAATTAGGAAACCGTCTGCTCTTTTGAGTCTCTGAATCATTTCGTTTTGCTGAAATTCAGAATTTAGAGGTGGATTATGAAATATCGTTGCTCTTCTTGCCAGGAAATACAGAATTATAGTTCTAAAGCGATGATATTAGCTTTGGTCAAGATTGCATTATACGAATTTAAAGGTTCCAAAGAGAGACTTGAAAATAATTATTTTCCACGCTTCATAAATGCGACAAGGTTGGATTATAATTCTGTATATAATATGTGTTATGTTCCGTTTAGATCTTATCCTGAACACATTCTGTAATTCTACTAGTATTTAGGGTGTGTTAAAAAATAATATAAACCTTTATTCAGCGTTCATGAAATACCACATTCTGACACTCAGATTATTGTTACGAACTTATGGCGTAAAAACGCCCTTTGTTGATCAAAATTGTAGCCTGATTAAAAAATTTAAACGACCAGGACAATGGTTTCAACCCCCTTGGTGCATATCGATTCACTTAACACATTTAGTTGAACACTCTAGAAAGCAGTAGGGCATAATTATGAATTACTCGTCACGAGAGATTTATACGAGTATTTAAGAGCAATGTGTTTTATGTTGTGTTTTTATGTTGTGTTTTTATGTTGTGTTTTTATGTTGCAGTAACTGTAATTTCTGAAGACTTCCCCCATCATGTAGGCCTATGTAAAAATGAATAAACGATGGAGTAAAAGGTCAGCAGACCAATTGCCCTTTACTAACAATATATGTAACCATACGTTAAGAAAACTTCATTCGGGTTACATTTAGCCTAGACTGAATGGTCGAATGTCAACCATACAAAAGAGGATAGGTTAGTAGGTGCAAGGTGCAATTTGATACAGAGTTAACCTAAGAAAGCCTTTTTACATCCATGACAATATAGATTTTCATGTAAGGCAGTCTCCCGAATCACCTACAGAATACCGATGGTTCTTCCCGGCTTGACCAGCCCTTATGGGGAGTTGAGAACGGAGCATTCCTCCATCGTCAAGAGTCGGGCATCACAACATAACTGAAATAATGTCGACGCGATGTAAGACCCTGTGTTTTCATTAAGAGTTGGCTGAACAGGCCATAATAAAATCTGAATAGGCCACTTTGAAGGGGGTCTATGTTTTTCTTTAACATCTCTGGGAATTTGAACCGGCAAAAACATAACTCCAATCGGTCATTTAGGCTTGCGGCGTGTTTTTATTGAGAACTCTGAAGACCCTATAAATGAATAAACATCTGTGATATATCATCAAATATGATTTTGTATTAAGAAATGTGTAATGTAATGCAGCATGCACGTAAACTTGATATATAAAAATAGTAATGGAAAGTCTGATTCATCCTTTTAACCCATTACCAAACAATAACGATATTTGACCAGTTTGTTGCAGACGACTTTCGAAAACATTGTGGGAAAAGAAGAAATTGCTTTTAACAAGCAATTTCTCCTTTACCCACAATGCTTTCTGCCCTATAAGAAGATTATTTTTCAATTTCATCCCATTTTGAAATGTCGTCTGCAAGCTCTTTCAAGTTTGGACAGTCGAAAACTTGATGTTTGGTAAAGGGTTTACCATAATATCGTTATTACAATAACACGATCAACAATAACCGCAGTATGTTCTTTAGAACTAGTCCCATAACAATTCGTCATGCATTGTTTGTACATGACACTGATAGATGCTTCATCGTGGCTGAAAGAGATAGGGGTGTGGGCTGAATGTCTTTTAACCTTTAGAATGCTGGATTTTTTTTCTAAAAATAGATTTTAGTGTCGTCTGCTTTCCAAAACCTTTGATGAGACAAGATACTCAGAATAGCAAACAGGTTATGTCACAGGCCAGCCGCCAATTTACTTGTGATATAACTTGTTTGCATTAGCATGAAGTCGGTTCCAGCAATATAAGGATTAAGGAATGGTTTCCTTTTCTATTTTTGTAATCTGCTCGATGGATTCCAAATACATGTACATTCAAATGTAAATTTAACGAATATGATTGTGTCACTTTCTCTTAAAGAATGTTTATTATGCGGAGATGTGGACCAGTGATAATGAAGAATTGTGATTTGAAAGTTTCTTTAAACAGTTACGTTTCTTAGACGACTTCGCGTCGTGGTTTTACCGTGACAAGCTCGTAAAGAAGTATTTTTTAAAGAGAAGGTCTTTTTCAAACGTTTAAGATTTGTTTCACGACCTTGCTATGAGTTCTGATTGTGCTTATACAAAGTGGTCTTGGTTTTATGAAGTCATACAATCGAATCCTTGTATCTGTATTTCCAGAGGTTTAACGGAGACCTACCGCTCTGCGAGCCGCGCCAGGTGTGTGCCGATGTGTTCAACTTTACCCGGGACCACGGGGACGGGACAGGCAGGCGCGAATCTCGGTTTATACAAAACTGTCGGTGCCAAGGGGACATTGAGTGTGGGGGCGAGCAGACAGGCCAGCTCATGTTCAAGGAAACAGTCACACAATCGTATGTATCTATGATGCATGATGGTACATATATATATATATATATATATATATATATATATATATATATATATATATATATATATATATATATATATATATATATATATATATATATATATATACAATCGTGCTATTCTCTGAGGTTATCAAGGTGTGTTCGAAAGCCAATGTGTACATGCATGTGGTTTCCAGGTTGTGCATTCGCCCTTATTACGGTCACAAGAACCAGCAGAGCAATTGCACGTCTCTTTACAGTACTTCCCGAAACTAGTTTTTGAGGGCTTATCTATAAGCTAAAACTTTTTTTGTTTCACATCGATTTTGAAACAAGTCCTTACACCTTAGAAAAATCATTCTCGATTCTGCTTCATGGATACATAACCAGAAGTCGCGCCGAATGAGGATTAATGAAAGGTGACAAGGTTGATCCCGCTACTCACGGGATTTAACCCAACGACCTTCGTGTCCCGAAGCCGACGCCTAACCCCTTAACACATATCAGTAGATAAATGGTACTGTTATATTTGTGTGTTGGCGGTTCTGCGGCATTCTGTACCTTCAATGATTCACACATGTGTAAAGGTGTCCGTAAGGCATCCCTTCTTCCTATTGTTAGTACACGTGCTAACAGTGTTTTGTTTCTTTTGCTGGTTGACAATAAGACAAGAATAAAAACGAAATAAGATATGTTTGCCTTTCAGAATGGTGACATGCGAGTTTGCCCAGGAGTTCAATGTATGTGAAGAAGGGGAAATAGCGAAGGAGCAGCATAACTCGGACGGCGTCATCATACAGGTAAAATACTCAATAAGGGATGAAATTATCATGTCGTATTGACGCCACTAAACGTTGTCCTAGCCTAGTACTTGTGGGTGGATCCAGGAAAGCCGTTACAACACTTAAAAAACGTTGATATGGCATTAAAACATCATACAAACAAAACGCTGGGTCTTGAACTTAGCATCCTTGTATTTCATGTTGAACATGCTACTGAGTTAGCTAATAAGATTCAGCCTATGGAAAGAGACCTGTAATGACGGGACTAAGCATTCAAACACAATCTCCATTGACATTCCTTAACATATAACCACCAGACGCCACATTTTTGCGTCTTGCAGCAGACGGCTTTCACAAAGCGTTGTAGCAAAAGGAGAAATTGTTTGCCACAAGCAATTTCTCCTTTTGGCACATTGCTTTTTCAACATATTCACATATCACAACAGCAGAACTGAAAGGATTTTCACACGCAGAGCGTTTCTAAAGTCGTCTGCTTTAAGTAAAGACGTCGTCTGCATGTGGTAAACAGTTAAGTTGGTCAAGAGTGAAAATTCCTGCATTACAACGAAAACATATCCATGCCATAGTTATCCATCCAGCACCAAGTAGGGACAATTGACCAGAAGTCAGGCGTTTTAATCGCTGGACAACTATGCATCGCTTGAGTACAGTAATTGATATCCCGGAGAAAGTTCCCCCGCGTTGATACCCGGCTGTCCAGTGGTTGACGTTATAAGCCAATATGGTATTAATCAAATACGAGACAAAACATAATTACGTCCAATAACTATGTACACGTCAACCCATTCCCGCATATTAGAATTCTTTATTGACCAAAAACTGAAGAAAAAACCCAACAACAACAACAATCGACAACAATAGCGATTATTGACACTACGATATTTGAATTATTTAATTTCTTCCTCATTTTCGGAGGAATGAGTTGAATTATAGGAAAGAAAAATCATAAGTTTTTTCTACTGCTTAAGCGTAGAAATCGGGGCAATATAAACTTAGGGGTTGACAATTCGAGACAGAATGTAATAAAGTCGGATCTAAGCTTAAACGTCAATTTCATGCCGTCGCACTGGTCAAAATGCAAATAATAGTCGCTTATCTAAGGACGGGCCCTTTGCGGGTAATCCCCCCGCTCAAACAGTGATCACAGCCTAGGATGCAAAGATAAACATTGCTGGGACCTTCCTGGTTCAATACTTCATAGATAATTATGTGAGCAGACAAACGCTGCAATCAATATACAGTGAAGCCTCGTTTATCCGGACCCCGATTATCCGGATGTCCCGCAATCCGAACGAAATTGTTAGGGAACGGCATAAGTTGACCAGTTTGTTGCAGACGACTTTTGAAAATAGTGTGGGTAAAGGAGAAATTGCTCGTGACGAGCAATTTCTCCTTTACCCACAATGTTTTCTGCCATATCAGAAGATTATTTTTGAATTTCATCACGTTTTGAAATGTCGTCTGCAAACTATTTCAATTTGGGACGGTCGACAATTGGCGTTTGCTAAAGGGTTATAAGTATACACGTGCATTTAGACCGTTTATGTCTTAATGTGAATAAGAACATGCTCTGCTTCATTAGTCCGGATTATTCGTTAATCATTTTGTTTGGAACGGACGTGTTTGGATTAACGAGACATCACTGTATACTGTATAGTGATCTTGAATGGGGTTGAATGAATGATGATATGACTGTGGTAATAGGTAGAAAGTTGGGCACCATGAATGGCGATGGTGAAATAGAATTTTTTTTTTAAATTATGCTCTTAATTGAAACATAGTGACATAGGTAAAACGAAGAGGGATTTCTTGAATTATAATTTCCGCTTGTCGGAAGTTTTTGAGTTTTAAATTCAAGTACTATAAAAACCTGACATTGTTTATTCCTACCTCGCCAAGGATCAACATTGGGTGAATGGAAGAACAGTCGGCGATTTGGGATGAGAAAGAGTCACGAGCTTTTTTGTCAAAAACGAACATTAGGAAGCATAAATGGTTTCAATGTTCTCTAAAATGTTTCTGAAAAAATCATCTCAAAACAACGTAAAACACTTTTTGGTTATAAATTTATATGATATTTGGCTGTTTAAATTCAGCATGTCAAACATAACCGGAGTGAAATATCTAATATCTTTCTAGTCGGAATACTCGTTACACTGTAGATATGGTTTTTGAAATGTTTCCATAATTTCTAAATCGTTTGGAAACATGTCTTCTCTTGAGGCAGCAAACTGTCCAATATGAATTGGTTAAATAGTTTCTGTTTTCGTCCTCAAATTGAATCTATAAAGCAAGATTAATTAGGATTATATGTACTTAGGTTTCTCGTAACAGTTTTATAACATGTCAGACAGTAGTACATTGTTAATCACAATTAGATTAGTATAAATGGATACGAATTTCTTAACCAATTACCACATGAGCAACTTTGACTTTTGAATGTATAAAAAAAACACACACAGTTTCCTGCTTTTGTAGCAATTCTTTCCTATGTCGTCTATTGGGTTCGCTTAAAGCAATCTACAAGAATATACACGATAATATTATTTGTAAAATGCAATCTTATATAAGCGAATTTAATTTCACATTCCATGCTTTTCTCCCAAATGAGTTCAAGTTTAACCAATGACAGTTATTGTAAACCATTTATAAACCCGCACTCTTCTCTTTACTCTTTACCACGGGCAGACGTCATTCTTTTACTTGAAGCAGACGACTTTATAAAAGTTTTGTAAACATGTAACAAACCTTTCATTTCTCCTGCTGTGATATTTAGATTAAAAAAGCATTGTGACAAAAGGAGGAATTGCTTGTGACAAGCAATTTCTCCTTTTACCACAATGCTTTTTGAAAGTCAACTGCTGCAAGACACGAAATTGTGGCGTTAGTCAGACGACTTAAGAAAAGCGCTGTAAAGATATGAAAAGCCTTTCAGGTCTGCTGTTGTGATATGTAAATAGTGCATTTTTGCAAAAGGAGAACTTGCTTGTCACAAAAGTCGTCTGCTGCAAGACGCAAAAATGTGACGTTATGTGTTCATATGTTTATTGTAAGCTAGCGTATCTGGAATCATTCACTGATCAATGATTTCATTTTTGAAAGCATACAAACGTACTTGGAAACCGTGTTGAACAGTACTGATGACAAGCTACAAGAAGCGTATACGTGTGAGAGCACTGGCTGCTGCAATAAAACAGTTATAATAATGATATGGTGGAAACTCCATTTACATGGGTCGAAGTGAAAAGTTCAAGGTCACCAAGACTCATAAAACACCGAAAAGGAACGCGTGTCTGTCCATTAAGGCTCTTTTTTTCCAGATGCAAATCATTATATGAAAAAGAGGGTATTTGCATTGATAAAGGACATTCCACAGATCTTATTAAGATTGTTAGAAAGTCTCTAGAATGGCAAGCTCTGCGATTCTGTTTGGTCGATGCCTATCTTGCATAAATTGTTAATGTTGGACACAGCCCTAGCTACAACAAAACATGGAGGCCATTTAGATTTCAGTATTAGATTCTATAAAAAGAGTCATCATTTAATAAACCATTTGTTCTTTTTGTGAGCTTAATACCCACAATCCGTCATTTTGAAACTCATTCTTTCGTCGGATTACTTCGGTCGTTCTCGGCATACATCGATCCGGGCCGGAACTACAATCTGAACACATCGGGTTTATCTAATGAAAACACCTCTAAAATAAAAAGGATGACGACATATTGTTTCACGCGAGAACGACGTCACTTTACTTTCGTTTCAAAAACAGATCTTAAATGTGAAATCTAAAAAGTCGTTTAATTTGATTAAGGACACAACTTTATATGTACTTACTTATCGCCATTTCTTATGAGTTACCGATAAAAATTATTTAAAAGGATAGCCAATAGTTTTGGCCTCGACCGATGTATACCGACGAAAGAATGACATTCAAAGTGGGGAATTTTGGGTAAAGTCCAGCTTGTGTTAAGCAACTATCGTTATAGCAACCAACCTGCCTTGAACAACCACTACAGAAAGTCCCATTGTTAAATTAATAGTGTACATCAATTTGTGTCAAGCCAGTTTTCTCAGTTCCATAGGCTGACCTTATAACACAAGTCTGGAAGTATTTCATCTTAAACGTTTCTTTCTGATGTTCGTCCTCTTTCGAGAAGTGGCATATCGTTAGGAATTTTCAACCCAGCATGCTTCTATCGGACATCTCTGCAAACTTCATCAGGGAATGAGCATCCAAAACATTGGGGCTTCATAAAACATGTTTTACATCAATACCACATACGTCGGTCCTGTTTATTGGGAGAGCGACTCATGCAACATTACCAGACAATTATCGCTGTAATCTTCTATCTGTCCATGCTAATAAGGAAAGATAATGGGCCGACAATAATTGGACCATGTTACCACAAAAAGATCCATTGGTTTATTGTAAATTGGATTTTCATATTCCTGCGTCGGAAGTAAGCAATTTTAGTAATATTTTGAAAGTTGGGTTTAGTTCAAACTTATTTGTTTTACTTTTATTGGGAAACAGGTTCTTACAACTTAGATAAATTGTTCTTGATTCTCGATGGTCGGGTCACAAACAATGTAGGAAGACGCCCATGCTTGACTGTCTTTAGAGTTCATTTCATGCAGAGTTAAAACCACCTCGCAAGGAATGAAAGAGCCACTTTTTTTGTAAAAGGGTAATTTACCAATATGTTTCACTGCGACTATGGATTCTGATATATAATGATAAGCGCCTTTGTTGAAGACCCAGCGTCCCGTGGTGGATTTCCACGTTCACCATACACTATGTTATTCATTTCCTTGTAGCGGGATTCGGCAAGCATTGTTTCCTTAAATTGTCTAATGTTGGCAAAATATCAAAAAACGAGAATGATAGAGCTTTGGTCGTGTTAAACTAGAAAGCTATCAGAGATGTCAGGGAAAGAAGAAACGAAACAAAAATACAGGGCAACTGGTTTGTTCATTGGAGAACAAGGATGACGTTTCCTTGGCATTTTAGCGCTTGCAGTCTGAATCTAAGCTAACGCTTTATATAAACCTGTGGGACACGATAGGATTTGTCAATAATAGAAATCTATACGATCGCATAATGATAAAGCGTTGAATGTCTTTTACTTGATTTCGTAAGAATCATAGATCTATTTTGAATAGTACACGGTATAAATTAATCGGTTATAAGTTAATGCGAACGTCTTATATTTGTTGTTTCTTTTTTATCGTTAGTAGTAAATAAGAGAAGACAGGGAGTTTTGCATATCTCCCAGGTTAACCTTCATTACATGTTTCGATTTAGTTCTTTTAACCCATTACCAAACAATTATGACATTTGACTAATACGTTGCAGACGACTCTGGAAAATGATGTGGGAAAAGGAGAAATTGCTGTCGTCAAGCAATTTCTCCTTTTCAAACGTTTTCTGTCCTATCAGAACATTATTTCTTTATTTCATCACATTTTGAAATGTCGTCTTCAATTTCTTTGAATTTGGGACAGTCGAAAATTACTCGATTTGATTTGTTAAGGGTTAAAAGAAATATGTCAAAAAGAGCATTTCGAAGAAGCATATGTGCGTCGAAAACACATATACTATTAAGTATAAACTAATAACATATGTATACGAGTTTAATTCAATCTTGCATTTATCAGGTAAACATAATGCATTTTTCCAGATCAACTGTGTGTGCCCAAACAACAACAACCCGGGTAACTTCCAGAACAAGATGACGATCAGGAAGAGTACCCGACACATGACCCCGAACCAGCGGGCCGAGGCTCAAGCCAACCCGAGATCCCGCTACTATCGATGTAGGGAGGAAGACGAGTACAGACAGGGTGGCAGTCTCTTTTCCAGGTTCTAAAACAGCAGGTAACAGAATCGAACTTAGGTTGTGGGAAATAATTTCATACCTTGACAGGAATACAGACAGTATGACAAGATGGCTATACCCATTAAAACTTTGTAAATGGGGCTCGAACGTAAGGAAAAGTAGGCATGAGGATCCTTAAGAACTTCCTTTTTATGTGTTACTATTCTTCATCATCTAATTGGATTCTTTTTAATATTATATTTTGCCGTCCCTGTTTTTAGGTATAGATACTTCTTATGTATTTGAAACTCTTTGATTTCGTTCTATTTTCAGATATACAGTCATATAGAGACTAGTGGACACGTAAAGTAAATAGATACCAACACAAATCAAAAGACTTCAAAGCGAATGATTATTCGTTATTTACAATCATATCTGTTGTCATAAGAGCTAACTTGAGCGAGCAATTGTTTCATTATGCAAATTGATGTGTTTGTGTGTGTACAAAGACACACTTAGATCTTCTTATTTCATATTAGTCATTATCTTGTGCAGATTGGGATATTTCTTTCGTGGGCCAATTTCGGCATACAAACGAGAGCTCTGGTTAAAAGTACCAGCAAGTTCGACTTCATATAAACTTATGACTGGCATTTAGGAAACATTCATAACAATAAACTATGTTGTTAAGTGACTGTATTATGTGTTCATCATTGGAAACAGATTACATAGTACCGTTCTTTCGGGTCATTCATTTAAAGAAATTTGCAAAAATATATCGTTACACTCGATTCCAATTAGTGGAAAGTCAGCTAATAGAGCTGTTTTCTGATACTTGTCGAACATTCTTATAAGTGTATACTTTTCAAGATCAAAAATGGCTGTTTGCAATACTGTTGTATGTCCATGTCTTGTATTAGCTTTCGTTTAAAAAGTTGTCTGGACCAGACTAAGCAGAAAAGTCGTTCTGGGTGACCCGGTGTTACACTGTTGGATTAAGTTGGATTCAAGTAGTTGATACAAAGAGCCACAATGCACCAGCGAGTTGGGAACTTGAATGCATTGTGATGCGACATTCCTGGATTTACTACGATACAAAATAAGCTTCGAACGTAACTTTTGATTAAAGAACCTGGAATTGATATAGATCTGCTTTTAACTTCATCTCAAACCATATACGAGTATGTTGAATTGAGAATTACTATTACAATTTAATTAGTCAATAATCATAATAAAATCGTGTTTAGAAGCCATGTTTTAGCATTTTCTTAAGCTACAACCAATCATCGTCGTACTTGTAAAGAATGATAGTACGATTGCCACTCCATGTAGGTTCGATTTTTGGCTTGGGTGTTGTGTTACTTTCGAGAGAGGAAGATCTTCCTGCTGATTTGCAGAAGGTAAATGGTGTGACCCGACACATGTCTAGTAGCATTCACCTTGGTGGTGGCCTCGTCCTTTTCGTAGATGGCCATACATGACGCAATCTAAAGTCAATACCAATACGAAAATATGATAAGGGGATACATATACTGGGTACCATTTATAGCA
The DNA here is from genome assembly GCA_947846245.1 of Cerastoderma edule. Classification (NCBI taxonomy): domain Eukaryota; kingdom Metazoa; phylum Mollusca; class Bivalvia; order Cardiida; family Cardiidae; genus Cerastoderma; species Cerastoderma edule. Next base: position 4,078,240 of record OX401419.1, on the reverse strand, counting down.
AGCTCCATTCTTCCTTTGTGAACACCATTGGTTTCAAATACCCAACAAGACGATTCTTGAAAAAAAGAGAGTTGCATCTTCCTCATGTCAATTGGGGGTGTTTTGGTCTAAGAATGTTTTACGGTATCATGTGTAAGACGGTCCTCTCGTAATGACCATCTATTGAAAGGACGAGGCCATCACCGAGGTGAATTCTATTAGACATGTGTCGGGTCATTTTATGCCGTAAAGCATATTAGACCAAAACAACCCATTTGATATGAAAAAGCATGCAACTCTCTTTTATTCAAGGAACTTCTTGTTGGGTATTTTGAACAAATGGTTCACAAAGGAAGAATGGAGCTTCTTATAAATGGTACCCAGTATATGTCTCCCCTTATCATATCTTAATATTGGTACATTGCATCAACATTATTTCAGTTATGTTGCGATGGCCGACTCATAATGATTGAGGAGGATCCCATACTCAACTGCCCATAAGGACTGGTCAAGGCGGGTAAAACCATCGGCACTCTGGAAGTCAGTCAGAGGACTACCTCTCATGAGTCTCCCCTTAGTGTATTCGACCATCTGTAACATTTGTGTTCTGTTAACAGTAAAGTCTAAAAGGTCCTACCTATCATTCAAATGAAGAAAATTGCAACATATAAATCCAAGAGGCATTGCATGGCACTAAAATGAACAACAATGCAATTTATGAATGTTAAATGTCCCTTCTTCACTAGTTTTGATCAATGCGATACCTACTTTTGGATCGGCAAATCTTTCTGCGTTGATTTTTATTTGAAAGCTTTTTATACGAAATAAGTGAAGTCTATATAGATATATAGACCTGTGTTTACGCCATGCAAACAGAATTTCGTTGACTATTTGGTAACAGTATGTTTCCAGTGCAATATATAAGAATTTTGCTCGTGTGAAGGACGTTGTAATATGACACCCAAAAGCAGAATTGATGGTTGCAACAGCGTATGATGAATCCTGAACGCCACACAAGAAACCATTTTAACACAGTAACAGTATTAAACATCAGATTGGTATGGGGGTAGCCCTTTCCCAAACGCCAAATTTTCGACCGTCCCAAATTGAAAGTGTTTGCAGACGACATTTTAAATTGTGATGAAATTGAAAAACAATATTCTGGTAGCCAAGAAAACATTTTGGAAAAAGGAGAAATTGCTCGTTATGAGCAATGTCTCATTTCCCCACAATGTCTTTCAGAGTCGTCTGCAACAAACAGGTCGAATGTTTTTTATGGTTTGGTGATAGGTTAACATCTTTTCAACAGCTATTTAGGTAAAACAACTCAGCATCTTATTACTAAGCAATGCAACCTGTGTGATCTACCAAGTAATACGTTGGTAATTTTGCATAACCTAAAAACACCCCCACGTTGAACGAATCCAAGAAAACACTAAGCCCGATGTAACAGGTCTGAAGATCATACAGGGCTGACCGTTAACAACCGCGGATCTGCATCTGCCAAAAAAAAAGTAGGGGATGTGTGCATCGTCGCCCTCAAGGTCCGTTAACCACACGTGCGGGGTCTCGAGAGTTCGGTCATCATCAATGCCATTTTATCATAAACGGGTCCTTATTTCAAACTGGTTTGTTGGTTTTAATTGTCGTTTAACATCGATTGTATGTTCCATCGGTTGTAACTATGTCTGTTGCTACATAGTTCAAAACACACAGAGAAATTGTCCAAAGCCAGTACATGTACTACTATTGGTGACCTTTACACATTACCACATAACGCCACATTTTTGCGTCTTGCAGAAGACAATTTTCAAAAACCATTAAGGCAAAAGGAGAAATTGCTTGTCAATCCATTCACATACCACAACAGCAGAACTGAAAGATTTTTCAAATGTCCACAAAGGTTTTCTAGAGTCGTCTGATTCAAGTAAAAATATGTCGCCTGCATGAGGTAAAGAGTTATAACGACGAGTTCCAGTTCCATTTGTAGAGTAATGATATCCCTATTACCCACAATGCCACGGAGGGAAGCCATCATTAGAATTGTTTTTGGTAGGACTCAGCCTCCGTCGTATATTCGTACAAAGCCTCTGTGAATATTTCTTTCAGACAGACAATCAATCACTTCCTTCATTAACACTTAAATTTCTGAGTAATTTTCTAAAAATAGATTTTCGACTGCTTTCCAAAACATATATCTGCTCAAATTTGATTATGAAAGATACTCAGAGTAGCAAATAGATAAGATCACAGGTCAGCCGTCGATTTACTTGGCGGCTAGTCTGGATCTAAGCCGTTTGCATAAGCATGAAGTCACTTATAGCACTATAAGGTTTAAACCTTACTTTGAAGCATTTCGGATGCAATGTGAAGAATGTTGCTCAAAGGGAAAACAGATATCTTTTTGTCACAATTTGTCCCTACCAAATAAAGGCTCATAAAAGGAGATTAATGCTATATCAAACCATATCATTTGATAAACTTTTGGTCAGATTCAAATAGTGATCACCAAAAATACCCGTCAGCACAACTTAATCTTGAAAGCCAACGAGAAATGACCAAGATTAGCAAGTCTAATAATTCCGATTGCTTGATTCTTCATCCCTGGCCTTGTTAAATGATACACAAATTTTTAAACCGACCAATCAGAATTCGTAATTTTGAATATGTAAACAAACATGACTTGTTGTTGATAAACATGATTGAATTGGAGACAACTATATTTCAAGCACAAAATAACTTGCATTAAAGAAGTCTTATAGGGTCGCAATGAATTCGTAAATTAAAAATCATGACTTTTATGAACATAATAAAAGTACTCCATACATTCTTTCAGTATTTTTTTTGTACTCATCTCCTTTCGTGTGCCTTTAAAGTAAGTAGTTTGTTTTCCCGTTTCGTTTCTATTTTGTCATCTGCTGCTTTCCAATCTAAAAGTCATATGTTAGCAGAAGTCTTCTGAAGTACGGGGGAAATTATCCTTTTGTCAAGGTGGTTTTTAAAGTCTTCTGCACAAGATGTTGTAATGTGAGGTTTTATACTTTAAGGAGTCCTCTAAAATGAATAGGACGAAATGATTAATTGCTCACTATAAGTCATATACATGTATCCTTTCACCACAGTGGCATCTCCTAACATTGGTAGGAAAAAGCATTTTAAGACTATGACTTCTATTGCTTTCAATTTGGACCAGATACAAATTCCTATATGGGGTGAGTGGGTAGTCAGTCATTGTTATGTTCCAGGGTGGTTTAATTATAGGGTTTAAGCCAGGTCAACAATATTAGTCCTTTTACGACTTTCCTCGATTTCACCAGTACTCTTGAATGTCTTGCCCAAGGACACCCCCATCAAAACATCCAAGTGCAGCAGCTAGAGAGGCTTTAACCTGGGACCTCAGTGTAACATGTCCTACACCCAACTGACTGGACACACAGGACCCTATTGCAATCTTGCAATTGATTCACATTCAATGCATCTCTGGAAAGGTAGGAACCAATTGACATCTCAAAAAAAGTGTAAGATGATTTAAAAAACCAATCATAGACACTCTTCGAAAATTGTCATTTGTCATTTTATTTTTAAATACCATGCTTTTAAAAGTGCTTGTTCACAGAAGAGAAAATTGTCCTTGAAACGAGACAGTTTTTGTATTGTTGTTTGATAAACAATTAAATGTAGCTCTTGAAAGCATAATAAATTTCAGGAGGCATCAATTTATCTATGCAGTAGATATCAACAGTGATGCCATACTTTTGGATTAAAATACATGTTTATTCACCTTTTACACATTTTAAAGAATTCAAAACAATGTAATTTTGCTTCCAATGACTATTCTTCAGTGTGTATCATTTTAAAAACAGTTCTGCTGTTGTGAAGTTTTTAAAAAAAACCTTTTAACTTCCAAAATTCCTCACATCTGTGAACAAGCGCCTATGTGTTCTCACTTTTGCCTGTGAACTTTCAGAAAATGGCCATAGGCAAAATAATAACTTAAGAAATAAAAGAATTGGCAATTCAAAATAAGTTTAATACATGTTTCCTAATGGTAAAAAGTATTTACAAATTTACAATCTATAAATATCTAGATTCACTCTTATGTTTCACATTATACCACTAGCAAAGACTTTGTCAGAATCTTATGAAGTCTGAAGATAATGTTGAATAGCCATTAAACTGTTTCTATGAAAGATAATCCAACTTCACCATTAATAAAATAATTGACATTATAACTTCAAAATAGCACAAAATACATTGTTGTTAACAGCAACTCTTCAATAATATGAAAATGTTTTCACAGGATGTCTTAATTTGTTAAAACAGATCATACATTATTCATCTATTCTCTTAAAAAATATACAAGAAAAATTGCCAAATGTCCTTGGATGTATCAGCTTAAATACATACTTTAACAAAGAGGTTGATATAGTTATAGGAATTGTATCAATAAGTTATAATGAAAAAGAAAAAGTAGACAAAATCTACAACATTCCTACAGTGTTTATGTGTTGTTTGTTAGCAAGACGAAATTTCTATGGTGTGCATATTAAAGACAATTTGCTAATTCATCAATTAAGAGAGCTTTCCGATAACTTGTGTAGTCTATATTCTGTAATCACTTTCCACTTGATCACTCCATAGTTCTATAGATAGAGATCCACACTCTGCATTTTGAAGAAAAACGAAACATAAGTGCTACTCCAGTATTCTTTTCAAATGTCTTTCTTGTTTGTGATTCATTTACACCTTATCTGGGATAACCTCCAAACCCTGAAGTGAATAGTAAACAAACATGTAAATAATCATAAATATATATATCTTATTTACGTAATTGTTGTTTTACATCATTTGTGAAGGAAACTTAAAGCTTTTTTAAATCCATTCTTGATGACTCCTTCCTGGTTTCTAAAATGAGTACTTGCACCAATTTGTGGGATAGTCCCGGAAATTTTCACCATGCCAATCGGGGATTCGAAACTGGGACCCTCGGTCAAAAGGCCGACACTCTACCTCTGCACCACTGTCGCCCACATATAGTAGTAAAATTTTATGCTGAAGCTATTCCCTCTTATTAAATCTTCATGACTGGTCCACTTTGAAATCATATATGTAAAAGGAAACTTTGAAGATTAAAAAATCAAAGGCATATTATAATTGATACCAGGTACCAGATAAAAGCCAAAGTGGTCAAATGAGCATTGCCTCAATAAAAAATCCACTCTTTTGACACAGTGGTAATAATTAACAGAAAATCCTACTTTGCATTATCAACAATTACCAAGACATGATCTTAAAAAACTTAATGGAATAGTACAATACTTTGTCTTAAGTACTTTTAAGTGAAAGTGATTTGCCACTTGTTTAATAAACCTGTCTATTAATGCTTCTGATGTCAACCCATCATCCAGTCTGTTGATGAATGAAGAACTGGGGTTTTGTGCAAGCCTTATGATTCAAAGGTTTAACTTGCTACTTTTCCTAAGTTGTCTATTCCTTAAACTTATACATATTTATTTTCGTCACTTGTCTCTGGCTTTAAAGCATCCAGAACACAGAACTAAAAGTCAAAGTTGTATGATATTGTTACACAATCAATGTTAAATGAAAAAAAAGAAGAAATAACTAAGATTGAAGTTCAACCTATTCTCCTGTAATGAAACTTATGACTGTGGCTGACAAAAATAAAATAAAGACAAGACAAAACGATTTTCCAAAGACATTTGAGACATTGGGTAGAACATTTTGTAAAATTGATGATATGCTACTTTAAACCAATTTATCCTTTTGCCATTTCTAATTCTTCTGTAACAGATGCAGTGAAGCAAAACATAATAGAGCAAAGGGTTAAACCAACCATAGCCTTCATACAAAACTGTCACACTTACCGCTGCTTTATACTTCGATCCCACCAGGTATTCATCACGTCGAAAACCATAAAAATCACGGATGTTTCTAACTTCATTCCTTGCTTGTAGCTGTAAATAAAATATCATTTTTATTTAATTTTGAATTATACAATTCTTCTGTGAAACAAAATGACAAACTCTATTTGATCTTTTAAAATTCAACAGTCCCAACGGTTCTTTTGTCTTATACATGACTCAAATGGTTTAACATGAAACCGTCATGCCTTATAATTGGTTAATCTATAACTGATTTTGAACTTAATTTAAATGAAAATAAACTGATTAGTGACTTTCTTTTTTAAAAGTATTAAACATTAATTCCTTTAAACTGAATTATTTTTTACAACTTGTATCAATTATTCTCAATTCTGTTTCCAAGAAACACAACCCGCACTTGCACAGAATGTGGTTTGGATAAATTTTAATGAAAGGTCGCAAATGGATGGATCCACCTTAGAAACATTTGGTTCAAATGTACGACCATAAATGTGGGTACTGTACCCCATAAATGTTACCAGAGCCCTTTTCCTACACAAATATATCACCATATGGATCTCAGTATTATTTTAACTCTAGATATTTCCACATGACTCGATAAGAGGATTCTCCATGGCAAAAAAACAGGGGATTTAACAAAACATCATTGGAGGGTCGATCTGTCAATGGGCCGAAAGAAGGGTTGTTAAACGAGACCCTTCTACTTCTAAACACAAAGAAACGATAATACTCACATGGCCATTTTTGGAAAGGTAATTGACACCCGCATTTATGCCTGATGGCAATATCAGCGCCCCAGCCATGATGCCGAGAAAAGGAATTAACTCCGGCCACATCTTCGTCCACAAGAATCGTCCTTGAAATAATATGAAGATGAACGGATATTTTTTTTTCAAATCCGATTGTAAGCTTTCTTGTTATCGTCAAATCAAACTTAATAAGCTTTTTCACATTATTATAATCAAATAAAATCTTAAATTCTTGTTTTATTAGAGAAATTAAACAAAAACTTCAAACAATTTATTACGGATCTGAAAAAATGACCCCCAGTCTATTCTCTTAAACTGGCCGATTGCTTACAAGCGTTTCCCTGATATGGATCAGAGAGGAACGTAAACAAACTTTTTAGAAAAACATGACACAAGGAACAGAAATTAAGTCTAAAGTGGCGGAAAAAGTAACAGAAAAGCGCAGACTGAAGGACCTAGCCCCCACCAAGGTAATGGAGGCCGTTTTATTACCAGATCATTGCCATTCAGTTGGTTGCGGATTTCCAGTAACTCGTTCACTATTCACTTCGTACTCTTTTGTAACGTGTATCGGGTCCCTCTCGGAGTAAAGCTATCGCGGGTCACCCATCCAGGTACTTACCACTTAGTGCGTTGCTTAACTTCGAGAGAAAGCCAACCACTCTACCGAATCACCCATAAAAGCTGGCTTCTACAGCGAGTCTGTAGAAGTAGTATTTATTCTTAAACCCTATTACCGTCACATTTCTCCCACCTTTTTCTTGACTTCGTCCCGAAGTCACGAATGTCACAAAGACAAACATGGACAGTTACCGACTTTTTATGATTCAAGAAGGTACTACTGCCACTATAAACACTGCCTCAAAGCAGAAACAAGGATCAAGAACATGTGACGAACTCCTAAGGGTACGGGAATGATGGTGATATCAAACCAAATCCCACCACTGCCACCAATTTTGAAACTTTTATCGGGTTCCTCTCAGAGTAGAGCCCCATTGTGGGTCACCCATCCAGGTTCTAACCACTTAGTATGTTGCTTAACTTCGAGAGAAAGCCAACCACTACCGAATCACCCATAAAAGACGGCTTCTACAGCGAGTCTGTAGAAGTAGTATTTATAGATAAACCCTATTACCGTCACACTTTTATAAGAATCACAGTAGGCACCATTCCCCTTGAATTTACTGTTTGTATCTACGGAAACATCAATATTAAAGATTGATTTTTAAAACATGCCTTTTCTGTAGAAAATTTGATAAGTGTTGTCTAATTAGACAACTTGGCTAAATATCCAACTCTGAGTCTCAAGCCTGTGGAGTGTTCTGTCTTGTCTCTGTCTTCGATTCTGTGTTCTGTGGCAAAAAGGGCTCGGATGGTTACCCGGATAATGGCAGGATACAGGCCACTACCCAGGTACCAAATAACTACCTGTTACTTGATTCTTTTTTTACCTGGGTTAAAAATTAACATGAATGTGTGTATAAGCACTCGTCGATGAGTCAATCTGAGGTTTCTAAATACCAAACTAGCAATCAATTATCCCTCAAACAATTTCTCAACATTTGCACAAATATGTCGCACACACTATACTCTCCAACTTGAAGCTGCTCCTAAGCTATCAACAAAACTATTAAAAAGAAATTGTGTCATCCATCGCTGTTAGTTACCAGCGCCTGTAACCATAACTCGCAGCCATTCTATTTCTAAATGGTTATCTAAGGGAGAATAATTTAAGCTCGGGTACCATTGGACAATATCACCTCGGGTACCCCGGTAGTAAATTGCTACCCATCCAAGACCTATTGGCAAGACACCTTTCCGAGCCTAGTACTGGACAGGTGGTTTGTCATGGGGCTTCCCGGTCAATTTGTATCCAAACCAATTCATCACCACCCAAATTTGGCCAATTCGTATCCACATTTCGGTCAGTTCGCACCCATCATAATTTTTAAGAAGTCAATTCGTAACCATATAATTCAATACGAATTATAGTACATAGTAAATAAAGAATTTTTACATATTTCTTTAAACTTTGAGCTTTTAGGCATTGATGCTATTTAATGTTAGCTATCCATATGCAATTTTAGCAAATAGGCGACCATTTAAATGAATTTCCGAATAAAACTTTTAATTAAAGAATTAACAAAACAACAAAATATAATAAAAGCTTTTCTTCTCTCTTATAAAAATGGGTTTAAGCCAATCAGAACATGACAGTCTCAATTTGTTTTTAAAGAAAATTATTGATAAGATAATACATTACATTTTGTTATAATTTGTTATAATTTTGTATGATCCCCTTTTGTTGAAACTTGCTTATTATTAGCCTACCTATTAATGAAGGACACCAATTGATGGAACAATTAATGACAATTGACGCTGCATGCTCTGCAACCAATATCGGGTTGCACGTGATGAAAAGAATCCATTAAAAATAAAGAGAATCCATATCAGTGAATTGATATTAAGGTAGGTGTCAATAGCAAGAGAAAAGTACTGAATAGCTGCATAATTAATCGTAATCTGGATATCAACTGAAGGAAACATATTCAACTCAAAAACAAAACATGAACAACGTACAAAGAAAATGCACGTTTTACGAACATGTACTATAATGCTCAAGAGTAACCGCTTTACATTAATAATAAGAAAGTCAACCCACCTAAGTATGTTCAGATTGTCCTCATATTCATACTTTCTGGTGAATTTTAAAGTGGGATATTATAGAGTGTAAGGGAGTAAATGTTTTTACTTACAATATTCCAGGTTTTAATACGACGTCTTCCTCCATCACTAACTGCAGAGACATTGCTGGAGCAGATATCACCTTTACCTAATTATGACTTTTTCTATTTCATGAAGGCTGACCTGAGGTAATTTTATACTTAGCCAATCTATATTCCTTTTTTCCTCCTAGCTTCAACTTTGGCATCTGGTATAAGAGTATAAGTAATGTTACTTATATGTGTCCTTGCTTCTCTTGGACACAGTAGTAATTTCTCCCTCTTTACTCTTTGTGATACACAACAGCTAAAACTATTATAGTAAAGGTTAATTGAGCAATGGTTAGCAACAAACAAACTGGTTATAGATAATGGCATTATCTCTTACCTCACGATCAGAAGACTTTCATTTTGGCCATTTTAAGTGAATATTTATGTTTTTTCCATAAATTCTAAATGTTTTTTTTTACAGAGATCAAAACATTCGGTGATATTCTGATGTCTCTGTACAATTACTATCAGATGGTTACATTAAACAGTCTGCTTGATGGAATTTTTCCATTCCATTGATCAGATGCAATTGGATATCTTCAAAGAAAATCCTATGGGGTGGACTTTTTATTTTTTTCCCAATATGGGTTATTTGGTGGGTGTAAGATCTCCATATCTGGAATTTTCAAGAAAAATAAACAAATACGACCTATTTTGAAATTATGTGAACATTGTTGATTTAGATGTAATTATAGTGTAAATAAAATTGCTTCTGAGAAAGTTGATTTTGCTCCGACATGATGATGGTGGAATTTTAAGTGCCATCTGATCCTTGTAAATCCTAAGACCTTTTTTTTTCATTTACGATTTAAATTTTTGTTTCATTCATTTATTTCATGATACCGCTTTAATGGGTTTTACTTTAGAAAACTTTAAAGGGCTTTCTCACAAATTTTGTTCTGTGACTAGTAAATGAAAACAAGAGAGCCGTTCATTTTCTTTATCTTAAAGATTTTGAAACCTACATGTTTTTATTAAAAAAGAAAAAAAAGTGAAAGATATTTAAGCACCTTTCAGTGCTTTGATTGAGAAATTGAATTTGATAGATAGAAGTGGGATTACTCTTTGACATAATTTGCTAGTGTCACATGATTAGAATGTTGGCAAATATACTATTCTGATTACAGTAAACTTTAATACATTTTATGGTGATGTTGCAGAATGGAAATAATTGAGCATTAACCAGTTTTATCTTTCTGCAAGATGATGGGCTGTATTTTACTAAACAGTTATGAACAGGGTTGAGAAGTGAATGAATAATCTAGTTTCTTGTAACTATCTTATGAGATCTGTGTTGTCATTTTTTCATATAAGTGTCTTTTTTAGTGATCTGAAAATCTCAATCTGCGAGGACTATAATGGGAAAAGAACCTTTTTCATACCACTGTGGTAAAAGGATAAATTCCTCCTTTTTGTGACAACAGCCTCTTCCCATTTTCACAAAACTAATTACAAATCTTATCATGAGCATAATGAATCAGGTTATATGTTGCCAATTATTGATTACAGTCTAACTTGTGTTAAGCAGCCACCCTTTTAAGCAGCCAACCTGCCTTTAACAGCCACTACAGAAAGTCCCATTGTTAGATTTATAGTGTACATCAATTTGTGTTAAGCAGCCAACCTGTCTTAAACAGCCAATTTACTCTGTCCCATAGGCTGGCCTCTTAACACAAGTTTGACTGTATAAGGACTGTCTATCTTTTTTCTCCAAGCTCAGTTTAAATGATAATAAAAATTTGGAATTATCAACAACAAAAAAAAGAATTTTCATTTATAAATTTTCTTTTAGAATATGATATATGCATTAACTTATCCCTTTGTATTTCAGCCTAGGTCCCAATGCTTTCTCTAGAGCTTACATCAACTTCCCAAATTATGAAGACATCGCAAACTTTAGAGATAAATTTGATGACTATGTGTTTGTAGATCCAAAAGGTAAATGATTTCTTTAACCATTTTCCCATGCTTTCTGCAAATTTTCAATTGAGCATTAAAGGGTAGAATGTAGTATTTACTCTTGTTTAATGATAGGAATTACCTTGTAAAGATTTTTTTTATTCAATGAAATTTACCAGATACCAATAAACAAATCATTGATGATTGTACATGAAAGGGTCTTTCTTTGCTTGTAACTGAAGAAGTTTCAAGGACAAAAGTGAAAATAGTGTCAAGCCTAAAAGACAACATATCTTTTGTTTTGATTGTAGAGATATAGTTGATTAGTTTATAATGGAGGAATTTTCTATCATAGTCCGGTTTTTTATTTGAAAGTTTTGCCATACTGTTAAATTGTGTAAAAATGAATATTTATTTCTCCAAATTTTGATTAGTATGCAAAACATGTATAATCTTGTTAAATGGTGACGTGTAGCGGTGTACTTGTAACACAGTACTTCAAAAACTGTAAGACAAATGCCTTTTGTTATATCCGGTTCTCATTAGAAATTCCAAATTGAGAAATATTTATGTACCCACAATATAGGGTTAGTAAAGCAATAAAGAAATTGAATTGGGCAAAAGACCTTTATCATTTGACCTTAATACACTTTAAAGTATAAACTAGCGATAAAGGAGAATATCAAATACTGTTTTAAATGGGCTTGTAGGCATTCTCAAATGTTTGTATTTCAAATCCAAATATCAGACAGTATTCATTCTTCATGGGACAACATGAACTTTTCTCTCAATAATCAGCACATTTCGCCAATGTTCCTCAAATGGCAAGACCTGTAACAATTATGTAACCTTTTAAGACAAAATGTGATGAAAAATCATCCTATTGGTATGATAACCTCCTTTAAACTTCTATTTTGAAATGTTGCTTATCACCCTTTATTTACCATACCATTTATATCGGATTCTTTTACTGGCAAATATAATAGAAGCAATAATAGAAGCAAAAGGATAATGATTAAGTATGGAACATACCATTTTCTTTTTGATACCAAGAGATTGTTTGTCATGAACTTTTTCTCTTTTTGTCTCACTGGTTTCTTGAATGTTCTGTTTTCAGCCTGTAAAAACCAACATAACATGATGGGTTAAACTAATTATTGTCTGTTTCTGATTCCATGTTTACCATTATAATGCTGTACTTGAGTTAAAGTGTGATATAATCAAAAGGGAAATCATGAATAAAAATATCAAGCCAATGTTTCAAAAGCTTTTTCCTGAAACTTTTTTTGTCAAACCGATATATTCCTAGAAAGAGTACAAATTGAAGGATTGTTAAATCAGAAAACTTAAAGGAAATTACTATTATTATAGAAGAGAACTAATGACCAAAGTGTTTTTCAAAATTTCAAGATACAGATTATGTATGTAATAATTCTTTATTGACGTGTAATAATTCGCAATAGTCATTGTTTTTCATACTAAACGATGTCCTCCATTGTTACTCCCAATTATGGACCCTTCATAAAAGCCCTACATGAGGGAATTGGTTAATGGATGCTCCAATAGGGTGTAATTTGCGATGTGATGAATGAACGCTAAACACAGTCATGTTATTGTGAAATTTTGATGGAGCTGCGAGAAAATACAGGATAATGCTCATTTCGGGGATAATTGCCCGAGTAATCATAGCCTTGTTATGAAGAGCTGCTATATAGAAGTATTGATTATACCATTCATTGTTGATATAAGGAAGTGCATTTTGTTGTCCTCGATCCCATAAAGAGGTATTCTGAGATTCGATGATCATTTAAAGTTGTTGTAGAATAAAGAGGTTTTGCTCATGAATAAAAGTCATGCTACCTCTATTCTGACTTGATTTTTTTTTTAATCATCAAATTTAGAACTAAAACCATTCAGATTGTATTTTAATGAAAAAACTTGTCTTTAGACAACTTTCTTCGTATGATCTAAAGGTTGTTCTCTTGTAAAGAGTTAACTGAATGATGAATTTCTATTTGATTTAGGAAGTATGATTTATAAAATGTCAAAAATGACTGTTTATCAGGTCTTTACCCTTTTAAACCCTATCCTTAGTTCAAAGATTTCTAGTGTATTATATTTGCAATCATTGTGTGAAAAGGTGATTTGTGTGTGTGTGCGTGTGTGTGTGTGTGTGTGTCAAAAGGTGAATTTGTTCAACATAAGTCATGATGATGTTCCTGTTTCTTTTGGTTAAAAATGTATCTTTTTCTTTAAAGATAATTCTTTTGTTTGATATTTTGGTAAATGGGTTGTTTCTTTGCTTTGATTTGATGAATGTGTTTACAAAAGAATTTTGAATCGAAATATTCTTAAAGACCAGAGAAAAATGTTTCATGAAAAATTATTCTATTATAAAAACAATGAAGGATAGACTCTGCTTTTTTATTTGAAGGAAATGAATATCCAGCCATCGTTGAATTTGCAGCTTTCCAAAAGGTGCCAAAAAGGAGGCCAAAAAAGCCTGACTCCAAGAAAGGGACTATTGAACAAGGTATCATATGTTAGAGATTAAATTCAGGTTACACAGCACTTTAACAATGATTGAAGGAAAAACTGTTTTATATTTCCTGTATTCCTCCAGGCTCACTCAGTAACTTATCAATGCTGGAATGCAGGGGTCAGTTGGTCTGTCTGTCTGTCTACCGGTCCATCTGCCTGCTCATCTGTCACACAAAGTTAAATCTATTTTCATATTCAAATAGCCTTATCTAAAAATCTTTACCAAACATTGAGAAAATGTTAGTTACCATGATAATCACTCAAGGTCTATATCCCGAAAGACAACCCTTGAATGAAAATAGATGGATGTTTCTTCCTAAAGCTGCAGATAGAGGCCATGTGTTATTTCTTTAACCCATTACCAAACAATAATAACATTTGACCAGTTTGTTGCAGACCACTCTTGAAAACATTATGGGAAAAGGAGAAATTGCTCATAATAAACCTTTTGTCCTTTTCCCACAATGCTTTCTGCTCGGTCAGAAGATAAATTTCCAATTTCATCATATTAAGAAATGTTGTCTGCAAACTCTTTCAATTTTTTGACAGTCCAAAATTTGGCGTTTGGTTAAGTGTTAAAAGAAAAATGCTTTAGTTACCTGTATTTTCCATGATCTATAGATCCCGATTATGAGAAGTTTCTCGAGTCGCTGGAGAACCCTGACTTGGAGCCTGTCAGCTCGTTAGACACATTTCTAGAAGAGTTGGAAGCTAAAGAGAGGGAAGCCAAAGGTGAGTGAAAATAATCAGCACAACATATAGTGCCCCAAAGAAAAGTATAACATTACTTGATAATTTAATCAAACAAAATATTGCCTAGTCTTGTTGGAGTAAAATCAATTTTCATATTCCATAATAGTATCTAAATGACTAATGTTTAAGCCTTAGAATGCTGATTAATTTTCTAAAAATAGATTTATGTGTTAACGTTTTGTCTGCTTTCCAAAAACCTTTAATATTTACTTACTTTTGTTGAGGAAAGACATTCAGAGTAGTAAACAGATTAGACCTCAGGCCAGACGCCAATAAATTTGGCGGCTGGCTTGGATCTAACCTGTTTGCATAAGCATAACGCCGGTTCCAGCACTCAAAGGGTTAAATCCGTCTCTAATCTACATGCAATTGTCAAAAAAGATAGCCAATTTTCATGTATAACCTTTTCTTGTATTATGATTTTAGGAGCACCTAAAGGTGGGCCCAGAGTCACCACACCACTTATAGAGTACATCAAGAAAAGGAAGGAAGAGAAAAGAAATGCTATATTGGTAAGCCCAATTTATTACTTTTAAGACTTCGGTAGCAGATGGGTAAAGATGAGGTATTTTGGAAAAAAAATGTTAATAAAAATCAACTCTTAAAACTTTCAGATTATAATACAATAGAAAATATTCAAGTACTACAGTACATTTTCAGAATTCAGGATTTTTTTTTGTTGATAACAATTCATTAAGATTATTCTTATTGATAATCTGTTCTCTTTTTCATGGCAAATCAGAAAAGGACATTCACCCTTTTTGGATAAGGAACATATAATGCAGATTTTCTGCAAGAATAAAAGAGGTTTACTGGTAATATCAAAGGTTTCACTGCACTTTTATGATAGCATGGCCTATTGACACTGTTAATGTTATACTAAACATTTATCCTTTATTCCAGCGATCACGAGAAGAGAAAAGAAAAAGGGATCTTGAAAGAAAGCAGTCACGCGACGAGGAACGACGGAGACGCAGGGAACTGGACAAAGAGCGAGAACTACGCAGACAGAAAGAAAGAGAAGGACAGAGGAATAAGGACAAGGAGGAGGGTGACGGACCTGTCAAGGTAATCCAGGAAACAGAACTATGGGAGTAGTTTGTATTGTATTGTATGAAGTTGACATGTAACCCCCAATCCCTTCCCTTTCCACAATTCTGAGATTTTCTTTGTAAAATGTAAAATTAATAAATTGGTCTCATAAGCTGCTTTGGAGTCTGTATGTTCTTTTGCTGTATCCGAAAAAATACAGCATGTTTTATGACCATTTGCTTTTATTATCCAGATTGGAAAAATACCCAGACAGTCAAAATGTGTATGTATTTACAGAGAAATTCTCTGGTTATATATAAAAAAAGTTTATAAAAAGGAAAGAAAAATCTGAGATATTTCCTCCTTAGTTATTCCAAAAGTCATCTGTAACAGGAGATTATTCATTTTGTTGTTACAGTATAACGCAAGTGTAAGAAATTCTGGTTTTAATAAAAAAAAAAAAGAGAAAAAAAAGAAAAATGCTATTATGTGTTGTTCGGTTAAAACTTACATAACACTTCCTGTAATGCAAAATAAACAATAGAAATTGAGAAATTGTTCATTACTAGTAATTTCTTTTTTTCTTATGACAGTTTCTACCTAACATAATTATGATTTTTTTTTCTCACTCTGTAATTACTTTAGCTTGATACTTTCAAATTTGACATTTCACAAAATCTCAAGGTGTAGCTTATTTGCAATAAATACCTCTGGATCATTCGGACTACTAACTGACTTGATTCACACAAGTTAAATCAAATATAACCCACTATATTCTTTCATTTTGTTTTAGCCATGCATAAAATTGCTTAAAAAAAAACGGTTTAGAAAAATTGGTATGAGAAACACAGGAATTATTCTTCCTGCAAATATAACCAAATTTTTCTATTTCAAGCTTTTAAAGCATTCTGAAAAAGAAGACCCAAAGTCTGATAAAGACCAGGAAGACAAATCATGTGAGGCAGGCAACCAATCAGGTGAGAGCAGGGACAGAACAGGGGAACCAGTCGACAAGTCTGGCGAGACAGAGGACCGGTCCGTCGAGAGTGGGGAGAGATCAGGCGAGGACAGAAGGGATGGCAGGGACAAGCCTAAAGATGATAAGGCAAGACTACGGTTTTCCCGAGAGAACAGAGGCAAGATCAGGGATCAAAGAGACGAACGAAGAGACGAAAGAACAAAGTCTAGTCCAGTAAAGGTAAGGCTAATTTACTTTGATAGGGTAGACCTGGAAGTCTAAAGGTTGTATTGTCTGTTTTTTGTTTTCATGGTTTTTGTTAAGAAACAGTTTTATGCCATTGAAGTTACCCTTTAATTGAATAATTTTGTATCATTGGGTCACTTCCAGCCTAGAAAACAATGGCTTTAGATGAACTATCCTCTTACATCCAAAGTGTTTTCTTTTTAACTCTACCAATATGGGATAAAAATAGGTTTTTTAGCACTTTTCTAGATAATTCAACAGTTGTCACACAATTTATGTTATTTCTTCAGTTGAATTAGTGTGTATTTTTTTTCCAAATTTGAGGTTGTAGTTATATTTCAAACATTTTTTGTAATCTTTGATTTGTTGTAGTCTGACCGCCTTCGGTCTGGTAGAGATGACTGGTCAGGTCGGGATGGTGATAGGGGAGATAGATTCCGCGATGATCAAAGGTCAGACAGGGATCGTCCGCGGCCAAAGTCATACAGGGAAGATCGGGAACAAAGGCGCCAAAACAGGGAGTCTGAGCTATACAGGTCTGTAGTAACACCATTATAACCTTTCACCTTTTACTACATATTGCTTCACTTCCTTGCACTAGCAGACCATCTTCATAAACCACTGTGACAAAGAATAAATTGCTTGTCACTAGCAATAGATTCTTATGTTACAGTTATTCAAACTCAATATCTGTAGGAAAATGTTATTTTTCATGTTGCTGTATTACACCAATGTCCTTTCATCTTTTACTCCATATTGCCTGACTACTGTGCACTAGCAGACATCTTCATAAACCACTCTGACAAAGAATAAATTGCTTGTCACAAGCAATTTATTCTTTTGCCACAATGTTTTCTGCTACATACCAGAAGGAAAAAGTTATTTTTCATACTTTTTATTGCTTTTCACTGTTGCTTTCAATTTAAACAGTCATCAAATGAAGGGATTGGTTGATGAATTAAGCTTGTGATATATCTAAATTCCTGTGTTTGCAATGAACATTTACTACGAAAAAGAAAATACTTTAATCCAATGTTATAAGACTTTCTTGAAGGCCATAAAGAATTCATGAATATTATAGAAAATATTTTGTTCTCATCATTATTAACTTCCTGGAATGCACAACCATATTGATAAAGTTAAATTCTATGTCTTAAAGAAATAATATGCAATCAATGCATTTGAATAAGTTTCTCCTGTAAAGTATGATTCAAAAAGAGATTATTCATTTTGTTTGTGAACCTAGATTATAAAGCAATTTCCTATGACAGATTTATATAATTTTGTTTGGCTTGTAAAATACTTTCATATTATAGTTTTGTTCTATTTGTTTGTTTTAGAGATGATAGACCTAGGTCAGGCCCACCCAGAAAAGATGATAAGAAGTACAGAGATGACCCCAGGTAAATCTATCTGTCACTGTTCATTCCTAATTCTTGTAACTTGTGGAGTTAATAGTTCATGTGATCAGTGTCAAAAGTGTGGGACTCCATTTCTGTGTCATTGGGCATGCATAAGACTGACTTGATACTTTGCTTTGCTTTTTGTTTGTCAAAGAGATAAAGAATAAACAAGAGAAAGATTTTCTGTCGTCGGTTTTAGAATACTGTTGGCATAAGAATGCAACATACCACTTATCTGGCAACTGTTGTTGATCTTAAGTTAGGAGCCTTGGTGGCCTAGTGGTTAGAGTACAGAACTTGAAATCACATGGCCCCTCTCCGCGTGGGTTCAAATCCTGAGAGGAATATGGATTTTCATGAGAGGCAGTCTCCCAACTGACTTACGGAATGCCGATGGTTCTACCCGCCTTGACCAGCCCTTATGGGCAGTTGAGTATGGGTTCTTCCTCCATCATTAATAGTCGGGCATCGCTACATAACTGAAATAATGTTGATGTGATGTAAAATCCATATGAATAAATAAGTAAATAAATATATATAAATAAATAAATAAATGTCTAGTTAATAAACAGACCAATTTTTTCTTTATGTAACAAATAGATTTACTGAATTCAACTGTTTTCAAAAGAATGTAAAGGCCAGTTTACTTTCATGTAACAAACAAATTTACTGAATAGATTTTGAAATGCTGTTTGCAAAAGAATGAAGAGGATGTCTAATCAGGATTGCTGTAGTCAATTGTATTATGTCATGTAAGTTTTCATACAAAGATTTCAACATGTAGGAGCCTCTCTGGCCTAAGGTTTGAGAACAGGTCTTGAAATCACATTGCTGTGGTTCAACAAATCCTGGTGATAGCATTCAATTTTGAATTTTCTTGAGAGGTAGTCTCCAAACAAATTGCGGAATGCAGATGGTTCTTCCTGGCTTTACCAGCCTTTGTGGCAGTTGATTATTGGGTCTTCCTCCATCATTAAGAGTCAGATATGTCAACATAATGTTGTTGAAATAATATTGACATGATGTAAACCCCATATAAACAAATAATCAAATTTAAACATGTTACATGTTTTCAGGGACAGGGTTAGATCACAGGGTCAAAGGTCAGACAGTGGACGTTCAGACTACAGGAGAAACGATCGAGATTACGGGCGGGCAGACAGGGATAGAAGAAACGACAGACCGTCAAAGAACGACTCCACACCCAAACCTAACCGAGACGCAAGAGATATGGGAAAATCTGTTGGAGACAGAGAAATCAATAAAGACCGTGACAGGCCTAAGGTTTGTTTTGTGTTGTATGATTTCTTTTCAATGTATTTTTACCTGGCCCAGAATGCTATCTAGATACAACTGTTAATGTTTCAAAGCTAATACTTTCCTGTTCAGATATGGGGAGAGGGGGGTGTGAAATGGATAAATCTTTTCCCTGTTCTGTAATATGAAGGAATTTTATCATAAAACAAGCATAAAAGTGACACAAACTATACGCTTTAAATGCTTAATTGGTTTGTAAACATTGAAATAATTGTGATATATTAGAATGTGCTTATGATGAGCTAATAATCCCATCACAATGATGTCAACTACAAAGACATTGAGGTTCTCGAAGTCAGGAAAAAACTTTATTATTCGATATATGTATAGTATGGTTTTACTTGATTTATGTAATAAGTAATATTCTAAGCTTGATTTGTGTTTTCTGTTGTAACCTTAATACGTTTTGTTGATAAGATGCCATTAATTAATCTGACCTTGTGAATACTTGGTTTATATGATTGTGCATTTTTGAATTTTCTGTTTTTTTATGCGATCAAATATGAATTGTGATCATATCAGTAGAACATGTATGCGGCGTATATTCAGGTCTCAATACAATCAGTCACTCGCCATGCATGATCAAGTTTTAACACATTACCACCTAACTTCACATTATCACGTCTTTCAGCAGATGACTTTCAAAAAGCATTGTAGCAAGCAATCACTCCTTTTGCCACAATGGTTTTTTCAATCTATTTGCATACAACAACAGCAAAACTTAAAGGTTTGTCACATGTTTACAAAGCTTTTCTAAAGTCGTCTGCTTCAAGTAAAAGTTGTGTCTGCAGGTGGTAAAGAGTTATTCTCTTAGAAAACCCAATTCAGTAACCTGTGATAAAATGTAAAAGATAAGTATATGGAAATTCTTTCTTAAGTTTTGTTATTTTGGTGTTTGTCTCGCATGGCATCAACTATGTTCTATATATTTTGTATACCTGTGTATACTATGAATAAGAAGAGGCATTTCATAGTTTACATCTAATAGAACTTTGGTCAAACCAATAATCTTCTAGATGTCTACTGAAAGGAGGAATTCCACATGAAAATCTGGAAGGGGATTAGAGGGGGGCCTGGTGATTACTAGCCATAGACCAGATCTCAACAATGGATGCAAACTACCCATGCTAGCTTCCTTACTCATTCTCTAAACTGTGGATGCCCAATCAAAATGCTTTGTTAAGATGATTGTAATCTGCAATATAGGGTACAATGATGTTAAGGGTTTGTTTATTCCTTCTTGTAACAATGTTGTCTGCTACAGGTTCCTACAAACTATATTGGTGGTGTAATGTGCTGTAATTTATGGTGTACATTGTATCTTTGAATGGCCTGAGTAATGAATGCTTATTTTCTAAAGTGTTTTTGATATTGTAAATCTGCTATTTAAGTGGCTCAATGAGTTTGTGAATAAAGTTTTTGTTCCCATTAAATTATTGATGCATGCAAAAGTAATGATCCTTGTCCAATTATGAAAATGCTGAGCTCTTTTGACCTTCTGATCCAAGGATATTATTACAGTATCTCGCAAGCTCAAAGCTGTCATTTGATGATGGCTTAAGATTGTAATTTTTCATGGCCCAAGGTATCTTAGATTGATGCAGAATGGAATATTTGAGTTGATTGGCTTTGTTTATGCTTAGTCACTTTTATTTTAACAACATCGTTGGAAATTCCACCAATGTCTCACATATGCACTTACACAAATGATACATTAACTTAATTAAAAAATATTGGTTTTTTTTAAAAACATACAATGCACTTTGATAGAACTTTTATTAGTAAGTTTTATTTGATGTACATTGTTGGTTAAGATTTTGACCCTTTACAAAATCACTGATTGCTAAATGAGTTAGATGTAAGAGTAAGTTTTCCAACAATGCAGATTTCTTTATGTTGTTTATCTTTTTTTTCTTATTTCTGTTTGCCCCCCTTTTATGTTGTGATGTATGGTGTGATCTACAGTCTGAATCCAAACTAAACTCATCAAGAGAATCTACGCCATCTGAGGAAGGCTCTGACAAGAAAGGAGACAGAAAGCGAAAGGTATATCCTGATTTCCAAAAACCATAAATCCTCAATTTTATTGTGCCACTTTATCAATGCTGATAAATTTTAAAAAGTGATTTTCCCATAAGGTGTTTTGTAACCAGTCAAAGTTGAAACAATTTACAGTATGGGACTTAATCATTGTGGAAAATGTAAAAAAGGAAATTGTTCATTATGCACAATTTCTTCTTACCACAGTTGTTTCTTGATTTATTTACTGCAAAATTGTCAGAATGAAGCACAATTTCTTCTTACCACAGTTGTTTCTTGATTTATTTGCTGCAAAATTGTCAGAATGAAAATGTATGACGAAAAAGCTTCTATTTTTGTCTTAACAACTTGCATTTTGTGCATGGTATTTGAAGAGATTTAATTATATTTTAGACAAAGGAATATCAAAGACACAGTTTTTCCAAATTTATCATGTGGAGTTAACTAACTAATACAAATTGAAAGAATGAACAAATTCCAATGTTATAAAATGATTTATTTTTGGTGTCTATTCTAACAGCATAAGCTTTTCAAAGACTTTTTTTTGTGTCAAGCTTTATTTGTAAGTTACTGTTAAAAAATGTTTTTGTGAACCTTGTCTTATCATAGTAATATTCAACACAAACTTGCATGTGTTACAAACAACCATCATAGGTACATTATAGGAAAAGCATGTTTTAGTTAAAACGAATTTTATTCAGAAATTCAACATACTTTTACAAATGTTAAAAGCATTGAGGTGAAGGAATGAAATGACATTTGCGTTTCATGTTTTACAAAATTTGGAAATAGAACAAAGTTATCAATAAGTAAAGGTCAATAGCAGGGCACTAACTAGACTGAGAGGTCTTGGTCGGGGCTTTTAGATGAAAGGTTTACTCATGGTATCTTAATGTTTAGAATGCTGGGTAATTTTTGAAAATAGATTTTTGTGTTGCCTGCTTTCCAAACCTTAAATATATGCCTTATTTTGTTGAGAAAAGATACTCAGAGAAGCAAACAGGTTAGATCACAGGCCAGCAACTAATTTACTTGTCGTCTGGCCTAGATCTAACCTGTTTGCATAAGGATGAAGTCTGCTCCAGCACTGTAAGGCTTAATAAGGAAAGAAGGTTTATGCCAGATTTCCACATTGTGATGATCTCCATTATACCTTTCTCTGATGGGTCTACCACTGAAGTCTTTAAAAAAATGTGTTAAAAAGATAAGCTGTTTCTGATGAGCAACCTATCCTTTTACCAACATGGTAATTTTCCAACAGTGTGATAAAACAATGCACTATGGAATGAATTGATATCAGAAAAGTATCAGATGACAAACTAGTTATAGACCAGATCTTGATGCAATTATTGATACCTGCAAATTAGCAAGATCTATATATTAAATCATTATTGTTTGAAAAAAGGTTTTCTCATTTAATGATAAAGGTAGGGAGATTTTTAAAAAATTTGCATAAGTTTACTCTAGTAAATGAAGATAAAATCTTTAATTTCATGTATTTATTTCAGCGGGCGGAGTGTGTTTTACCAGGTTTTTAAATGTTAATATCATGTTGTCTGATGCAAATTATAGTAAAAGTGGATTGGTTATTCAATGTTTGAATAAAATGTTGAGTCATCCTTACAAAGTTTATGTCAAATGTTAGATAATTACATAAGTTATTGATATTGAAAACTAATAATAATGTTCTGGTTTCAAAAAGGGGTCAAAGCTACTGATAAAAGTGATAATGACAACTTGCAATGACGTATTGTGACCATAAACAAGGGAGACAAATGTGACAAAATAGTCTACATTAAACTAAAGGGAGGTAATTAGAGAGCCCTAAATGTAAACGCATGTATGCATGAAATAGTTGACTTTAAATGGGAGAAGGCTGAGTTATTGATAATAAAAAAGTATAAATGTCTTAAAATTTGTAAATGATATATCAAGTGTTTGTCTTATCTGTAAATATAATTTTGAATTTTCCTTCTGCATTGTTAATTTGAATGATGTTCAAATCAATTCATTTCTTATTGTTCAACCTTCTTCTTCGTCAAGAGAATTATACCAAAATAATTCTTCTTCTTCTTCTAAATTTTTATGAAGGCCGCCAACAAAAAGCAGCCTTACATTAAACAGAAAAGCATTAGTTCGTAGTTCACTCCCAACAACGCACGGTAGTTTTGTCTATAAATAGATCTTTGTTTTGTCTGCTTTCGAAAACCTTAAATATCTGTATAACTTTGAAGACTAGAGATACTCAGAGTAGCAAACAGGTTATTTCACAGGCCAGCTGCCAATTTACTTGGCGGCTGGCCGTGATCTAACTTGTTTGCATTAGAATGAGATCGGTTCCAGCACTTTAAGGGTTAACTTTATGGAAATACCCTACCATCCTATATATGTAAAAAAATTTGTTTGATTTTCTAATCCAGGAACGTCCAGAAAGAGCTATTTACGATCCTAGGAAAGCCCTGGAAAGACGACAAGGAGCGAAGAAAGACTCTGATCAAAGTCCAAGGAATAGTCCAAGAGATAGTGATCCGCCAGAAAAAGACCAAAGTGGTGGGGGTTCACTGTAATATCCCAAAACTGAATAAAATGGATACCATGTGCAGTCTTCGACAAACTGTCTGTGAAAGTGTGTGATTGTTGCAAAAGAAGCCGAGGTTCAGAGCTCTTCTATAATAAGTGTTTCATGTTTGTTAATGGTGCTTGTTCACACATGAGAAAATGGAGAAATAAAACAAAATTGCCTTTTAACATAATGATTTCTGTATTGGTGTATTGTACATAATGTAAAATCACTATTGACAGCTAGTTTGGGTAAAAAAGAACTATTATATCTTTGTAATTGCATTTGAAACCATCTCAATGTAAAATTGATGCATCACTTTTGAATCTTACTTCTAGACAGCCCTACTAGACATTCATTTCATTTTGCATCATGGTCAATAAAAATGAACGGTTTTAGGGAGCTCCAGCCTATTCATATCGCTGTACAAGTATTTTCCAAAGCTTAGTGTGTCAGGAATGGATTAAGAGCAAAATTGATGGTATATACAGTGAACCCTCGTTTATCCGGACCCCGATTATCCGGATGTCTCGCAATCCGAACAAAATCGTAAGGGAACGGAATGATTGGACCAGTTTATTGCAGACGACTTTTGAAAACATTGTGGGTAAAGGAGAAATTGCTCGTGACGAGCAATTTCTCCTTTTCCCACAATGTTTTCTGCCATATCAGAAGATTATCTTTGAATTTCATCACGTTTTGATATGTCTTCTGCAAACTCTTTCAATTTGGGACGGTCGACAATTTGGCGTTTGCTTAAGAGTTATAAGTATACACCGCTCATACAGACCGTTTATGTCTTAATGTGAATAAGAACATGCTCTGCTTCATTAGTCCGGATTATTCGGTAAACCGGACATTTTGTTGGGAACGGACGCGTTCGGATAAACGAGGGTTCACTGTACATTGAATTGACTGAATAAACACTGTCTCCATGCAAAATAAAGAGTAACATACATTAATTTTCTATTAAACTTTGATTCTATTATATGTATGAAGTAAATCTGGGAACAAGCACCTTTAAGGTATCTCTATAAGTATTGGAATAAACCCTTCAAGGTATCCCTTCCTTCAGTTGTAATGATGTTGTGTTCTACAATTGTGTTTATTTGTTATTAAAACTACTTTTAATACAAGAATGGTTTTAGTTTTTCTTGTGAAGAAAAAAACCTAGGTACATTGATAGATGCAAGATACCCATCAATTAGGAGAACTTGTATGGTGTTTATCACCTTATCAACAATATTTTAGTTATGTAATGGCTTTCCTGAATTCACCAGTGCTAAGCTAAGGCTCCAAAGTGACTTTGGAAAGGCCACTCCCACGAAACCAGTGGTGTCTGTGGGGCTTGAAACGGGAAACTCAGAGTTCTTAGCCCACCAACTAAACCCCAGGGCAATGCAGGACCCTTCAATTAAGAGAAAGACTGTTGAAAACAGCATAAAACTCCTATAAATCCTCCTTGTTATTAAGGAAGTTTCTTGACTGGAGCTATTAGGGGATTTTGGCCATGGTTATAATTGATATGAATTGCAGAAAAAAAAATTAAGGTGTGAAAAATAGTTACTTTGTGATGTTGGGTAGTAACCTTTGTAAAATTGCATTTTCTGATCAATTTCTTCTTTTGTCCCAATTATTTGAATCTTTACCGCCTGCATACGACGTTTTTTACTTGAAGCAGACGGCTTGAGAAAAGCTTTGTCAACATGTGAAAAAACTTTCAGTTCTGCTGTTGTGATATGTGAAAAGATTGAAAAGGCACCATGGCAAAAGGAGAAATTGCTTGTGACAAGCAAATTCTCTTTTTGCCAGAATGCTTTTTGAAAGTTATCCGCTGCAAAACACAAAAAAGTGGCGTAAGGTGATAATGTTCTTATATTCATGTTACTTATGCTTCATGTGTGCAAAATAAGCAACTAAGTTAATTCATGAAGGACGAGCATATTGTTCCTTAGTTTGTGCCAACTTCATACAACTGCATCATCAGGAGTTTTTCTGCATTAATATGCGCGTCGAGTTGTAATCGTCTTGACATATCTTATCTTAACACTTAAAATGAGATCAGATACCTGGAGGAGTATTTGGCAAACATGTCCTGTGGTTGTACTTTGATCTTTTCTTTCCAGACGACATCCATCATAGCAGGTAACATAAGTAGATTATGTAACAAATTGAAGATCAATTTGACCAATTAAGAATTAAGATTTTTTTCCTGTACTTCTTGTCAAAATGATAATGATTTATTCTTATTATATTATTTTAAAAATCTACTAAAGGTATGTATCTGGTAAGGGAAAGCAAGTTAAGCATAAAGGCAAAGAAAGAAATTGTTTTTAGGATATATTTATTCATAAAGAACCCATTTGTTTTGGGGGTTTCAATTCAGCATAAAGTATTAGTTAAATACATTACGACATGTTAGATATTTTGACTTGCCTTGGCCCTATACAAAGTATTGGAAAATAAAGCCTTCATTTTCTGTGCATCATTAAGGAAAAATCATTGTTACATGAAAAGGTAAGACTTGCTATGAGCAATTTTATTTTTTGTCACAGTGAGTTTTCAAGTCAACGTAGGTAAAGGGTGAACATGAAGGGTTAACAAATTGATGTTGTAAGATTGGATGCCATATGTTGAATTGAAATAATGATAACAAGCAAAACAAAACCATAATAAGATGTATAAAAAAGAAAATATTTCAAAAGCATTATTTGGGATAAAATGGTGTGACCCTCACAAATCAATATCCAAAAATTGCATAACATAAAAAGTCTGTAAACTGTCTCTCAATAAACATCCCTCATATATTTATCATTTGAATATCAGGTTTCTATTTTCACTCGTTTAGAAGCGTCTTTGGTTTTATTAACTTCATTCATAGTCCCTGCCAACATTTTCCTTGCATCCTTTGCTTCCTTCATTGAGTTGACTCGAACAGCATTGTATCGTCTCTGAATCTGTAAATTAAATGAAAGACATTCCGTTTATTGTTCATTAAATATTTAAAGAATATGATTATAGGAAATTCCAAAGTCATTCATTGTAAACTTACAGTTTTTCCTTTGCTTTAAGTTTAAATAAGTTCAATTATAATGAATCAAAGTGAAACATAACATAAATATATGTATGTTACATTGATTGTGAAACAAGCTCTTACAACTTAGATTAATCACTCTCAATTCTGTTTCCTGAATACATAACCAACAATCATGATAAATAGGATGGTTATTGTTCATTAAATATTTAACTAATGTGATTATAGGAAATCTCAAAGTCATACATTGTAAAATTACGGTTTTTGCATTTTGTGGAAAGCAGTTACAGTAAAGCCTTGAACCAAGTTGTCAAGAATATTTCCATTTTATGTTTCCATTAAATCTCATGCAAAATCATACTGGCTCCCTGATTTATAACAGGATCAAGGCTTACCTCTGAGAGCAGCCTTTCAGATTCAGGAAAACGTCTCTGGATACTCTTATCTCCGACCAGCACCTCCCCTAGCACCGCCTCCTCTGTGGTGACCCTAGTCTTCATCTCATCCAGGACACGCCCCTTCTTCATGGCCTGAGTGTCTCGTGGGGTGGACTTCGGTAGTTCCGCCTGAAGTAGAATGAGCACATTGATTGATGCCTGATACATGTATGATGGTTTAACATTTTTGTCAATATACACATTATAGATAGTCTCTGATTAGATGACACAAGGAACAATTGTGACAAGAAAATAGTTTGTTACAAAGATAAAGAATACAAGAGACGTAAGTTTAAAAATAGATCTCAAGAACAAGGTAAAAGAATGTCATGGGGTGCTTGTTGATAGTTTAATCTTATTTAACAACATTCTAGAACTTATACGCATATATTTCTACATTTCCACAATGGTTTCAACAGCAAAGTTGAAATTAATATTCATTCTCTATATTCGGCCTTAAATCAAGATTATATTTGTATGTGAACATGACTATGTACCATGTACTCGTCAAATTAAATGTATGTTCTGTTTTATTCTGTTCTCATTGTTGTCTGTTAATGTTTTCAATTTAGATCATTCAAAAGTTCCCATAGTACGGAATGTGAGATGATAATTAGAGGTCTGCTCACTTTTCTGTATGGCTCCACCGGTTTGCTGATTCTGTCCAATCTAGCTTTGGGATCTCTGTATATCAACTCATGACCTAGTGCATACTTCAAGGCTTTGATACTCCCCTGCATATCTGTGGTAAAGGAAGGACCAAATGATAAGAAGCGTAAACGAGTTTAACAAAATTATCTCCATCAGCAGGTGATTTACTGACCTATTTCTACAAATGGGGTTTTAAGACTTGTCCAAAATGAAAGAAACAGCAGACAACACTTTTTAAGGCTTATACATAATATGGGCCACGTCACGGGAAAAGGGGCACTCTAACATAGCAAACAGTGTAGCCCCAGACCAGCCGCCACGTCACTGACGTGGCGGCTGGTCTGGGATTACACTGTTTGCCATCTTAGAGGACATCAAGTTCTACCTTTAAATAAATACAAATGATTACTGTCGTGACTAGATGCTGGAATAATAGCGCTAAGAAAGAGCTGAGTCAGTGGTTTTTATTTATGCCCGAGTGCCCCTTTACGTGTGACGCGGCCATTATCATTCTTATCATATTGGGTAGGAACTATGTGCCGACAACTGTTTTATTTATTGTTCAGTGAAATTGAAATGTCTCAATTTTTACCTGTTTGGAATGAAGCAATGTGACAGAAGGAGTCAAGGCCCACACGGAGCAATTTCGGACTTTAGTTTAAACTTATTTATTTTACATTGTTTGTAAGAGAAGCTTTATGCTTATTAAATCTTCTTTTGATGACTGCTTCCTGGATACAAATCCTGGATACTCACTGGTACTCACTTTGATTTGTGGGGTATTCCAACACTTAACCAGTGTGCCATTGTCGCCCACAAAACATAAATTTAATTATTTCTTATAATATGACATGATTTGTCTACCCTTCAATGAGATCAAAATTGTTCTATAAGGAAAAGAGGCGGGCTTAGAGTGAAAACCATGGAATAAAGGTAAAAACATACCAAGTTGCACTGACTAAAGTTACATACAAGAAAAGTGCCAAATGCTGCTAGAAACACAAAGGTATAAGTTCAACAATACAAACCTTTTGGGGGAGCATATGTTGGATCCTCTTCACAGTCCAGCAGAACTTCAAAACCTTTGTAAATACTAGCTGGCTTCTTTTTCCCTTTTTCTTTCTTGGAGGGTTTTTGGTTGGTTGTCTGCTCTTTACCTGCCATAGTCTCTTCGACCTGATCATCAACCTAGAAGAGTTCATTTTTAACAAATAACATGTTAGAGGTGTTTGAACAGCAGAGAAAGTGAAAGATTTACTCATACAACTGTATCCTTAACCCTTATAGTGCTGGAACCGACTTCATGTTTACATAAATGTAAACAAGTTGGATCCAGGAGCCGCCAAATAAATTGGCGGCTGGCCTCACCTGTTTGCTACTTTGAGTATCTTTTCTCATTGAAATAAAGCAGATATTTAAGGTTTAAAAAACAGACAACACAAGAACCTATTTTTACAAAATTACCCAGCATTCTAAGGGTTAATTGGTTTTATCAATGATAGATTATGTTAACAAGTACCTGAGTCATGAAAAAAGCATCGCCATCAGACTGGGCTGGAGGAGCTATCTGCTCTGGTTCAACAGTTTCTTCCTTGAGTTTGTCCTGCTGTGACCTTTCCCTCTCTGCTGTGTGACCTTCAGGGACCGACCTTGACCTCATGCTGTTGGGCGACTGTGGAATCGGTGGCAGCGGGCTCTTGCTTGAGTTCACTCTCTGTGGTTTTGGGGCAGAAGGGGGTTTGGGGGCCTCCAGCATCAGAAGGTCGTCTACGCTCAGCTTGGGTATCTTTGGTACCACTGATGTTACCTAAACAAATTGATAAATACAATAAGATTGATTAAAGGGACAACCGCAGACACTTGTAGTGTAGAAGAAATAAAGGTTAAATATTTGATATTAAAAATAAGTCTGTAAACATCATATTCTAAGGGCTTGCAATATCTGTGATACAAATGATCTTTATCTTTTCGGTTATTAACGGATTAGAAAACTGTCTTATGATTCTTTAAAAATCTATGTTGTTATTTTATCAGTAGAAGACATATTATTCTAAAAAGTTAAAATCCAAATATGTGAGAGAGTCCTTTTAATTGAATAGCAGTTTCTTCCAAGCACATGTTGTGGTACTTACATCAGATGACTTAAGAATTAGGTGATAAAAAAGAAGTTGTTCAATGGTTTCTTCCCATAATTACAGTCTTTATATATATCTAACAAATGCTGCCTACAGTTCATTTGGTGTTTGACCAATCATGTGGAGGACAGTGGGCAAAGAGTATAGTATCTGGACACAAAGGTTGTGGGTAGGAAATCTGGTGAAAAGCTGGATCCACTCTGCGAGCTTCCATTAGTCCACATTTGTGGCAAGTCCTTGTTATGTATCCAGGAAGCAGAATCTAGAGAGAGTATTCCAGGTTGTAAGAACGTGTTTCACAATCAATTTCAAATAAATAATAGACTTAACAAAGGGGAGTATTGAAGAATTAGGTTATTCTGTTTCCTCATTAAGGATTTTATAGATGACAAAAATTATGGTAACAGTGAACTTTTAATATAAACAACCATTTCCTTTGTGATATACAAAAAGGGTTACCTGTCGAGTCTTCCTTAGTTTCACTTCAACAGGGGGTTTCACAACTTCAGGCTCCTTTTTCCTAAAAAGAGAAAATAGCCAATTTGGTATGATACAATATGAGTTTATCACGGAAATGAAATGGGCAAATTCTTCTTTTGTTAAAGTACTCAGATGACTTATCTGCTTCTTCATTTGGGAATTTGGGACTGGTTCAAATTGAAAATAACCACAGACAACAACGGAAAAGAATGAAAAAAAATACATTCCCTGTATGATTTTGGATAGAACTTATGTAAATGCTTCTTAAGACCAATTTATCCTTTTGGAACTTTGCTATGTTAACTCTTCAATAGCAGATGCTGCAAAGACAGGAAGGAAATGATGAAGTAAGTTGTTTGTATGAGGGAAAACATTACCCTTAGTTTGAAACTTATGCTATGTCTTAAGTCTTTCTTAATCCCTGTATCCAAAATATCCTTTGAAAAATCTCATATTTTAACAATAAAATTCCAGTCATAAAAATGTGACGCATAATTTGGTGTGATGTCAATTTTATCAGCATTGACTGGATAACCCAAATTTATGAGGTTTGTACCAAAGAAAAGCTATGTTTATTATGCAACCCCTTCATTAGATTAGTGCACATTGAAAACACAGGAAAATTATCACCTTTTCATCTTGATCCCTAGTCGTTCCCCGAGAAACCTCTGTAAGAGGGGCGGGTCTCCACTGTTTTCTGTAGTGAGGTGATTATTGTGGATAATCAACTCTTTAATAGGTTAGTGCAAGTTGTGAATACTGGAAAAATTCTCACCTTTTCATCTTGATCCCTAGTCGTTCCCCAAGGAATCTCTGTAAGAGGGGCGGGTCTCCACTGTTTTCTGTAGTGAGGGGATTATTGTGTAGAATCGGCTCTTTAATAGGTTAGTGCAAGTTGTGAATACTGGGAAAATTCTCACCTTTTCATCTTGATCCCTAGTCGTTCCCCGAGGAATCTCTGTAAGAGGGGCGGGTCTCCACTGTTTTCTGTAGTGAGGGGATTATTGTGGATAATCAACTCTTTAATAGGTTAGTGCAAGTTGTGAATACTGGAAAAATTCTCACCTTTTCATCTTGAGAATCAACTCTTTCTCACCTTTTCATCTTGATCCCTAGTCGTTCCCCGAGGAATCTCTGTAAAAGGGGCGGGTCTCCACTGTTTTCTGTAGTAAGGGGATTATTGTGGATAATCAGCTCCACTAACATAGGCCAGGCGGCCACTGCTAACAACGCCTCCTCATCCTCTATCTAGAACACAAATATATAAGACACAGTGGTATCATTAATTCTGTGTAATAAATCAAGTCAAGAAAACTCTCTTCTCTACAAGTGTATGCGAAGATGAATTTATTGTTATATTCTTTTACAACCATGAGCTGTGTAATAATGCTTTAGTTGAAAAAGTTCTTCTTCTGACTACAAATCACATTCATTCAGTAAAAAACACTGTGGACAAAATTGTTATTGTCTGAACAGCTATAATGTCTATTTGCAAACATACACATATATCCTCTTCAATTATGCATTATATCTCATTTTCATAGTTGTATAACAAATGTTATACTTGCAAAATTTCCAGGAAATATTTATCGACTGATTGGAAAAAAATAGTAGCCTATTGGTTCGAGGAAGAATTATTGTTCATATGGGAGGACACAAAAGCTGGTGTATTTTTTTATTTCTTTAAGGAAAACTATGTGGTTGTAATCATGAATTTATCATTTTAAAGCCCTTATTGTAAAAACTGGCAAATCCCTGTAATCCCACCTTATTGTAGGCGAGGTTGAGAACCCTTAAATCGGGAAAAGGGGGCAGACTGGATCCATCATCCCGTTCCCCCTCGTCCTCGTCGTCCTTGGTGAGTAACGGGTCCAGTGTCACTTCCCTCTCAAGGTCTATGTCGGTAATCTGGCGAGATATTTCATCTAGGTCCTCATTCAACAGCCCTGCGAAAGAAAAGAATATAATATCATATATATGTATTTCTTCATAAGTTGATGGTTCAATGCAAGACTATAGTAAGTGCTTCATAAATATGAACCACTTACTATATTATTTCACTGAACCCTCGAAGTGAGAATCTACCAAGATTAGATTCTTCTCAAAAACAATATTTTTTTGGTACATATATAAAAGTCACCCCTTACTTCAAAATGAATAACTTCAATAAAACCTACAGCAGAAGACTTAGAAAAAAACTATGATGAAAGGAGAAATTATTTGTGACAAAAGATTTTCCTATTTTGTCACAGTGATCAAATCAAATAATATGAATTAAAAAAATTGTTTTTATACTTTACTATTCTCTTCTTTTCTTTTTTTGCTTCTTATTTGAAAACGTTAAAAAATGACATTGGAGGAAAACCAAACATTGATTGTGGCTTGCTTCTGGCTCATATCTGCACTCTTTTTGATAAAGTAAATGTTCTGGCCACCTTATGGCTACTATGAGCCGCTAGCAGCTTCCATTGGCTAGTTTCTTGGTACTAATTGTTGCTTCGAAATATGGTAGCGGCTTTGTAGCCGCAACATTGCGGCAACCTTTTCATTTCTGTAAGGGTACAGCAATAAAAGAGAAAAGTCATACAAAAAGATCAAGAAAGTTCTTCCAGTTTGTTTATATAGTGTTGCCCCTAGTGAAAGGGCCAGCCAGTTTGACTTATGAGACACTTTTCACTGATTATACCAAGTCCCTCCAAACTTCTATCACTATACCAAGCGCCAAGCGGATATAAGTCCGTAACCATTAATTCAACTAGCTGGCGGCTCACAAACTGGCCATGGTCTGAACAAGTCCAACGAGAAACATATTCAAGACAAACTCCTCTTGTGGGGCTCAAACCTGAGACCTCCCCGTCCCTAGGGGTTTGCTTTAACCACTAGGGCACAGTGTCCCTAAGCATATGCGAAACTGCTGGCCAACATTTGCTTGAATATAAGTAAATGACTTTAAGACAAATTACAGTGAAATTCCAGATGTTGAAAACAGCATTACAATAAGAGAAACAAATCTGCTTGGAAATGCACTAGAGAAATGGCAAACTAAACTTTTATGCATACATTCATGTTAAACCATAGAGGTCTGTAGTTATCCTGGAGTTGGTACTACGGAATATACTATATAGTTGAGTATATAACATCGCACTGACCCCAGGATAATTACAGACCACTAAGTGTTAAACTGGATGCCGCAGACTGCTTTTGTAATTTCTGTTTGAAAATGGAAAAATTGCTGATTGCATCAAAATCTTTACTGCCTCTTTCAAAACATCACAAATCTGTAGTTTTCTATAAAGCTGCCGGGATAAGCCATTGACACTACTAAAAAGGTTATGCAATAGCCTCGAACATGCATGCATCAAGCACATCATCCATGCAAAAGCTTCACAAAATTAATTGTGATCATAGGTTTACTAGAATCTGCTAAAAACCTAATCGTGGGACACATTCAAGAACATGAATGGGGAGTACGATCAAATGGGCACATGCATGCATGTATGGAATTTTGAGATCTGACAAGGAGAAAAGCATCAGCAGTAATTTAAAAATACATACATGTATACCAAAAATTATGACTGTCACTTTCATATTGCGTAGAAAACATTTTGACAATCTAACAAATTGCTTGTTGTAGGTAATTTTCACTGCTGTCAGAATATTTTTACTCAAAATGATAAGAATGCAATTTTTGTAGTCACAAATATTTCTTGTGATCTTTTCTGTACGTTCTTTAAAAAATATATGTTAAAGGTTCATTACAAGACTACACCAAGTCCTTCACAAAAGTGAAGTACAGTGATGTCTCGTTAATCCGAACACGCCCGTTCCCAACAAAATTTTCGGATGACCGAATCATCCGGACTAATGAATCAGACCATGTTTTTATACACATTAAGACATAAACAGTCTGTTAGCATGTGTATACTTATAACCCTTTAGCACACGCCAAATTGACGACCGTCCCAAATTGAAAGAGTTTGCAGACAACATTTCAAAACACGATGATATTCAAAAATAATCTTCTGATATGGCGAAAAACATTGTGGAAAAAGGAGAAATTGCTCGTCACGTAATTTCTCCTTTACCCGCAATGTTTTCAAAGGTCGTCTGCAACAAACTGGTCAAATAATTCCGTTCCCTTACCATTTCGTTTGGATTGCGAGAGATCCGAATAATCGGGGTCCGGATAAACGAGGCTTCACTGTAATTACTAAAGCCCTGCATTGAATCCTTAATATGTTGGAGTAATGGTAGGTTTTGAATATCAGAAATAGGGCAAAATATAGTAGTCAATATCACAACCACTGACATAAGGAATTAGCCTATACAAGTTGATAATTCATGCAGATAACTTAGCAATTTCTGGCTTTAACTTTCAGCAGATGTATATTTTAAAGAAACTTGGAGAATTTTTCTCTTTTAAACTATTTTCTGATGCAGGCAATTTTCAAAGCATTGCAATTGAGAATTTTCTGAAAACAATATAATATGATAAAATATTTAAATCTTTTTATCATGAGCAAAATTCTCCTGTTATCAAAATATCTATCAGTCATTTGCGATTTACATCAACATCTCTTCTCTTTTTTTGACAATCGTTTTAAAATTGTCAGAGTACAAGTCATGCTTTTGGTACGGGGAAAGTCTTTCATGGTTTATCATTCAATACATGTACATACTTTATT
The DNA here is from genome assembly GCA_947846245.1 of Cerastoderma edule. Lineage (NCBI taxonomy): Eukaryota > Metazoa > Mollusca > Bivalvia > Cardiida > Cardiidae > Cerastoderma > Cerastoderma edule. The sequence continues at coordinate 4,042,664 of OX401419.1, read as the reverse complement.
GCTCATGCATGAGATATGTTAAGCAAACAATGAAAAATTAGCAATTTCTACTTTCAATCAATGTTTCTCTAGCGCATTAATTTTTTTTAGTAAATTTCTATTTACACTGATTTTTTCCCTTCAGATTATTGTAAACATTAAAATGTTACAGGCATTAAAAAACAAAAATTGTAAATATTGAACCAAGTGGAGCTTCTGTCTAATTTTTGTTGCCTTCCATTGCTTTTGATTTCAGCCTCAAATTTTGACAATTGGTGACAAAATTTAAAAACATAATGATAGTAATTAACTTATTCATTTTACATTATTCAATATTGTGAAGGTAGCTTGAAGCTTGTATAAGTCACTGTCAATGACTGCTTCTTGGATACTAAACCAGTACACATGCAGATATGTGGTTTAGTCCAAGCAAATTTCACCGCGCCTTACAGGGATCAAACCCGGGACCCTTAGTACAAGAGGCTGACGCTCTACCACTACACCATGTAATTGTTATGCAATGAAATCCTCTAGCTCTATTAGATTAAACTCTGTCATTGTTTTACTTGTACCTAGATCCAAAGCTGTTGAAATAAAACATAAACAACGTCATAATCATGTATTGATATATAATATAATATAATATATATATATAGAAGAAATCTTCATACAATTCTGCTACAATAAATTCGCAAATACCTAGTCAAATTTGTCAAAATCTATTTGTACAAGTTTCGAAGTGTACTTGTCAACATTATACATGTACCAAAGCATAATCAAGATGTACTGTGCCTCCTAGGATCATAGAGTATGATTTAGATTTACAGAATAAAGTAATATGACTAAGAGGTTCAGATCATTAAGTCTAGAGAAATGTCAACAAAATAAGGGTATAGGGTTTGGTCTGGTTTGGCTGCATACAGAGGCACAACACAACATCGTTTCTGTCTTATTAACTCTAGACTCAAAGCAAAGTCTTCTATCTTTAAACGGAAATTTATTTCCTTTAGATAGTTTGTACAAGAGGTTTATGTTCCCAGAAACACAAAATGACGGTTTTTTTTTAACAAAAACATAACGAGTGAACAGGCAGACAAACTGTGTGAATAACAAATGGCTAAACAGCCATAACAATACTCCAATTAATACCCACCCCTTTTAGGTTATAGAAAGATGTAAAAGTAAAATAAGATCAAACAAAGAATTTTTAATTCTATTGACAATCCCTCAACATGAGTGTGTAAAAACTAATAAGCAGACAGTTGCCTGCAATCTCTACACAAGCCTTTACAGCTCGAAATCAGTTAAAAAATATAAACTTAACAACAAATCAAGTAATTATACAGTACTAATTTATCATTAAATATATGTCTGAATAATTTGGAAACAATAACTTTAGCATAAATACCCTTGACTGTTCTCCTTTTTTAACTTATTTAAACAGCATTGTGACAATAGGAGAAGTTGCTCATGATGAGCAATTTCATCTGGCATCATAATGATTTTTTTAACCTTTTCAAAGATATGTGTAAAAATGTTGTTAGGGTTAAAACGAAGTTATAGTGTAATAAAGTGTCAAGGGAAAACTGTAAAATGAATCCATAGCTAGTTGAGTTACTTTGAGAGTAACTTTTTTCATTGAAGGATATCGAGGAATGGATCAAAATCATCTTTTACACAAAACCATGTCGTATTTTGTATGGTAATATGTCTTTATCAATTATGCAAATACATAAGCTTTGGGCAAAATTACTCATAGCAGGTTATATTTCATGAGTTCTAAAAGTAGCTTCACAATTAATTACCTTCAAACACTTCTTCATCTACTGAAAGGCAAAAATTAGATTAAGATTTCTCTTGTTAAATATCAATAGAAAAGGATTTATACAAATAAATCACAGACTAAAAGTCATAATTATTAAAAAGGAGAAAAATTACTATTTCCATATATTTACCTATAGAATAATCGTAACACAGATATAAATAAACAGTATAAATTGAATTACAATGACTTAATAAAACATAAAGATAACAGCCTTTCATAGTAAAGGAGATATTTATGAGCATCTACAATTGATGAAAACTCCTCTCCATTCACAATTACTTTGTTGTTTTTCATTGGGAACAAAAGATGTTTTGCGTACATTGATGATAAACTAATTTGTCCTCTGGAGATGTATATCATTCTTTATCTCAATATCTTAGTTGTAGCAAATACCATATATTTGAATGATTAACAGATACAGGACCTCTTCAAGTTGACAAATATTTTGTTTGGACTTCAATAAAATCAAAAAATTTCTTTAAACATATGTATTACAATTTTCTATTGTCCAATAGTAGAATCATTTGAAGGGATTGTTTAAATGTTTGTAAAATTGGCTGATAGAGACACTGCTTAAAAAAAGGGAAATTTTGTTTGATAAAGGATCATAATACAAAAAGATATCCATTAAAAGCCGCATCATTGATTAAAAAAAAGCTGTTTCATATACAAGATTTGTTTCATGATGAGCAAACATTCCATTAGACAGAATGTTCTTTTGTAAATCTCAACCCACTTGAAAGGCAAAAAGTGTCATCTGGTCTGTCAAAGAGCATTCACAAAAACTTCTCCCCTACCTTTTTTCTCTCCTTCATGCACCTCCCCATTTCCTTGTTGTGTAGGCTCTGCCGTCTCCGGGACAGGTGTTGGTTTGGGAACCTCTGTCGAGTCCTCTTTCTCCTTCTTTTGTAGGGAAGATTGTCGCGGAGTAGGATCTTTTGACTTAGAATTCCTTGGAGACTTTCGAGCCCCCTTCTCAGCAGATCGGCGAAGTTTTTTCACTTCCTTCTCGTCACTGTTAGGGACCACTTGTCCCTCAACAGACTTAAGCATGGGCACATAGTACAACTCATTCTTCTCTAAGTTCAAATGTTTCAAGCTGAAATATACCAATCCATGTATTGTGAGTTGAACGATACACTTGGACCAGAAACTTTTATGATTATCAAGATCTGTATTTTACATATGCCACTTTATGTATTGTGATTTGAACAATATAGTTGAACCAGAACCTTTGATAACAATCATATGGCGTCTTTTATGCCCAAAAAATTTAAAAAAGCTTTTCTGCCCTTTCCCCTACCAAAGCATTTGAGTAATGCAATTTCTATTAACTCATCTCACATGTTTTACCTGAAAAATGATCATTGTTTAATTGAATGGTAACATAAAAAGAGATTGTTTCAAGTTTAGTTAGTTTAAACATGTTCTTACAACTTAGATAAATCACTTTCGATTCTGCTTCCTAGAAACATAACCAGTACTCGTGCCGAAAGTGGATTGATGAAAAGTCACAAGGCAGATTCTGCTACATTGTTACAAGTCTTTAAGTAAATCCTTCAATAGTATGAAGTACTTGCTTTAATCTTGCACTCACCTCTCTATATGGAAAGTCACTCTAATTGAATGCCTTACCTGGATAATCCTGCAAGAGAAGCAAAAACCGAAACGTCTTCCAGCCTATTGTCATCGAGAAGTAAGATCTCCAATTTGCCAAATCGTAGTATCTCAGTCTTACTGTAATAAATACCAACATGCAAAATGAACAAATGAAATTGCTAGCTCATATAAATATTTGTTAACTCATTTAACACTGTTTTTTTATCATTCCCGAGAAACTGACAGCAGACAACAAAACTAGCATTGAAAAAAGTTTCTTGCATTGAAAAAAGTTTCTTGATATAATAAGTTGGAAACCATTGTGACAAAAGAATGTTTTGCTACAAATTTGTGTTAGTTCTGTCATAGTGGTTTCTACAGACTTCTGAAGAAGATGCTACAAATTAAAGTATTATGGGGTTCCGTTTTAACCCATTACCAAACAATAACGACATTTGACCACTTTGTTGCAGACGACTCTGGTAAACATTTTGGGAAAAGGGGAAATTGCTCGTAACGAGCAAGTCTTCCTTTTCCCACAATGTTTTCTGCCCTATCAGAAGATTATTTTCCAATATCATCACATTTTAAAAAGTTGTCTGCAAACTCTTTTAATTCGGGGCAGTTGAAAATTTTGAGTTTGGTAAAGGGTTAATAGCTATTTTATTGAGGTGTCCATACTGTTGAGAAGGTCTTAGAACTGGGGTTTTATCTTTCCTAAAAGAAAAATAGTGCTGATAGAATGTCAAGTTACTTTGCTTCATCCAAATGTGGCATAGCCATATTGTTAGGGAGCATTCTCAGATTGTTTCCCGTCAAATGTAGCACTTTCAGATTGCCAAGTAACCCGATGGTCAAAATGTCTTCCTGGGAGAGATTGTTGTATGACACATCCAGCACCTGAAACAATAGATAATGAGGCTTTTTTAGAAATACAATTAACACTTAGAATGCTGGGTAATTTCCTAAAAATAGATTTATGTGTTGACTCCCTTTCAAAAACCTTAAATATAGATCTGCTAAATTTAGATGAGGAAAGATACTCAGAGTAGCAAACTGGTTAGATCACAAGCCAGGCACCAATTTACTTGGTGACTTGCCTGGATCCAACCTGTTTGCATAAGCATGAAGTCGGCTCCAGTACTATAAGGGTTAAGGACAGCAAAAGAAATAACTTGTTGTAGTGTAAGGTTGATGAAATATTGAATCTTTTTTTCAGAGAAGTTTGTTGACAAGACCATATGTTATGTTGTTTTGTAAGTTTTTGCAGACAACAATGGAAATAAAAAAGGACAAGCTATGGTGCATTCAGATGAAAAAGTGAGGAATTGTTCACACAAAACAAGTGCATAAGAACATGTATTATTTAGCAATAAGTCATCTTCTTGAAGTTTGAAAATGTCATATCCAGCTTTACATAATTTATCATAAGTTTTGAAAGTATGAGTGAAGAAATAACTTATTAAGCAATATGGCTTGACTTACTTCTAATGAGGGGTAATCTCCAATCTTGGGTTTAATGCTCCGCAATGCATTTAGCGGCATTTCAAGTTCTCGAAGGATTGGAAAACCTCTAAATGCCTCTGAAATGGTCATCAAAGTGTGAAAAGAAGTCTCAAACATTACAATAACTAGAACAAAAATGAACAAAAACAGTTAAAATGATAGTTAAACATCTATACTGGTACACTTTTGATGTTACTGTAGAAATTGACAAAAGATTTTGTCTATCAAATGATTCAAAATATACCATAAAATCTGAAAAAGAGGATCTTCTGAATTGCAAACTTCATTATTTCAGTTCTGCAAATACTATATTGTTGGTACTAATCAGCGGTGGCAAAATCTGATTTTGATAAACTTTTCTGTAAATGCCAATCTTTTTTTATTCTTGTCCATGTTTATATAAACAATTTAAGTAAAGATTCACTTGTCCGTTAAGTCTTTTGGACAAGATGGGCAATACAGAAAATTGATTTTGCCACCCCTGGTCATTAGAAGCACCTCAACACAAGATAAGTTGATCAGTACTCAAATAAAATAATTCAACAAATAGGTTTAGTATTACTGAAGGCAGTGACTATATCTTCTCAAATGGCCTCAGTAAGAATTTGAAATTCTCTCCATGCATCCATGTCACAACGGTGTACTTTTTCAAGTTTCCCTTTTCATAGTCAATTTGAGATGTGGACACCGGTTAGTGGTAAAGCAGTTGACTCATAGGCTGGGGGTTGCCTGGTTTGCTCTGGGTCTCGCCAAAGGAAATTTTAGAAATATTTTCTAGTATTTCGCACCTCACCAGTCCTTCGGATGAGACTTTAAACCGCGGTCCCGTCCTATGAGTAGCCATTGGTTAATATAAAATGGATGTAAAACCACCAATATTTGCATATATTTATATATACTATATATATACTATCATTACAAAGCAGCTGTCCTTACCAAATGGGAGGAAGTTTTCACTGGCATTAACGTAGGCTACATTATCAAAGAGTGATAGGTCTTCCTCCTTCACATCTGTTATCTCCTTCCCACTGATATTTACAGAACACAGATCAGAAGGATCTTCGACACAACAATGTCTCATCTGGAAATGGAAGGAAACAAAAAAATAGTCTTCTACGAAATGCTAAACAGTTTCTAAGGGGTTGCAAAAATCAATTTTGATTACGACACATCCAGCACATGGAACAACAGAAATGAGGCTTATCTAGAAATAAAACTTACCTTTAGAATACTGGTTAATTTTCTAAAAAACAAATTTTTGTGTTGTCTGCTTTCCAAAACCTTAAACATATGCTTAATTCTGTTGAGGAAAGATACACAGAATAGCAAACAGGTTAGATCACAGGTCAGCTGCCAATTTACTTGGCGGCTGACCTGTGATCTAACCTTTTTGCATTAGCATAAAGTCAGTTCAAGCACTATAAAGGTCAAACATATTGCCTGGCTTGTCCAAAACCCTTAAAGGTCAAGTGAATTTGTACTGAAATTAACTTTTACCATTATACGGACAAGTTCAGATTTTGCATTTACAGATAAATAAATCAAACTCAGATTTTGCCATGCCCCTGTTTCCATATAAATATATCAATGCTGCAGATGATTTTTGGCAACTAAACATTAAGACTAGAGAGAATTTGCTAAAATCTCTTTAAACTTAAACAATTTGGAACTTTACCTTTGAGACTGTACCATTAGATAGATTTTGCATTTATCATCAGAGATCATTCATTTGTTTGCAATTTAAAATCTTGCCATTAATGTTTCAGCAGCAGATTCATGAGGATTGAGATAACTCATTTTCTCCTATATACAACTTTCTTTCATGCAATTTACCCTTAGAACGCTGGGTTATTTTCTACAAATACATCTTTGTGTCGTCTGCTTCCCAAAACGTTAAATATCTGCTTAATTTTGATGAGGAAAGATACTCAGAGAAGCAAACAGGTTAGATCACAGGCCAGGTGCCAGTTTACTCGGCAGCTGGCCTGGTATCTAAACTGATTGCATAAGCATCCAGTTGGTTCCAGCACTATAAGGGTTACATGTTACCAAGAAGAATCCATCCAAGACCGGGGACTCCTTCTCTTCTTCATCTTCATCTTCTCCCTCAACATTCTGCTCCAAAATGGTTGTGCCCTGGCGCTCTGCTCTTTTTCTCTCTTCTTTGATTCTAGCATAAGTCTTAGGTTTTGTACACAGAATGGCTTTAAATCGCCGTCGTTGTTCTGCTCTGTGTGCAATCAACCATGCTCCATCACCTTAAATAAAAAAGATTCAATTCAGATATTAATATTTTAAGCTGTTTTTTTTCTCCTAAAATATTGTAACGAACCGAGCAAATGGACCCCTCAAAGACACAAACACATCCGATCAGTGAAAAACACTGTTGTACACTGAGCGGTTGTGTTGTCTATATATATACCAGCATGTTCTCTACAACAATGCATTATGTTTCGTAATTTGCATAAACGATCAACAAACATTACAATATTTTTAAATACTTAATGATGTTGAATCAAACTTTGATCACACTTGGAAAATCATCATGCTTGTGTCATTGATAGAAACAAATCTGGGTTGAGATGATCAAAAGATAGAATGCATGAGGTATTTCAATTACAAGTACTTTAATATCATTGGTACATCCTCGTTTGCTTTTAAATTCAAGAATTTCAGGGCTTTTTGCTTTATATAACAGACTCCCATAAAAGGCAATTGGAAGTTTCTTTAAAATCATGCTGTTTTCCCCCAAAATCAGTCATACCAGCTTTTAGGGTTCCCAATTCAGCAATTTCAGCGATAAAATTTCCCAAATTCAACAGGCTTGGGCCTCTTCCCAATTGAAGGAAAAAAAGCCCTGAGTTTTATTGAGGCCTTCTGATGCTTTAAGTAATATCATCAGAAGGCAAGTGTCGGGGGCTAGATACTGGCCAACCCAAGTTTGATCCTCAAGTATGATCATCTATCTTAACACAGAGTGTCGTTTGGCAAGACACATTTCCTAGCCGTGTACTGGTAGTTCATACAGAGAAAATGTACTTTAACGCTCAAGAGCCAGCCTTGCACATCAATGAATAAACAAACAAGCATGATTTGTCTCTGGCCTCTTTTTATCAAAACATCACATGTGAGTAGCACTGTGTGATGAGCTAGAGCTGTATCAGCAGGGTCTTACACCCTAGTACGGCCATGGAAGCTGGATTGGTCTTTCTCTGATGGTGCAAAAGGAGCCTGGAAAACTTTTTTATTTTTATTTTCTTGTACTATTTGCAAGATTATCTTGTCAGCTATTCTTCTAACTTTATCTATCATTTCAGATTGTCTTTAACCATTGTGTAATGGTCAAATGTGACAGAACAACAGGAGAATGTATCAACGAAGAAGTAGATCACAAGTGCCATAATTTTCTTGTTGAAAATGCATTGATTTTATCATGGGATATATCATATGAAAATAAAACACATGTTAGTTTATATCAACGTCAAAGTATTCTTAAAGTGGCTAAATATTCAAATAGCTTATGGGTCATTCTTTTGTTAATCTAAAGCGAATCCTTTAACTGAGAACATTTAAAGAACAACCCATCCGAAATACATTCATCCGAAAATATAAACACTAAGTTTAATGTATATGAAATGGCGGTTCCTTTATAAGATGACACAAAAGATGGACAAGAATACATACTGTCGTCAATTGTGGTGTGTCCAATGAGAGATCGGACAGGAAAGCAGTTAGCAGAATATCCTGGTAAACCATCATCGTATTTTATTCCCGGAGGTCCTCCCTGGATGGCCGCCATATTGTTTACATCTCTACGGTAACATCATCGGTTGTTTCCGTAAAGTAAGCGGAACTTAACGATTTCACCATTTTCGACTATCCGAAATGAATCGGGTATTTCCGCCAGCCGTGGCATGCTAGCCATGGGGACTGACCCGTGCGCGTTCTCTATGCTACCAGGGCATGGATAATAGTTAATTTACTTTTGGCATAGTTTTATAATAATTTTTCAAATGAAAAATTTACACCGAATCCTTCCTACAGGAATTTGTGCTTAGATCCTCTAATCCAAACTCAAACCAACAGCAGACAGCAAAAAAGCATGAAACAAAATTCAGTTTTGTTATGATATTCAATTGAAACGATTTTGCTAAAAGAATTTATTGCTCATCAGGATCAATTCTTCTCTTGTCAAAATGGTTTTCAATAAACTTTACACCATATTTACTTAACAGGGCATATATAGGGAAAGGGGATAATGACAAAGTAGACAAATTCTGTATCAAAACAGGATTTCTGGAACCATCCTTCTGTCACAATGGTTTCAAAAGAATAAAGTTAAAGAAATACCAGATTTTGTTGGTCAGGTTAAATATATATCTGTTCTGGTACAACAATCAATTGGGAAGTAGATACTCCTGTACTGAAAGTATAATAATTTAAACAGAAGGAGCAATTATTACTTTGTCACAGTTTTTTGCTATGTCATTTACTCCATTTTAAGTTGAAATTCTGTGTCAAAACCAGAATTTGATGGAATCATCTTTCTGTCACAATAGTTTAAAAAGTATAAAGTTAAAGAAAATCCAGATTTGGTGAGGAAGATTAAATATGTCTATTCCCCTACAATAACCATTCCTCTTCTTTGGCTTTTCTGTTTATTTGAAAATGAAAACAACACCTACACACAGCAAATAAGCATGAACAAACTTCAGTGTTGTTATGATGTTCAATGGGAAGTAGAAACTCCTGTACTGAAAGTATAATAATTTAAACAGAATGAGCAAGCATTACTTTGTCACAGTGGTTTGCTATGTCATTTGCTATACGTGTCTATATGAGATTCTGTGTCAAAATCAGAATTGAATGAATTTTCCTTCTGTCACAAAAGTTTCAAAAGAATAAAGTTAAAGATAAACCAGATTTAGTAAAGAAGATTAAATATGTCTATTCTCCTACGCCAACCATTACTCTACTTTGGACTTTTTGTTTATTCAATAATGAAAACAACACATCCACACAGCAAAGAATCATTAACAAATTCAAGTGTTGTTATGATGTTCAGTGGGAAGTAGAAACTACTGTTCTGAAAGTATGAATTGATCAGAAGGAGCAAATGTTACTTTGTCACAGTGATTTGCCATGTTACTTACTTCATGTTTGATTGGGTGGTATGATATAGGGTAATAGGTAAGGACAACATAGACAAGCACAGTGGCAAAAGCAGAATTATGGGAAGTGTCTTCCTACATGATGATTTCCATATTAGAAATGATCGATATGAAGAGATGTGTTAAAGACAATATGAAATTTCGAAAACAGAAAAAAGACACATATTCTTTCTTAAGAGAGTTTGTTTATTGAGCAAATAAAACAACAGTAGACTCAACAACTGACAGCAATGTATTTTGTTTGTTATTCGAAGGGGGACCTCTTTCCCAAGAGCATCAACTGCTTATAAGAAGCATTTCCTTTTTGCCACATAGGTTTGTCAAGTGCTCTACCTTACATTTGATGAAGAGGAATAATATGGATTAAGCATTGTCGGCAAAGGCGAAACGTTCTGTTCTCAAAAGCTGCTTTGGCTTAACCATACTTTTTTTTTATCAAAATGGTTTCAAATTAGAAAGCTAAACAATTTTTAAAATTGGGAAAGGTTCGAAAGAGTAAGATTCTTTGATTACATCCATTCCTTTATTTGTATATTTGTGTTTAGGAAGATAAACGAAACACCGGACAATACAAATAAACATAAAAAGGTGCACTTTATTTATTCTATTTAGGAGAAACTACTATTCTTATAGGACCAATTGCTCATGGGGATATACATATGATTGCGTAGTTATGTGTTTTCCACCACGTGTAAATTGGTCTTTTGTTGACAAACAGTGTCGTCCCCTTAAGGTTCCTTTGATTCGTTCAAAGGGAACTGTTTATAACTGTTTGACAGCGAAACATTGCGAAAAGAGGGGATATGTTATTGTACATGAGGACAATTTAATCAGATCTACTAAAACAAAGGCTTATTTCATATTCCCTCTTGATTATATATTATGATGATATATAAATGATCAAAATATGAAACGTTTACGAATGGTTTATTTGTAATTGATGTATCCCTCCTTTTCCAACAATGCTTTCCGAAGTAGACGGCTCAAAAAATACCAGCACGGGGAGTTGCTAAAAGGATTGGTACTTATATAACACCGAATCCTTCCTGCAGGAATTCGTGCTTAATCCAGACTCAAACCAACAGCAGAAAGCAAAAAGGCATGAAACAAAATTCAGTTTTGTTATGATTTTCAATTGAAACGATTTTGCTAAAAGAATCTATTGCTCATCAGGGTCAATTCTTCTCTTGTCAAAATGATTTGTAATAGACTCATCACCAAATATACTTTACAGGGCAAATATAGGGAAAGGGGATAATGACAAAGTAGACAAATTCTGTATCAAAAACAGAATTGCTGGAACCATCCTTCTGTCACAATGGTTTCAAAAGAATAAAGTTATAGGAAAACCAGATTTGGTGAGGAAGATTAATATGTCTATTCTTCTACAACAACCATTCCACTACTTTGGATTTTCTGTTTATTCAAAAATGAAAACAGCACCTACACACAGCAAATAAGCATGAACAAACTTCAGTGTTTTTATGATGTTCAGTGGAAAGTAGAAACTCCTGTACTGAGGTAATGATAATTTAATTAAAATTCAAATTATTACTTTGTCACAGTGATTTGCTATGTCATTTATTCCATATTTAGTTGAGATTCTTTGTCAAAACCAGAATTGATGGATGCATATATCTGTCACAATAGTTTCAAAATAATAAAGTTCAAGAAAAACCAGATTTGGTGAGGAAGATTAAATATGTCTATTCTCCTACAACAACCATTCCTCTACTTTGGATTTTCTGTTTATTCAAAAAAGAAATCAACACCTACACGAAGCAAATAAACATAAACAAACTTCAGTGTTGTTATGATGTTCATTGGGAAGTAGAAACTACTGTACTGAAAATATAATCATTTAAACAGAAGGAGCAATTATTACTTTGTCACAGTGATTTGCTATGTCATTTACTCCATGTTAAGTTGAGATTCTGTGTCAAAACCAGAATTGATGGAATCATATTTCTGTCACATTGGTTTCATAAGAATAAAGTTTAAAAAAACGGATTTGGTTGGTCAGGTTAAATACCAATCCTCAACGTTGGATTTTTTGTTTATTAAAAATGAAAACAACACCTACACACAGCAAATAAGCATGGACATGCTTCAGTGTTGTTATGATGTTCATTGGGAAGTAGAAACTCCTGTACTGAAAGTGTAATAATTTTAACAAAATGAGCAATCATTACTTTGTCACACTGATTTCTATGTCATTTACTCCATGTTTAAATGAGATTCTGTGTAAAACCAGAAATGATGGAATCATCCTTCTGTCACAATAATTTCAAAAGAATAAAGTTTAAGAAAAACCAGATTTAGTGAGAAAGATTAAATATGTCTATTCTGCTTCAACAACCATTCCTCTACTTTGGATTTTCTGTTTATTCAAAAATGAAAACAACACATACACACAGCAAAGCATCATTAATAAACTCAAGTGTTGTTATGATGTTCAGTGGGAAGTAGAAACTACTGTACTGAAAGTATGAATTGATCAGAAGGAGAAATGTTACTTGATTATGATTTGCAATGTCGTTTACTCCATGTCTGGTTGGGTGGGCTAATATGGAGTAATAGGTTAGGACAACGTAGACAAGTACAGTGGCAAAGGCAGAATTATGGGAAGTCTCTTTCTTCATGATGATTTATATAGTAGAAAGCAAGACCATTATCAGAATGAGGAGGTGTGTTAAAGAAAAAAGGAAATTTCAAAAACAGAAAGAAGATACACATTCTTTCTTAAGAGAGTATGTTTATTGATCAAATAAAACAACAGTAGACAGCACAACTGAAAGCAGGGTATGTTCTTTGTTATTCGAAGAAGGATCTCTTTGCTAAGAGCATCAACTGCTTAAAAGAAGCATTTTCCTTTTTCGCCACAGTGGTTTGTCCAGTGCTCTACCTTACATTTGATGAAGAGGAATAATATGGATTAAGCATTGTCGGTAAAGGCGAAACGTTCTGTTCTCAAAAGCTGCTTTGGCTTAACCATACTTTTTATTAGAATTGTTTCAAAACAGAAAGCTTAACAATTTTCAAAATTGGGAAAGGTTTGAAAGAGTTAGATTCTTTGATTACATCCATTTCTCCATTTGTATATTTGTGTTTTGGAAGATAAACGAAAGACCGGACAGTACAAATAAACATAAAAAAGTGCACTTTACTCTTTCTATTTAGGAGAAACTACTATTCTTATAGGACCAACTGCTCATTAGGAACAGCGTATTATAACAAATCATTACTCATTGCCTGGATGAGGGGGTTATTATGGAATATCGGCCAAGACCATGTTGGACCGAAACGGCGAGTTTCCCGTGCGTCTATAAAAAGAATTTGAAAAACCGGTTGTTCTTTGATTTTCAACTACGCACGCAGTGACCTCGGATTCCCAATCGAAAATTAATAAATGTCTTATCACCACATATGTTACTCTTAAAATATGTTCCTAGATGTGCTAGTTTGATCATGATTTATTGTGTAAAGGTTCATTTGTGCCTTTTGATTGCAATGACGGTCCGATCGTCGACGGACTACATATGATTGCGTAGTTATGTGTTTTTCAACATGTGTAAATTGGTCCTTTGTTGAAAAAACAGAGCTGTCCCCTCATGGTTCCTTTGATTCGTTCATAGGGAACTATTTATAACTGTTTGACATCGAAACATTGTGAAAAGAGGGGATATGTTATTGTACATGTGGAAAATTAAATCAGATGTACTAAAACAAAGCCGCGTTCATACTCCCTCTTGATAATATCGTGCCTTGCCCGCGAAACGGTTCTATCTGTTTTTTCTAAATTTTACAGGAGAGCTAAAAAACCTTCTCATTTACTTAATATTGCTCGATTTTCTTTTAAATTTTGTAAATATGTGTTAAACAAAACTCTGATAAAGGAAATCATATTAGATTTTAGCATTCATTTTGAAAAAGATGGATTTGTTGAATTATGTTACTTAGAACTGTTTCGCAGTAAACTTTTTTCTAAATCACAAAATTTATTTACCGCGAAACAGTTCCATCTGATAAAACCAATTTGAAATATTGCTTGTAACTTCTCAGAAACATTATTGTAATTCCCTATCTGCATTGTGGGGAAACTGAACTATTTCAAATGTCCCCAAAAGCATGCTTTTCAGGCATATAATCATCAAATTGTTTGGCAAAAACTGGTAGTTTTTCTGTGCTTGTTACATTTTTCAGGACTGTGTATTTTATTTAGGAAAGCAAGTCAAATTCAGCACATAAATACATCTTTGGGCTTTTCAGTATGATCTACAGCCAAGATTGTTTTAAACAACCACTCTATTAAGCAGCCAACCTTCCTATTTAAGACTAATACAGATAATTCACAATATTTGTTTTATAGTATATTTCAATATGCACTAAAAATGCCAGGGGACCTCTGTGGCCGAGTGGTTTTCAACTTAAATCAATCAAACATGAATATTTTTATAAAGATTTTAAGCATGCTTGTCTCTTTAGATTTTCATTTTTTGTACAGGGTTCAAAGTATCTTCAGACACAATTCAAAAACATGTTCAATTCTGGTACAACAGAAACTTGTTGGGTAAAAGAAATTGCTAATACATTTTTAATAGCAATTTCTCCTTTTGTTTAAGTACTATTAACTGAATTTGACAGCAGACATGTCAACAAACAGGTTTTTCGAGCAAATTGTTATTAAATCTTCATGCATCTTTATAACAAAAGTCTAAAATGTATTGGGAAGAACTCAACAGATGCAGAGGCTAGTCTTATAGTTCTGAACATATTTTCTGTCTCAATTATAATGGTAAAGGTTTATTATGATAGTGTCACCCATTGAAAGGGCCAGCCAGTTTTGGTTTATGAGACACTTTTCACTGATTATACCATGTACCTCCCAACTTCTATCACTATGGCAGGGGCCAAGTGGATAGGTAACCATTAAATTTAACTAGCTTGTGGCTAATGAGCCGGCTATTTCGGAACAAGTCCCATGAGAAACATTGTTCGGACCAATGCCTCCCGTGGGGAATGAACCTTCAACCTTCCCGTTCTGTGGCAGACGCCTTAACCACTAGGCCACGGTGACAGTATATATACTTATATAATTCTGTTATATAACATACAGAACAAAATACATGTAGCATGAAGATTCATGTGGGGCATACACAGGTAACTAATGAAAAATGGGATACTTGTTAACCCATTCCCTCACAGAAAAACCATTTAAGGAGTCAGAAAATGATCAAAGGTAAATTATCTAGTATCTACAGATTAACTTAAACATTTATATACACAAATAATTAAAAGTTGCAGTAAGTTAAAGAGGTGATAAAGCAAACTTAGCATCAGGGCTTCCTTATTGCACAGAAATAAGAAACGGGTCTCCTCCATATAGAATACTATTACATCATAGCACTTCTAATTATGTCAGCACTTTATGTTGTTTTTGAATGAGCAGCAGATAATTTGAACCAAATATCAGACTGTGCTTTCTGTGCAGTTTGATCTTTAGTATTCATGTAAATATCCCATTATGATCATTAGTCATTTTGAAGGAGTCTAAAGTTGATAAAAGGGAAAACTACTATTCTGTGAGAGATAAAGCTGTCAAGTTTATAAGAACATGTTGGATAATATCAGACAAAAGGGCACTTCAGTCAGTCACACTTTATTATTAAAATCTTAATAGTTTTAATTAGTATTATTACACGAAACAACTTTCAAAAGGTAATTATATGAAGTATTATAATTTTATGCAATGAAGTATTTACAGTTATGTTTACATCTAGTTTTCATGTAGTAATAAACAGGGGTGTGGAATTATAGAATTATAGAATTTTTCAACTTGTCCATGGACAAGTTAGACCCAATTTTCTACCTGTCCGAATCTAAGGTTCACTTGTCCAATGAAAAAAGTGTGAATATGGTATAATGTTTAATTATTGTTTTATTGAACCTGTTATTATTAGTAGCTGGACTAGTGCATGTTTAGAGGATCCCATACAGACGATTATAAGAAGTGAGAGTGTCTTTCCTTTGTAACGCATCAATTTGCCTTTGCTATGAATAATGCCGTAATGTCGTATCGGAGCTTAGGGTACTTTGGACAAATACAACAGAAGAGTTCAGATTGGTCACCTTTATGCAGCCAGATCCCGCTGTAAAAACCTTTATGCAGCCAGATCCCGCTGTAACTTTGTTTTGCGCTTTCCTGATTCATTGAACTACCAAATCGAATAACAAATTCGTTCATTTTGAGATGAAATAGTGAACAATGTTTACTAGATTGTCAGGAGGTTGCATCTACTTTTAACTTATCAAAGAACTTGTTTCGGCTCTCCTACTACGCAGAATGTTTACTTGTTCTTTCCAATAGCAATTTAACTGCTTCCACTGAGAGACATCACTCTTGGTAAGTAGTCTGTGAATCAAGGGACTTTTAGTGGTAGGAACATGTGTTATATTTTATTTCAAAGACATGAAAGATCAACTTTGAAATAAAAATTGAAAATGGGCTTTATGTTTCAGCAAAATCCACTTGTCCTGGGACAAGTGGAGCTGGAAAACCTACTTGTCCAGTGGCAAAAAGTCTGGGGCGGGCAAGTCGGGCAAAGTAATTCCACACCCCTGATAAAGCATATATATATGATATAGAAAATATGATGTGCCTTTGGTATAATATAATTTCTGACATACAAAGAAACATCAGGTCATTGTATTTGTCAGCATTAATCAGAATAAGATCTTTTCAAAGCTGAACAAGTTTTATACTGTTTGAACTTGGAATTGAATCCCAAGATTGTCTTACACAAATGAGGAGATTCAATTTGACGTAGCTTCACCGCAATGGTCATATTTAAAGCAATACTTATTATTTGGATCATAAGAGTGTATGCAAAAACTTTTTATTCCAGATATATATATTCTATATCTCTCATCATTGAATTACCCAGGTTGAAATGGTAAAGTTGTATGTGGTTAGTCATCTTTTATAATACAAAGAAGACCAAAATGACTTAGGTGTAAGTAATATCTCTTCAAGTTCAAAACAAGCTAATATAATGTCTTCATGGGTTTTGGCTAATGTTTTATCCAGTTCTTTCGATTTCTGAGAGCGTTTTTTGCTTTGCAAATCTTTATTGTATTCAGGTAACAAACTTTTTTATCTTGTTCTCATGCATTACTAAATGTACAACAGGAATAACACTATAATCTTTACTCAGCTGATGAAATCAAATATTGAATTCCGTTTTGAAAATATTTCTGTAAATGTTTTACTGATACTTTTGATAAATTGTTTTTGTCACAATACTCACAGTATAAAGTGCACAGTATAAAAAGTACATCTTAGTTACACTTAAACCAGGTTCTTAATATTCTTTACCCTTTCCTGCAATAATTTGATCCAATTGCACTGGAAAGGAAGTAATATGATCCCTAACCATAGAGGAATCTAAGTAAATAACTAGAGTTAGAACCGTTTCGCAGGAAATATTATTGCCATTTGGAGATAGAACTAAAGGACAAATCATTAATAACTTTTTTATTTATCAAGATATCACCTTGAATTTTTGTCAGTATATGTGTCAGAGGTTTAAGAACATAATTCCATCAAAAAGTGATTTTGTGAAAAAATGTTAGTTAGAACCGTTTCGCGGGCAAGGCACGATATATGATAATGATAAATAAATTATCAAAATATGAAACGTTTACGAAGGGTTTTGTTTATTTGTAATTGATGTATCCCTCGTTTTACCACAGTGCTTTCCGAAGTAGACAGCTCCACAGATACCAGAACGGGGGAAATGTTAAAAGGATTGGTACTTATATAACACCGAATCCTTCCTACAGGAATTTTTGCTTAATCCATACTCAAACCAACAGCAGACAGCAAAAAGGCATGAAACAAAATTCAGTTTTGTTATGAAATTCATTTGAAACCATTTTGCTAAAAGAATATATAGCTCATCAGGACCAAATATTCTCTTGTCGAAATGGTTTCCAATAAACTCTACACCATATTTACTTAACAGGGCAAATACAGGGAAAGGGGATAATGACAAAGTAGACAAATTCTGTTTCAAAAACAGAATTGCTGAAACCATCCTTCTGTCACAATGGTGTCAAAAGTATAAAGTTAAAGAACAACCAGATTTTACTGAGGAAGATTTAATATGTCTATTCTCCTTCAACAACCATTCCTCTACTATTATTCAAAAATGAAAACAACACCTAAACACAGCAAATAAGCATGAACAAACTTCAGTGTTGTTATGATGTTCAGTGGGAAGTAGAAACTCCTGTACTGAAAGTACAATAATTTTAACAGAAGGAGTAATTATTACTTTGTCATAGTTGTTTGCTATGTCATTTACTCCATGTTAAGTTGAGATTCTGTGTCAAAACCAGATTTGATGAAATCATCCTCCTGTCACAATAGTATCAAGAGAATAAAGATAAAGAAAATCCAGATTTACTGAGGAAGATTGAATATGTCTATTCTGCTTCAAAAACCATTCCTTTACCTTGGATTTTCTGGTTATTCAAAAATGAAAACAACACCTAAACACAGCAAATAAGCATGAACAAACTTCAGTGTTGTTATGATTTTCAGTGGGAGGTAGAAACTCCTGTTCTTAAAGTATAAAAAATCAAACAGAAGGAGCAATTATTACTTTGTTACAGTGATTTGCTATGTCATTTATTCCATGTTTAGTTGAGATTCTGTGTCAAAATCAGAATTGATGGAATCATCCTTCTGTCACAATAGTTTCAAAAGAATAAAGTTAAAAAAAATCCAGATTTGGTGAGGAATGTTAAATGTGTCTATTCTCCTACAACAACTTTTCCTTTACTTTGGATTTTCTGGTTATTCAAAAATGAAAACAACACCTCCACACAGCAAAGAATGGTTAACAAATTCAAATGTTCAAATGTTCAGTGGGAAGTAGAAACTACTGAACTGAAAGTATTAATTGATCAGAAGGAGCAAATGTTACTTTGTCACAGTGATTTGCTCTGTCATTCACTCCATGTTTAGCTGAGTGTGCTAATATGGAATAATAGGTTAGGGCAATATAGACAAGTACAGTGGCAAAATCAGAATTATGGGAAGTCTCTTCCTTCATGATGATTTCCATATAAGAAAGCTAGACCATTATCAGAATGAAGAGGTGTGTTTAAGAAACATGGAATTGCAAAAACAGAAAAAAAGAAACATATTCTTTCATAAGAGAGTTTGTTTATTGATCAAATAAAACAACAATAGACAGCACAAATGAAAGCAGAGTATGTTCTTTGTTATTCTAAGGAGGACCTCTGTGCTTAGAGAATCAATTGCTTATTAGAAGCAATTCCTTTTTGCCACAGGAGTTTGTCAAGTGCTCTACCTCTACATGGGTTTATTGAAACTTTATTCCTGAAACACCCACTTTCTAATTTTCATATTCCTTAAACCCCCACTTTTTAATTTTCAAATTCCTGAAACACCCACTTTTAATTTATGTAACCCATGGTTACGGACTATAGTCTGTTTTACCTATTGGTATAATATTTGCTGCATAAGGAGATATAAATGTATAATATTAAATAAAATTCATTAAATTATCCAAAAAAAGAAGATATAAATGTATAAAAAACATTGTCTTGTTTTATCAAATCATCCTAAGAAACAGACTATAGCTATAATTTGAACTAAGGCCGTAGGAAGGTGTTAATTGGAAAAAGCAAAATTCCTGAAACACCCACTTTCTTATCAAAATTTGAAAAGTGGGGGTTTCAGGAAGACACCCTCTACATGTACAGTTACATGTTACATGTTACATGTAACCCACCTTTCTTCTTTTCGGTAATAAATATGAGAAGCATACGAAGGGTATAGTTTAGAAGGGATTTCACAAAAATGATCTCTCAAGTTGCAAGCCTCAGCAGAATGTGTATCTGCTTTATAGACAGTTCATCATTTTACCCAACTTATAAATCTTCTCAGAATAAGATAATAATTGATCTTCTATCTCTTCTTAAACCAAAATGTCTAAAGTCGCAAGCCACAGACATATTGGATTACTCCATACCACAAGCGTTTTAACCATTCCTCAATAGAAGAAATATACCTGGTCCAAAACGAAGTCGCAACCAGATGACAGATTGGCCACAAAGGAAGAACATTTTCCTAAGGATGTTATAGAGAAATCGTTGTAGTAACATATGAAACCATTAGAATGCTGGGTTATTCTCTAAAAATAGCTTTTTTGTGTCCCCTGAGTAATTTTCTAAAAATATACTTTTTTGTAGTCTCCTTTCAAAAACCTTAAATATCTCCTTAATTTTGAGAATGAAACATACTCTGAGTAGCAAATATGTTAGATCACAGGCCAGCCGCCAATTTACTTGGCGGCTGGTCTGGATCTTACCTGTTTGCAAAGTCATGTAGTCGGTTCAAATACTAGAAAGGTTATCAAATCTCAAATACCAATACGATGGCCTGCTTGGTATTTCAGCGCCAATGAGGAGACGAATGAATGTCCGAGTTTAAAAAACGACCATATGGTCATGGCTGATTGGCTGTTGGTTTACTTTACTACATGTATATTTTTCAAATCGTTTATTTTACGATACACATACCAAATAATATATAGACGCTACCTATACACTTACATGTACTCTTAAATACATCATTCACACGTCGCTGAGTTATCAACACTTTACTAACCGATACGGTTGTGACCTTCATTAATTCGATGAGATAGAGGTTGAATACTGGTATATTACGATAAGATTGAAATATGTTGGAATGCTAACACATAGCCTATCCATTTTCCAAATGCCAAATGTTCGACTGTCCCAAATTGAAAGAGTTTGCAGACGACATTTCAAAATGTGGCGAAATAGAAAAATGATCTTTTGATAGGGCAGAAAACATTGTTGGGAAAGGAGAAATTGCTCGTCACGAGCAATTTCTCCTTTTCCCACAATTCTTTCGAGAGTCGTCTGCTACAAACTGGTCAAATGTCGTTATTGTTTGGTAATGGGGTAATTGAGAAATTATCCCACAACCTTTTCACTCACCTCATGTCACAAGCAACAAATTGGGGTTTGTTTTGTATAACCATAAAGGTAAGGATTCTACACGGATTATTAATATTCAGTCTCGCGCAAGGGGACGTGTGTGAATAGTAAACACAAACACTAAGCAAACGAAGGCAATACCCATTCGGTTATATCAATTTCCGTTACACACACGTATTTGTGACCTCGAAACTGTCAACACTGTCAGCTTGTGGGTTATTCCACTTTCCGAGTATTACAAGATACCATGTCGAGTACGCCTAGCAATACAGAGTGGAAATGGACTCTAAAGTAAGTCGGTTTCTTTTCTTGCATAGGTGCATTATATTAGATTATCATGTTTTCGTCTTGCAACATTTATCTAGGGAAACGCTAATAAGTGTACCATCATCGTAATTTATATAAAAAAGTCGTAACGGTACTTTGTAAAGGTAGAATACCTATTATCCCATAGGCGTAGGAGCGTTTTCAACATGGGGGGGGGCAACTTCAGATGAGGACCGGTCTAAGAATAAATGTTCCTAAACTTTCTCATGACTAATCATGCGTCTACAAATTCAATATCATTAAATGATTTAAAAGAAAGCGTATGAAATTGTGCATCTCAGTCAAGACAAAATAACCAAAAGAAAAAGAAAGTAGGATGGGCCAAGTCTCGATCTTACGCGGAAAGCATATTGAATTGATATTGACTTAAAGTGACACCATGCTGTCAAAGCCATGAGCTGGTCTACAATTCAGGTCAAAAAATAAGATTATATTTAAATACGATATAAGGTCTTACTGCTTAGAGTACGTTTTGCATCACTGTTTTCGTTAGTCGAAACGACTTTCCGTGAGCTGAGATTTCATTGGATGAACCTGATGTATTCAGATTGCCATTTGCGATGATGACGTCAAAATGTTTTGGTTATTGTTCGTAACAAAAGGCGAATTGGTATTAAATAAAGCACAAAATACACTTTTATATTAATTTTGCTGTTTAATTTAATTTCTTTCATTTTTTCTTTCCAAAAATCTAAATCTTCCTTTGCAAATATTGGGGCAAAGTATACTCTGCCCCAGTCTGGATATTGGGGCCCGGCTCTACGCCTATGTATCCGCAATTTTGAACCATCTTCTTTCGTCGAATTTTTCGGTGGTTTTCGGCATACATAGGACGGGTCCGGAACTATTCGGTTTGATACGAATAGACCCGACTCAAGCCGATGTATACCGATAACGCCCGAAAACATCCGAGGAAATAATGCGTTTCAAAATGATGGATTATGAGTATTTTACCTTAAACCATCAATGTATCGTCAGTTTTGTTTCGTTGGAAAAGCAGTTGGAAATTTGGGATGATGTATTGTAGGCTATGTATACAATTTGAGGCACTTAATGGGGGAGACATATGAAACATGGCTTTTGTGCAATACCATGATGGAAGTGCTTAATGTCATGTTGAAAGCGAAGTTAAGTACATACTCCAGGTCAGAAAGTCGATTTATTATCCGACAATCAGCGATTACTAGAGAGTCACCCAAGCGAGTTATACTGTGTTATGTTCTGTATTTTCTTAGTTTTGGGGTTAAACGTCGTTTCAACATATCTTATTTATATTAGCCTACACCGGCAATTCATTCTGCATCTTAACAATATAATGGTTGGTCGCGAATTGTATTTAATAGCAACAAAAACTCATACACTACCGCGAATCCCAATGCGTGAATGGAAGCTTATGGGTTCGAGCCACTCTTGTCATCAACTTAATCAATCCCATGTCTTTGATCAGATGAACTGTAAAAATGCTGTAGAATCAATGTTTTGCGAATAACACTGATTGATTTAGTTCAGATTTAGATCTATCTATTGTACATACATTCTGAGACAAGATATCCCACTTTTTTTAAACAATAAACACAGTTTGAAGGTCAACCACCCCAATGGAAACGATCCAGAAATTGATTATGGCACGAAATGATTCGTTTTGTCTCCAAAATCATGAATTATTTAGACCCTTTCAGAAATTACCATTTATGAGTTACCATGGCTTGACATACTAGTAATAGCTTGATGGGAGAAAATAATCGACGAAAGTACACGTACATGTAATGAATTATTTTCCGAACAACCGTTTATGTTCATGCCAATCTGTGAAGGGTTGCACACGACAGATTTAAACACAAAAGACGTACTTTAAACCTTAGAGCGCTGGAACAGACTTCATGCTTATGCAAACAGGTTATATCCAGGCCAGCCGCCAAGTTAATTGGCGGATAGCCTGTTATATAACCTGTTTGCTACTTGGGGTATCTGCCCTTAGCAAAATCAAGCAGATATACGGTTTTGGAAAGCAGACAGCACAAAAAGTCATTTTTAGAAAATTGCCCAGGATTCTAAGGTTTAAACATAAAAAAGCTTGATGATATGTCCTTTGATTGAAATAGTCCGTACATGGCGTTGTATGATCGCTGTTGTTGGTATTGATTGTTCACCTACATAAGAATGCATGGATTTAACCATTATAATGCTGGGTAATTTTCTAAAGATAGATTTTGTATTGTCTGCTTTCCCAAACCCTGAATTTCTGCTTTCTTTTGGTGAGGAAACTGATGATGAGAGTAGCAAACAGGTTAGATCACAGGCCAGCTGCCAATTTACTTGGCGGCTAGCATGGATCTAACATGTTTGCATGAGCATGAAGTCGGTTCTAGCACTATATAAGATTGAGGAATAACACGCAGCAGTGTTTTTTTATTTAATGATTACTAGCAAGTTATATATTAAGAGCGACACATTTCTATACATGTATATATGTATTTCAAGCAGTTTTCGTCTAATTTTACAAACAAATATACACCATGTCCATCCTTTTGCAACTAAAAAGATGCATGCAATTAACAAACAAAAATCCAAACAAAGTATAATAAGAAAGAATAAGCACAATCAATGGAGGGTCTGAAAAAACAGCTGTACGGTGTAAAACAAATTATCAGTAATTGCGTTCTCAGATAACAACAGAAGTTATGTAAGTTTATCAATGAGGTTTTAGCTTTACGAAATATCATTAGTAATTTGTCTAACGCGAAGCAAGATTAGCATATCTAGAATGCAATTATTGGTTCGCAAACGAGAAGAAACTTCTGGGTAGTGCAGCGATAATGTTTGGTGATCGAACTGCCATGAATCAGCAAATTGGCGCAATCCGTTACTTGCGAATTGCGATCCGTTGTCGGATCATTCGGAACTCCTCGGCCATTTCTTAAAATAACCTCGGAGGTAATGGGGAGCCATTTTTGAAAGTAGGTCACCAACGAAGGGCCAATCGTATCTACTCGGCAATCCCCGTAACAAGCCGGGGATTGCCGAAAAGAGCCGATTGACAAAATATGAAACAAAGATGTGTTGATATGATAATTTTTAATGAAAAGGGTAAAAAACCCATTCAATTGTGATATATAACCAATTTGTGTGTATTCAAATACATATTTAGTGCCTGTGTGCATTTTGCGTTATCCGCCGGAAATAAGGCGAATTACCCCAGGATTTATGGTGTATTCATGTACTGCCTACGAGGTATATCTACCGACTTGTTACGGGGATTGCCGAGTAGATACGATTGTTGTCGGATATCATTACGTCACAAACGCCTTTTCGAGACGCATGAACTCTTTTAATTTCTTGACTTGGTATCTGGCAACGAGTTTTATTAAAGAAACCTACCGTAATAGTCAATTGTCAGCAAAACGTTTTTTCCATGTAAATGAAAGAATATCTGCACCAAGTTTCTGATAACGCCTATCCGGAACTTCTGTGGATATCATAGGTTCTTTTGCACACGGAACGCTGGGTAGCGGGGATAGTCATGGAGGCGGGAAGAAGCAGTTTAAGGTCTAAATAGCACGACAGTGTTTATGAACGAGAGACAGCTATGATCGGTTTTTAAGCGTCGCGTATGCGCGACTGCTTATAGTCATCGACCTGAATCGTTCTTTATCCTTCGGGGGCTGATCACTCAGATAAAACTAATCCTACGCGAATTTCGGCGGGAAAAATCAAGCAGTTCTCCGCGAATTTTGGCGGGAGAATACTCCCGCGCTCGCGCATGTATACCAAAAAACTACTTTCCACGTTGAACCGCAGAGGCGAATTCAAACGTTTGTTTATTCTTTTTAGGTATTCTCGATGGAATGGGATACAAATATTTGATTCTAGCATTGGGTCGCCTTGTCAGGAAAAATCATATGATCCATGGTTTGATCGCTTGAAGATTAAGTTCGAACGTTCCATGTTTATATAATTGCTGTGGACTTATTTTGCCTTTAATACACACTCACTTTATATATACTCTTGCCAGGGCCTAACACACTCGGTTTACATATTATATTATATATACACACACTCCTGTCGGGGCCTTTTTGCGGGGAATTTACGTTGTAATAAGTAATTGTGAGCACTGCACACTGTCTGGAGTTATCTTGGAGTATATTGTTTTTATTTCTGGAGAACATACTAGAGTCGATACAACTATTTGGTCCTAGAGTTGAGATACGGTTTCATGTCTGGAAAATTACATGATCGCTTCCAAACGTTCAATGTTTACATCCAGAGACATGTTGTTTTATCTATTCACTTGCCGGGGCGTTTAGTGTTTGCGCATGCTGAGCGGCATTGTTCAAGATTTCGAATTTCTGGCTATCTTGTGCTAAGTTATGCTTGAAAAAGTTCGACTTCGTGTACAGTGGATTCACTAACCTTTCCGATTTGTTCATCTTTTGAAAATAAAGGGAGATACTGTTTTGAGTTGCATGGCAATATTATGTGAAGAAATGGGGATTAATGTTAATCAGTGGATGTTGAGGATATGATGTTTTTGTTTACGACTGCAAGCCGGTAGACTTGATGGAGATGAGGACACAGACTGTAAAGTTTGTAAACCAAATTTTATCTTAGTGCTATTTATGGTCTGTCATGCTAACAGAAACCTCTTACTTATTATGTTACTTTTGATGACATGTGGTGATGTCGAAACGAATCCTGGGCCAGAAAGTCAGATTAACAAAATGTTGAATGAATTTCCTATTTAGAGAAACATCCACCAGGGTAATGAGATGTTTAGTGTGTTGTCAAGAGGTAAGCAGTGTGTACCATACTTTTTACACATCCATTTGATATGTTTTCTTGGAGGAATTATGAGTTGGATCAAGTTTTGATTGCAGGAGATGATTTGTATATTGATATAAGAAAATATAACAACAACTCAGTTGAGTTTCTTGAAGTACATGACTTGCCTCCCTACATTTGTTTGTCTAGTGAGTATTTTGTATGCAAAGTAAAGAAAACGTACAGTGGTGCAATGAACCCGAATTACACAGACAATTACCCCCTTGTTAAACTTGAGATGGCTATAGGAGTTGGATTGCCTGCCAATCAAGGAGAATTTCAGTACAGCATATTTATATGTAAGGGAAATGCAAAAGCAATTTGTTATCATTTAGATTTTTTTTCATTTTTGATTCACATGCAAGAGATGGGGATGGACGTAAAGAGTTGAATTATGTTCTTGAAATCTTTACCAACTTTTATCAGATTGTAAATATCGATGAAAATTTAGTCAGTATTTCAGGACTTCATGGGTCTCTTGTTATGTCTCATCGTACAAAAACTTAATACTGTAGTTAATTTCTTACTTATTTTTTATTACGTTTTTCATAGAATACATTTAAAAGCATTTGCACATTGTTTATATTAAGGGTATAGTTTAGAACAGATTTCACAAAAATGATCTCTCAAGATGCAAGCCTCAGCAGAATGTGTATCTACTTTAAAGAGAGTCCATCATTTTACCCAACTTATAAATCTTCTCAGAATTAGATAATAATTGATCTTCTATCTCTTCTTAAACCAAAATGTCTTAAGTCGCAAGCCACAGACATATTGGATTACTCCATACCACCAGCGTTTTGACCATTCCTCAATAGAAGAAATATACCTGGTCCAAAGCGAAGTCGCAAGCAGATGACAGATTGGCCACAAAGGAAGAACATTTTCTGAGGATGTCATAGAGAAATCGTTGTAGTAACATATGAAACCATTAGAATGCTGGGTTATTCTCTAATAATAGCTTTTTTGTGTCCCCTGGGTAATTTTCTAAAAATATATTTTTGTGTCGTCTCCTTTCCAAAACCTTAAATATCTCCTTAATTTTGAGAAAGAAACATACTCTGAGTAGCAAATAGGTTAGATCACAGGCCAGCCGCCAATTTTCTGACGGCTGGTCTGGATCTTACCTGTTTGCAAAGTCATGTAGTCGGTTCAAATACTAGAAAGGTTATCAAATCTCAAATACCAATACGATGGCCTGCTTGGTATTTCAGCGCCAATGAGGAGACGAATGAATGTCCGAGTTTAAAAAAACGACCATATGGTCATGGCTGATTGGCAGTTGGTTTACTTTACTACATGTATGTTTTTCAAATCGTTTATTTTACGATACACATACCAAATATAGACGCTACATATACACTTACATGTACTCTTAAATACATCATTCACACGTCGCTGGGTTATCAACACTTTACTAACCGATACGGTTGTGACCTTCATTAATTCGATGAGATAGAGGTTGAATATTGGTATATTACGATAAAATTGAAATATGTTGGAATGCTAACACATAGCCTATCCATTTTCTAAATGCCAAATGTTCGACTGTCCCAAATTGAAAGAGTTTGCAGACGACATTTAAAAATGTGATGAAATTGAAAAATGATCTTCTGATAGGGCAGAAAACATTGTTGGGAAAGGAGAAATTGCTCGTGACGAGCAATTTCTCCTTACCCCACAATGCTTTCGAGAGTCGTCTGCTACAAACTGGTCAAATGTCGTTATTGTTTGGTAATGGGGTAATTGAGAAATCATCCCACAACCTTTTCACTCACCTCATGTAACAAGCAACAAATTGGAGGTTTGTTTTGTATAATCATAAAGGATTATTAATATTTAGTCTCGCGCAAGGGGACGTGTGTGAATAGTAAACACAAACACTCAGTAAACGAAGGCAATACCCATTCGGTTATATCAATTTCCGTTACACACACGTATTTGTGACCTCGAAACTGGTCAACACTGTCAGCTTGTGGGTTATTCCACTTTCCGAGTATTACAAGATACCATGTCGAGTAGGCCGAGCAATACAGAGTGGAAATGGACTCTAAAGTAAGTCGTGTTTTTTTCTTGCATAGGTAGATTATATTAGATTATCATGTTTTCGTCTTGCAACATTTATCTAGGGAAACGCTAATCAGTGTACTGTCATCGTAATTTAAATAAAAAAGTCGTATGAAAGGTACTTTGTAAAGGTAGAATACCCATTATCCCATAGGCGTAGGAGCGTTTTCAACATTTGGGGGGGGGGGGCAACTTCAGATGAGGACCGGTCTAAGAATAAATGTTCCTAAACTTTCTCATGACCAATCATGCGTCTACAAATTCAATATCATTAAATGATTTAAAAGAAAGCGTATGAAATTGTGCATCTCAGTCAAGACAAATAACCAAAAGAAAAAGAAAGTAGGATGGGCCAAGTCTCGATCTTACGCGGAGAGCATATTGAATTGATATTGACTTAAAGTGACAGCCACCATGCTGTCAAAGCCACGAGCTGGTCTACAATTCAGGTCAAAAAATAAGATTATATTTAGATACGATATAAGGTCTGACTGCTTAGAGTACGTTTTGCATCACTGTTTTCGTTAGTCGAAACGACTTTCCGTGAGCTGAGATTTCATTGGATGAACCTGATGTATTCAGATTGCCATTTGCGATGATGACGTCAAAATGTTTTGGTTATTGTTCGTAACAAAAGGCGAATTGGTATTAAATAAAGCACAAAATACACTTTTATATTAATTTTGCTGTTTAATTTAATTTCTTTCATTTTTTCTTTCCAAAAACCTAAATCTTCCTTCGCAAATATTGGGGGGGGGCAAAGAATACTCTGCCCCCTCCCCCCCTCCCCCCCCCAGTCTGGATATTGGTGGGGGGCCCTGGCCCCCCGGCTTCTACGCCTATGTATCCGCAATTTTGAATCATCTTCTTTCGTCGAATTTTTCGGTGGTTTTCGGCATACATAGGACCATTCGGAACACCTCGGCCATTTCTTAAAATAACCTCGGAGGTAATGGGGAGCCATTTTTGAAAGTAGGTCAGCAACGAAGGGCCAACCGTATCTACTCGGCAATCACCGTAACAAGCCGGGAATTGCCGAAAAGAGCCGATTGACAAAATATGAAACAAAGATGTGTTGATATGATCATCTTTAATGAAAAGGGTAAAAAACCCATTCCATTGTGATATATAACCAATTTGTGTGTATTCAATAACATATTTAGTGCCTGTGTACATTTTGCGTTATCCGCCGGAAACAAGGCGAATTACCCCAGGATTTCTGGTGTATTCATGTACTGCCTACGAGGTATATCTACCGACTTGTTACGGGGATTGCCGAGTAGATACGATTGACATAGGACGGGTCCGGAACTATTCGGTTTGATACGAATAGACCCGACTCAAGCCGATGTATACCGATAACGCCCGAAAACATCCGAGGAAATAATGCGTTTCAAAATGATGGATTATGAGTATTCTACCTTAAACCATCAATGTATCGTCAGTTTTGTTTCGTTGGAAAAGCAGTTGGAGATTTGGGATGATGTATTGTAGGCTATGTATACAATTTGAGGCACTTAAAGGGGGAGACATATAAAACATGGCTTTTGTGCAATCCCCTGATGGAAGTGCTTAACGTCATGTTAAATATATAGTCCTGGTCAGAAAGTCGATTTATAATCCGACATTCAGCGATTACTAGAGAGTCACCCGAGCGAATTATACCGTATTATGTTTTGTATTTTCTTAGATTTGGGGTTAAACGTCGTTTCAACATATCTTATTTATTTTAGCTTACACCGGCAATTCATGCTGCATCTTAGCAATATAATGGTTGGTCGCGAATTGTATTTAATAGCAACAAAAACTCATACACTACCGCGAATCCCAATGCGTGAATGGAAGCTTGTGGGTTCGAGCCACTCTTGTCATCAACTTAATCAATCCCATTTCTTTGATCAGATGAACTGTAAAAATGCTGTAGAATCAATGTTTTGCGAATAACACTGATTGATTTAGTTCAGATTTAGATTTATCTATTGTACATACATTCTGAGACAAGATATCCCACTTGTTTTTAAACAATAAACACCGTTTGAAGGTTAATCACCTCAATGGAATCGATCCAGAAATTGATGGCACGAGATGAATCGTTTTGTCTCCAAAATCATGAATTATTTAGACCCTTTCTGAAATGACCTTTATAAATTACCATTTATGAGTTACCATGGCTTGACATACTAGTAATAGCTTGATGGGAGAAAATTATCGACGAAAGTACACGTACATGTAATGAACTATTTTCCGAACAACCGTTTATGTTCATGCCAATCTGTGAAGGGTTGCACACGACAAATCTAAACACAAAATACGTACTTTAAACCTTAGAGTGCTGGAACGGACTTCATGCTTATGCAAACAGGTTATATCCAGGCCAGCCGCCAAGTTAATTGGCGGATGGCCTGTGATATAACCTGTTTGCTACTTGGGGTATCTGTCCTTAGCAAAATCAAGCAGATATACGGTTTTGGTAAGCAGACAGCACAAAAAGTCATTTTTAGAAAATTGCCCAGGATTCTAAGGTTTAAACATAAAAAAGCTTGATGATATGTCCTTTGATTGAAATAGTCCGTACATGGCGTTGTATGATCGCTGTTGTTGGTATTGATTGTTCACCTACATAAGAATGCATGGATTTAACCATTATAATGCTGGGTAATTTTCTAAAGATAGATTTTGTATTGTCTGCTTTCCCAAACCCTGAATATCTGCTTTCTTTTGGTGAGGAAACTGATGATGAGAGTAGCAAACAGGTTAGATCACAGGCTAGCTGCCAATTTACTTGGCGGCTAGCATGGATCTAACATGTTTGCATGAGCATGAAGTCGGTTCTAGCACTATATAAGATTGAGGAATAACACGCAGCAGTGTTTTTTATTTAATGATTACTAGCAAGTGATATATTAAGAGCGACACATTTATATACATGTGTATATGTATTTCAAGCAGTTTTCGTCTTATTTTACAAACAAATATACACATATCCATCCTTTTGCAACTAAAAAGATGCATGCAATTAACAAACAAAAATCCAAACAAAGTATAATAAGAAAGAATAAGCACAATCAATGGAGGGTCTGAAAAAACAGCTGTACGGTGTAAAAAAAAAAAATTATCAGTAATTGCGTTCTCAGATAACAACAGAAGTTATGTAAGTTTATCAATGAGGTTTTAGCTTTACGAAATAACATTAGTAATTTGTCTAACGCGAAGCAAGATTAGCATATCTAGAATGCAATTATTATTGGTTCGCAAACGAGAAGAAACTTCCGGGTAGTGCAGCGATAATGTTTGGTGATCGAACTGCCATGAATCAGCAAATTGGCGCAATCCGTTACTCGCGACTTGCGATCCGTTGTCGGATATCACTACGTCACAAACGCCTTTTCGAGACGCATGAACTCTTTTAATTTCTTGACTTGGTATCTGGCAGCGAGTTTTATTAAAGAAACCTACCGTAATAGTCAATTGTCAGTAAAACATTTTTTCCATGTAAATGAAAGAATATCTGCACCAAGTTTCTGATGACGCCTATCCGGAACTTCTGTGGATATCATAGGTTCTTTTGCACACGGAACGCTGGGTAGAGGGGATAGTCATGGAGGCGGGAAAAGGCAGTTTAAGGTCTAAATAGCACGACAGTGTTTATGAACGAGAGACAGCTATGATCGGTTATTTGTTATTATCGTACTATTTTGTAAGGTTTCTCTTTATTCCATTCCTTTCATTTCGAAAGTCGCCTGGGCCTGTCTGTAAAGTCCGATATTGCTTGGCAAATTCCAAAGTCCGGGTTCTTTTTTTTTCTTGAAATATTGATAACGATAACAAAAACAGTAAACTATAACATTAGAATATTGAAATTAAGAGCAAGGTGACCAGTAACTGTTTTACAAAATGAGACATATTTTCTTTTTTATATTTCTACAGATATATGAGACGTCTGCTGAAACAGATACCAGCACATGCGCGGAAGAAACATATATTGTTCCTGGGTGTGACATTGATAAGTGTGGCGGTCTGCATCATAACGATTGACCGACTTGGGTACCCAAACCGTAGCAGTTCTCATAACCGAATACATTCAGGTCAATCTACTAAAGTAAGAAATAAAAACAGGGATCAGGACATGTTTCATCTAATGAATTCGACAAACTTCACACACGGAAGAACCACATTCAAACGGCGCTTTCCCCAATGTATTGTTATCGGGGTAAAAAAGGGCGGTACAGGCGCTCTCGGACAGTTTATTGGTCTGCACCCTAACATCGAGGTGGCAGAGGAAGAGCCACAGTTCTTCTGTAACGAAACGAGATACAGACGGGGCTTCGGGTTTTATAGAAGACTCATGCCATTAACGCGTCCAGACCAGATCACGTTAGAAAAGTCCCCGTCCTATTTCTATATGGTGCCATCCGAAAAACGAATCCGCATGTTTAACAAGACGATAAAACTGATTGTTACTTTACGGCATCCCGTAAAGCGAGCAGTGTCTGATTACTGGCATGAAAGACGACGATTACTTCATGGCAAAACCAGCAAAATCGAATTTCGTAAAAACAACACCCCAGCTACGTTCGAGGAATCAGTGATAGACAGAACTACAGGCGGAGTCAGCCCTTTGTCCGACCTTGTGAGGGTCAGTATATATGCACTCCATCTTAAACGCTGGTACCACTTCTTCAAAAAAGAACAAATCCACATAGTCGATGCTGATAATTTTATCGTTGATCCGATAGCAGAGATAGAAAAGATAGAAACGTTTTTGGGTCTCGAACACAAAGTGACCAGGGATATGGTATATCTCGACCCCTCCAAAGGATTTTATTGTTTTATAAAACCGACCGGTCGGGAGTGCATGGGAAAATCTAAAGGACTGCCTCACCCAGAAATAGACCCAGATTTATATGAAAAATTGCTAGACTTCTTTAGGCCTTTAAATGAGAAATTATTTGATATGGTGGGACGGAGATTTGACTGGCATTGATTTATAGATACAGGACTCTCCAAGGCAAGTACAGTGATGTCTCGTTAATCCGAACATGTCCGTTCCCAACAAAATGTCCAGTTTACCGAATAATCCGGACTAATGAAGCAGAGCATGTTCTTATACACATTAAGACATAAACGGTCTGTATGCACGTGTATACTTATAACCCTTTAGCAAACGCCAAATTGTCGACCGTCACAAATTGAAAGAGTTTGCAGACGACATATCAAAACGTGATGAAATTCAAAGATAATCTTCTGATATGGCAGAAAACATTGTGGGAAAAGGAGAAATTGCTCGTCACGAGCAATTTCTCCTTTACCCACAATGTTTTCAAAAGTCGTCTGCAACAAACTGGTCAAATAATTCCGTTTCCTTACAATTTCGTTCGGATTGCGAGACATCCGGATAATCGGGGTCCGGATAAACGAGGCTTCACTGTACTTGAATTTAAATATAGAAATCTCAATGGGTTCCTTTAAGGGTAGTCTGGGATCCTGGCCCGTGCGTATATACATGTACCCGTATTAGCCTATTGATGGGTATATAAGCAAGGGCAAGGACCCAAAGCGACTCTAACGGGTTCCTACTCTAATATAATTTGATTTGAATCATCATGAGGGACAGTCTCTTATAAGTGTGACTTGTATTTGTGGAAAGCAAATTATCCCATCAAACTTTTTTTCCTGCTCAGAATATGTAATTCAACCCTTTACCAAACGCCTAATTTTCGACTTTCCAAAAATGAAAGAGTTTGTACACGACATTTCAAAATGAGATGAAATTGGAAAATAATCTTCTGATAGAGTAGAAATAATTGCGGGAAAATGAGATTTTGGTCGTTACGAGCATTTTTTTCTTTTCTCACAGTGTTTTCCAGAGTCGTCTGCAACAAAGATGTAGAATATCTTTATTGTTTGGTAATGGGTTAAGACGGAAAAATTTGTCCATCACACATCAATTGCCATTCAACTATGAAACATTAAACTTGTAGATACTTCTTAAGTAACATGTAATGTCTTCCGTGACTTGCAGCTGTAAAATGCTTATGATCCCATCTTAATCTTCTCTGCTCATATCTTAAATAAAGATATAAATTTTTGTCCATCACACAAACACCACCAATCCGCTCACTACGATACACCTTTGAAAGACATGTTTAAGAAACTCTGAGACATTTAACTTGTACTTCTTAAACAACGTGTATAAGTAAATAAAACACATTCCCTGATATGAAATATTCGACTCATTTAAATATAAAATTGCTATCATTCGTGATACTGAACTATGTCAAACCTATTCATTTAACGTCGATTGGTAGACAAGTTCTTACAATTGAAGACTTATCACTCTCGATTCTGCTTCCTGGATACCAGTACTCGCGACGAATTTGGATTAATGAAAGCTCGCACCGTAAAACCTGCTTCTCACGGAATTAGAACCCACGACCCTAGTGTCCCGAGGCCAACGCTCTACATGTGTATCACATATATTGAATAGAAACTATTGCGGCACAAGAATGTATTGCTCGTAACGAACAATTCATTTTTGTAACAATGGTTTTTTAAGTTTTCTTAAGACGTTTCAAAGTGGCCTCAATATGCTCGTTTGGTTATTTGCACTGGAGCTGATAACGTTGGAAATCATTGTAATCAAAGGAAAAGGACAGTCTGGGGGAAAGTTTATTTCATCTTATGTTCAGTTTTTGT
This sequence comes from Cerastoderma edule, assembly GCA_947846245.1. Lineage (NCBI taxonomy): Eukaryota > Metazoa > Mollusca > Bivalvia > Cardiida > Cardiidae > Cerastoderma > Cerastoderma edule. The sequence continues at coordinate 4,007,618 of OX401419.1, read as the reverse complement.
TATTCCTAACACATATTCTCTAGGGGCCCTCTTTACCAGTGCCGTATAAACAATGTTTCAGTTCTGCAACGGCTTTGTAACATTGTGTTTTTAATGCGCTTGTCCATACTTAATTATTCTCACTTTAGTCGGGTCATTATATGGAAAAAAATGGCCGAACCTCCAAAAAATTGCTACAAAAGGTATTTTAACTGATTCTTATAGGGTAAAATGTCCTTTATAACATATCAAAAGTTTACCAAAATCCGACTTCCGGAAAGATGTTTTTTTTTCAAGATGGCCGCCAAGATGGCCACCAACACCTATTTATGGTCATAACTTTGTAACTATCCACTCAAAATTGATAATTTTGGTGTCTTTACGTAGGTTTTTGGGGTCAGAGAACACTTTAAAATCAATTTAAATATTATAGATTTATTATTTTACACAGAAATCCAATATGACATACTCAAATATACACAGGCTCAATGAGAAGGACCTCAAGTACATAACGTTTGACTCAAAGGTGTTTTTTTTTTAAAACCCCATAGTTTGGGAGACAAAAAATACTTTTATTGAACTGATGATATAATACGGTAGTTGAGTAATCATGAAATACAATTTACGCTGTTTACTGATACCCTATAGTCATTGTCCATAGAATTTGTCTCGGGGTTTAAAACTGTTGTGTTGTCCCCCCTTCTTCATTACAGACCACTGGTGAAATGTTTCGATTGTCACAGTTTTTAGATTGGCAGGGGCGACATACACAGCCTCCAATCTCTGCCTACTTCTCTAAAATGAGAAGAACGTAAAGGTAGGCATAGAAGTAGGAAAAGGCTTTAAATCAATGGAACATGGTAAATCGTTTCGAAACATTTTTTCAATTATAATTCAGTTTCAACATAAAACATCGAAAATTTAAGAATGCTATGCTTTGGGTGATTTTTTAAACTATCCGTAGATCATGACCTTTGCGTAACTGAACTTCGTTCGAAAGCGTAAGAGCTTTTCTACCATTGCACAGTTATTCAAGAAAAAGGTGGATATAGCATGGTTTTGTCTTCAAAACGTTTAGTGGCTTATGGGCCATTATTCATACGACCGATGCTCCTCCACACCACTGTTGTCTCAAATCGAGTTCTTCGAGTTATATCACGAATAATTGAATGAGGAATTACCGACTGTACTTACGAGAAGCGGGTGAAGTTCATGAGAAGCAGGTTTGGATCGGAGGAGCAGGTGGTGGTCTCCAAACAGATTAATTGTTCGAAATTACTTTTCATTAAACGCCACCAAGACAGAAGGTTTGGTTCTTTCTTTCCGATTAGAATCCTGTTATTCTAACAGATTAGTGGCACATGTACATCTCGACCTACGTTCTTAGACTGGACATTAACACTGTTTTATACCCACGCCCTTCTCATGCTTTGATTTGGAACCCGAATTATCACTGCAAAATTTACTATTATAAACAATACTTGCAGTTATGTACAGGCCAGTCAAATAGAAAAGCGGGGATTGGGATAAATAGGGCTGCATTTTTGCAAGTACTGTATTATCTTAATACAAATCACAACGAATTGTGATTAATGCTTATGCCAATTGCAGCTGTACTTAGGCTATATGTCCCTCAAATCTACACAATGTTAGATATTTTATAGATATGTTATGATACATAAAACAACAACAAATGGAATCAGAAGGTCTCAAATGACAAGGCATTGGTTAAATGGCCTACAATTCTGGGCTATACCTGTCATCAGATCAATCCATTTAAAAAACAAAACACATATGGGTTAAAAGATGAGAATTCCACATAATTGTTGCTTGATGTATCAAATGTTTTGAACGTGTATAACAGCAAAACATATTTTGTTAGATGTCCTTTTACAGCAATCTTAGGTCGAAATGTACATGTATCAGTAATATGTAAGCATAACATGATTCCAATCAAATCTTCAGATTTGTGGTGGCGTTAATTGAAAGGGAATTTCGAACAAATCAAATTATCGGAAACCATTGCCTGCTCCTCTTTTCCAAACATACTTCTCACGACCCTTACCTGCTGCTCGTAAGGAAAATTGGCTATGAAACACTCAATTATTAGTCAAATGTCTAAAAACTGGATTTGAGACAATAAGAGGAGGAGGAGCATCGGTCGTATGAATAATGGCCTATACGCTACTTTATGTTTGGTTAGAAGGCAAAACCATGCTAGATCCACCGTTTCTTGAACAACTGTGCAACGGGAGTGAAGATCTTGCGCTTAAAATCGAAGTTCAGATACGCAAAGGTCATAATCTACGGATAGATTAAATAATTGCTCGAAGCATTGCATTCTTAGATTTTCGATGTTTTAGGTTAAACATGAATTATAATTGAAAATGTGTCAACACGATTTACCACGTTCCATTGTTTAAACCTTTTTACTTCTCGGAAGCGCCTATGCCTACTTTTACGTTCTGCTCATTTTTGAGAAGCAGGCAGAGATTGGAGGACGAGACATACAGCAGCGAAGAGGAGTCCATAGCATCGGAGGCTACATGAAAGGATTTACATCCTACAGCACAGTTATAATGTATGATTGTCAATAGTTCGCCAGGTGCAGGATAGCAGTGGGTCATGATTGGAATTAGTTTGTTGTTTTCCTGTTTCCATCCCCATTCAGTAGGTTTCATATTATTTGGCACCCCATCCACACCCTGATTTGATAATATAAGCGTTGGTTATGCCATATTGTTGCATGGGATGTAAGAGGAGGTCGCTCAGGAGTAACAAATGTTCTTGAATGGCCACTTTCTTTGTGAAAAGGTCATGGCACAGTGCTTCTAAGGAGTCAATGGATTTTCCACAAAACAGTCCCTCCATCGAGCCTTTTCCAAGATTTGTAATCTACTCTTGCAACCTGTTTTGAAGGAGGATTCTTCAATCTTCATGATTGGAACACATTTTATTAATTTACGAAAAGAATTCCAACGCTGAAAATCTTGAAGTTAAATGACAACCTGTGTAAGTACAAAAAACAACTCATTGCACACTTCGTCCCCTAAAGGTTCTTTCAAAAGACTGATATCATACACTTTGTCTTCTCTTGATTGTTTTTTTTTTCAGAATGGAAGTGGATATGGTCTTATGGTACCTTTTAGAGTAATGCAGTAGCAAGATTAACATTATCTGTATCCTCGCCAATTAACTCTGTTGTGCAATGACGGGATCATACCAATGTTACTTATACAATATCTTTAGCTGCATCCCCTGGTGTAACAAAGAAATTACACCGGCTAAAGGTCAGAGCTATGCTGATCAGGGCAATCACGCCTGCCTTGTTTTTGTCACGAAATAAAAGTCCTCCTCCTTTTTGCATGAGCATTCTGTTCCTTTGGAGGCACTCACAACATGGTTAACAATTTTCCTCATTTTTGATGTGTCTTGCCTTTGAAAGAAGGGTCATATTCTTAACCACATACACCACTAGTGCTTGTATGTTATATCTCGCAGTAAAATATGCACAAGACTCAGTAACTGCTTTATATTGGGCGCCTTTTTCCGAGGTAAACTATGCATCATTTAGCAAATAATACTCTGTTTCAAGGACTCAGTTCATCACATCCTCATTTGGTGCGTTTTCAGCATGGCCTCTAATTGACTAAATGATCTGTGGCTTGTCTGCTTTGCAATGTATGTTCTTAGCTTCAAAGAGGGCGGGAAGACGGGGCTAAGTTCATAAGACAATACGTCTTCAGGAGAAAGATCTCCAGATTTTGACACTAAAAGCAAACGATGGAACAGAAGGGCAGGATCAATAGCACGGACTTCACCAATCCTTAGAGCGGAGCTTTTTCCAAAGGTTTTGGATCTATAACTTCTCTTCAATATTTTCTTAAATTTGTAAACAAAGGCCGACTTTCCTTTGATATCTCATATGATCTTGTTCCCAATGTCCTGAAATGCATGATAAATTTTGGGGTGGGCAAAGCAGTGATCTTGTCAATGAGCAAACATTGATGAGGTCTTTTAAGAGTGTTGACAGTCTAACTCGCGGCAGTGGAATGACCGAGGAAATGCAAAGCCTTTGAACCTTATCTGCACCTGAAACATCGGAGTACAATAGTGCAATGCAGGGTTTTACAGACCTGGCCTATACTAGAAGTCCACAGCACAACAAGTCGACTGAGGCACGCATCAAAAGAGATGCTTCTGATCTGGAGATAACGCACAAGGATTGAAACCTGCTCAACCTACACAGCTGATTCTACTCTGAGAAACATTTTCAATGGCATAGTGGCTTGGTCAGATGTGAATGTTCATGCATTTCAGGACATTGGGAACAAGATCATATGAGATATCAAAGGAAAGTCGGCCTTTGTTTACAAATTTAAGAAAATATTGAAGAGAAGTTATAGATCCAAAACCTTTGGAAAAAGCTCCGCTCTAAGGATTGGTGAAGTCCGTGCTATTGATCCTGCCCTTCTGTTCCATCGTTTGCTTTTAGTGTCAAAATCTGGAGATCTTTCTCCTGAAGACGTATTGTCTTATGAACTTAGCCCCGTCTTCCCGCCCTCTTTGAAGCTAAGAACATACATTGCAAAGCAGACAAGCCACAGATCATTTAGTCAATTAGAGGCCATGCTGAAAACGCACCAAATGAGGATGTGATGAACTGAGTCCTTGAAACAGAGTATTATTTGCTAAATGATGCATAGTTTACCTCGGAAAAAGGCGCCCAATATAAAGCAGTTACTGAGTCTTGTGCATATTTTACTGCGAGATATAACATACAAGCACTAGTGGTGTATGTGGTTAAGAATATGACCCTTCTTTCAAAGGCAAGACACATCAAAAATGAGGAAAATTGTTAACCATGTTGTGAGTGCCTCCAAAGGAACAGAATGCTCATGCAAAAAGGAGGAGGACTTTTATTTCGTGACAAAAACAAGGCAGGCGTGATTGCCCTGATCAGCATAGCTCTGACCTTTAGCCGGTGTAATTTCTTTGTTACACCAGGGGATGCAGCTAAAGATATTGTATAAGTAACATTGGTATGATCCCGTCATTGCACAACAGAGTTAATTGGCGAGGATACAGATAATGTTAATCTTGCTACTGCATTACTCTAAAAGGTACCATAAGACCATATCCACTTCCATTCTGAAAAAAAAAACAACCAAGAGAAGACAAAGTGTATGATATCAGTCTTTTGAAAGAACCTTTAGGGGACGAAGTGTGCAATGAGTTGTTTTTTGTACTTACACAGGTTGTCATTTAACTTCAAGATTTTCAGCGTTGGAATTCTTTTCGTAAATTAATAAAATGTGTTCCAATCATGAAGATTGAAGAATCCTCCTTCAAAACAGGTTGCAAGAGTAGATTACAAATCTTGGAAAAGGCTCGATGGAGGGACTGTTTTGTGGAAAATCCATTGACTCCTTAGAAGCACTGTGCCATGACCTTTTCACAAAGAAAGTGGCCATTCAAGAACATTTGTTACTCCTGAGCGACCTCCTCTTACATCCCATGCAACAATATGGCATAACCAACGCTTATATTATCAAATCAGGGTGTGGATGGGGTGCCAAATAATATGAAACCTACTGAATGGGGATGGAAACAGGAAAACAACAAACTAATTCCAATCATGACCCACTGCTATCCTGCACCTGGCGAACTATTGACAATCATACATTATAACTGTGCTGTAGGATGTAAATCCTTTCATGTAGCCTCCGATGCTATGGACTCCTCTTCGCTGCTGTATGTCTCGTCCTCCAATCTCTGCCTGCTTCTCAAAAATGAGCAGAACGTAAAAGTAGGCATAGGCGCTTCCGAGAAGTAAAAAGGTTTAAACAATGGAACGTGGTAAATCGTGTTGACACATTTTCAATTATAATTCATGTTTAACCTAAAACATCGAAAATCTAAGAATGCAATGCTTCGAGCAATTATTTAATCTATCCGTAGATTATGACCTTTGCGTATCTGAACTTCGATTTTAAGCGCAAGATCTTCACTCCCGTTGCACAGTTGTTCAAGAAACGGTGGATCTAGCATGGTTTTGCCTTCTAACCAAACATAAAGTAGCGTATAGGCCATTATTCATACGACCGATGCTCCTCCTCCTCTTATTGTCTCAAATCCAGTTTTTAGACATTTGACTAATAATTGAGTGTTTCATAGCCAATTTTCCTTACGAGCAGCAGGTAAGGGTCGTGAGAAGTATGTTTGGAAAAGAGGAGCAGGCAATGGTTTCCGATAATTTGATTTGTTCGAAATTCCCTTTCAATTAACGCCACCACAAATCTGAAGATTTGATTGGAATCATGTTATGCTTACATATTACTGATACATGTACATTTCGACCTAAGATTGCTGTAAAAGGACATCTAACAAAATATGTTTTGCTGTTATACACGTTCAAAACATTTGATACATCAAGCAACAATTATGTGGAATTCTCATCTTTTAACCCATATGTGTTTTGTTTTTTAAATGGATTGATCTGATGACAGGTATAGCCCAGAATTGTAGGCCATTTAACCAATGCCTTGTCATTTGAGACCTTCTGATTCCATTTGTTGTTGTTTTATGTATCATAACATATCTATAAAATATCTAACATTGTGTAGATTTGAGGGACATATAGCCTAAGTACAGCTGCAATTGGCATAAGCATTAATCACAATTCGTTGTGATTTGTATTAAGATAATACAGTACTTGCAAAAATGCAGCCCTATTTATCCCAATCCCCGCTTTTCTATTTGACTGGCCTGTACATAACTGCAAGTATTGTTTATAATAGTAAATTTTGCAGTGATAATTCGGGTTCCAAATCAAAGCATGAGAAGGGCGTGGGTATAAAACAGTGTTAATGTCCAGTCTAAGAACGTAGGTCGAGATGTACATGTGCCACTAATCTGTTAGAATAACAGGATTCTAATCGGAAAGAAAGAACCAAACCTTCTGTCTTGGTGGCGTTTAATGAAAAGTAATTTCGAACAATTAATCTGTTTGGAGACCACCACCTGCTCCTCCGATCCAAACCTGCTTCTCATGAACTTCACCCGCTTCTCGTAAGTACAGTCGGTAATTCCTCATTCAATTATTCGTGATATAACTCGAAGAACTCGATTTGAGACAACAGTGGTGTGGAGGAGCATCGGTCGTATGAATAATGGCCCATAAGCCACTAAACGTTTTGAAGACAAAACCATGCTATATCCACCTTTTTCTTGAATAACTGTGCAATGGTAGAAAAGCTCTTACGCTTTCGAACGAAGTTCAGTTACGCAAAGGTCATGATCTACGGATAGTTTAAAAAATCACCCAAAGCATAGCATTCTTAAATTTTCGATGTTTTATGTTGAAACTGAATTATAATTGAAAAAATGTTTCGAAACGATTTACCATGTTCCATTGATTTAAAGCCTTTTCCTACTTCTATGCCTACCTTTACGTTCTTCTCATTTTAGAGAAGTAGGCAGAGATTGGAGGCTGTGTATGTCGCCCCTGCCAATCTAAAAACTGTGACAATCGAAACATTTCACCAGTGGTCTGTAATGAAGAAGGGGGGACAACACAACAGTTTTAAACCCCGAGACAAATTCTATGGACAATGACTATAGGGTATCAGTAAACAGCGTAAATTGTATTTCATGATTACTCAACTACCGTATTATATCATCAGTTCAATAAAAGTATTTTTTGTCTCCCAAACTATGGGGTTTTAAAAAAAAAACACCTTTGAGTCAAACGTTATGTACTTGAGGTCCTTCTCATTGAGCCTGTGTATATTTGAGTATGTCATATTGGATTTCTGTGTAAAATAATAAATCTATAATATTTAAATTGATTTTAAAGTGTTCTCTGACCCCAAAAACCTACGTAAAGACACCAAAATTATCAATTTTGAGTGGATAGTTACAAAGTTATGACCATAAATAGGTGTTGGTGGCCATCTTGGCGGCCATCTTGAAAAAAAACATCTTTCCGGAAGTCGGATTTTGGTAAACTTTTGATATGTTATAAAGGACATTTTACCCTATAAGAATCAGTTAAAATACCTTTTGTAGCAATTTTTTGGAGGTTCGGCCATTTTTTTCCATATAATGACCCGACTAAGAGTAGAATCAGCTGTGTAGGTTGAGCAGGTTTCAATCCTTGTGCGTTATCTCCAGATCAGAAGCATCTCTTTTGATGCGTGCCTCAGTCGACTTGTTGTGCTGTGGACTTCTAGTATAGGCCAGGTCTGTAAAACCCTGCATTGCACTATTGTACTCCGATGTTTCAGGTGCAGATAAGGTTCAAAGGCTTTGCATTTCCTCGGTCATTCCACTGCCGCGAGTTAGACTGTCAACACTCTTAAAAGACCTCATCAATGTTTGCTCATTGACAAGATCACTGCTTTGCCCACCCCAAAATTTATCACCTCTAAGTCAAACGTTATGTATTTGACGTCCTTCCTATTGAGGATGTCTATTTTTGTATGTCATGTTAGATTTCTGTGTAAAATACTTACCTAATACTATTTCTGGTGTTCTTAAAGTGTTCTCTGACCCCAAAAACTTGTGTAAAGACACCAAAATTATCAATTTTGAGTGGATAGTTACAAAGTTATGACCGTAAATAGGTTTTGGTGGCCATCTTGGCGGCCATCTTGGAAAAAACATCTTTCCGGAAGTCGGATTTTGGTAAACTTTTGATATGTTATAGAGGGCATTCTACCCTATCAGAATCAGTTAAAATACCTTTTGTAGCAATTTTTTGGGGGTCAAAGTGTATATTGACCCGACTACTTGTCTGTCTTTTTGTTTTGACGCCAGGACAAAGTTGGAACCGTAGCAATTAGTCAAACAACTAATCGTCTTTAAAGGTTTTAACTCCGTTTTCAACAATTTATTATAGAACAGTAACAGTTCATCTATTCGTGCGTCTAGTAAATCCCGCACTAATAGTTAAGGGATTAATATCTGGCGCAATGACACACCGCAATGAAAAAATAAGTCGCAATCGGTGATTGAACCCGAGACGCACGGTCTCGCATCCCAGACGCAAACCTGCCCAACAAACAAGTGTGGACGTAGAGATGATTGAGTCAACATCCCATGCGAACGATTAATTTCATTATATTGTTTTTTATAAATGCGGTCGCCCATGCTTAATTATTTCCATTTGTCTGCCTAGTCGATTTGAAACTACGACACAGTTTGAACCGAGGTGGTTTGATGATCAACTTTTCGTCTTTATAGTTTTAAACCCATTTCAACCATTTCTCAGTTATAGAACGGTAACTATTCACCTATTAGAGTGTTTTGATAATCTCGAACTACTAGGCTCGGGAATAATGTTTTGCGCAAGGAAAACGGTATCGAATTCACAACGCTTACCATTTCACCGTCGCAATCGCCCGACAAACAGGTGTGGAAGTGCAGGGGATTGAGCCAACAATCCATGTTCATACCGACGCAACAGAGGCATAACCGACTATGCAACTAAGACTTACAATTTAACCTCTCGATCCCCGACAAACAGGTGTGGAAGTGCAGGGGATCGGGCGAACAACCCATGTTCATACCGGCGTAACAGCAGAAAAGCCGACTTTGCACACCAAGAACGAACAAATCAACGTCAGCTACGTAACGTAAACGTGCATATACGAGCGACGTTATAGCATAAAAAAGACGTCGACACGCCAAACAAGTATTCAAGTCATGGATGACTTCTCACTTAATATTTACATATTATGATAGAACACGACAATAAAAGCCCCTTTCTATTCAAGTGTACGTCTCCCTAAGGCATAATTCCTCTGACAGGCCATGTCCATGCTCGTGGCGAAGTAGTGGAGTGCAGTGATGGAGTGAGTGACAGTTGGTATCATATTTATTCGTTCAATGTGTGTGAGAGCTTAGATATAATTAAACAATACGTTATTCGTCTGTCTTTCTGTGTGTCTTACTCTCGTGTGATAAGTGTGGATGTTGTTTTCATATCATTAACAAAGGATTTAATTAAAAGTTTATTCTTTGCAATACACCATTGTATGGTCATTTCGTCTCGAGGATCGATACATTCATCTTCATCGATACTTTGTATGGTCCATACATCATTAAACTATCGCTAAGTTTGTTTTTTTAAGTTGTATTGTTTGCCGATGGAGGCCATTAAAACAGCTGGTTTTGTATACGCGCAGACAAATGAAACGTAAGTATGAGATGTGTTTTTGAAATGATTCATATTTGTCTTAATTAATTGAAATCCTTTTCATAGTGACGGACATTTTATCACCTTTTCTTCTTCTAAAGACCGAAATCGTAACTTACGTTCTTATACGTTTTTCTCGATGGTTCACCGTAATACTGCGGTAAGATTTCCACACATGTGCAAGGCTAAATGCAGTATTGCCGTGAACGCTTGGAATGTACGTGACGCACGTCAAAAACGTATTAATGTATAAATACATTTACCTATCGTTACTATTCAACGTTAACGTAAACGTTGCAACATAAACATGTATGTTGTTTGAGACGTTTTGGTTGAATGAATGAGGTACTGTAGCATGTGTTTAACCCGTGCCTCCCAAACTAAGTTTGTGGCTGGTCGAAATTCAAACCAAAAGACAGATGACAATTAAATCATTTTCGTTTCAAAGTGTATGTAATCTACATTTTTAGCTATTGGCTAAACTATCGCATTAAAAACCAAAGTTTTCGCCACGCCATGCTTTCTGGAATGTTAGCAATATCATGCAATACCACTTTTCGATGGAGCTAGCTTCCCATTCGTAGTAGTATCCACATTATCAATAAAAACGGAGGGAAGCGAGGAAAGCCACTGCACGTGCAATGTCAATTGGGCTCCTTCGATGTGACCAGCGTTGGCATGCCGGAATCTGCCGGAGAGACCCGACTGGTGTGTTACCAGTGTACATCTTTAAAGGTTTATCTATAGCCTCCCAAACCGGATGGTTGGAGTACTAAACTTAGTGTTAAACCATGACCAGACATACCTTTGTGGGTTTGTATCCACAACCCGACATTTGGACTTAAACGTTAGATACTTTCCCTGTTGACTTACGGAATGCTGGTTGATGAATAATGTTGACCCAGCCTATTTTGACAGTTATGTTTGGGACCTTCTATAACCACATATGCGTCGTATGTCGTAATATTACTAAAATACTGTTGACGCAATGGAAAACAATAAATGTAAAGAACAGATCAGAGACGAAAACAATAACAAGGTGAACTGTCACCGATGTATATTCAAAGCTTGTTGAAAGCGGCTCAAACCCAAACAGACAACCAAAACGCACTGTCAAATAAAAGTCAATGGTTACCAAAAAAGTGTATGGATTGGTATTTGCTCAAGATTTACATCCCGAACGTGTTGATCGAGCTCCAATGTTTGTGATTTATAGTTCTTGCATCGTATACGAGTACAGCTGTCTAACTTGATTCTACACTTTCATCGAATATCGATGACCTGTTTGACCCATTACCAAACAATAAAGACATATTACCAGTTTGTTGCAGACATAAACAAACATTTTCTCCTTTTCCGACAATGTTTTCTGCCCTATCAGAAGATTGTTTTTCAATTTCATCACATTTCGAAATGTCGTCTGCAATCTCTTTCAATTTGGGACAGTCGAAGATTTGGCGTTTGGTAAAGGGTTAGGAATTACTGTAGTATTAACAACATACAAATATGTGCGGATTAAGATACGCTGTTCAGCAAAAGATTCATATTCCAGAAAAATGTCTGCAACTATAGAATTGTGGTACGCAAAGCGCCTTAAGTTTGAGGAGAAATCGTCAAATCATGAACACACCTGTTTGTACAAAACGTTGTCAATTAATCTGCGGGAAATTTGTCGAAACTTTAGTATTCTTTCAGATAAAGACCTGTTTATCTTCTGTGTAATTTTTTTCTTTTTTTGTGTGTGAATGAGAATGGGGATTTGCCGTTTTAAGAACGTCATTTGTGGTTTTGAAAATACAATTTGTCACTTTTACCCTTAGAGTGCTGGAAACGACTTCATGCTTATGTAAACATGTTAGGTCCCGGCCGGCCGCCAAGTAAATCGACGGTTGGTCTTTGATCTAACCTGTTTGCTACTCTGAGTATATTTCCTCATCAAAACTAAGCAGATGTGTATGGTTTTGGAAAGCAGACGACACAAAATCTATTTTTTGAAATTACCCATCATTCTAAGGATTAATCTTTTTTTGATATGTATCAGTATTTTAACATATGGATATACGTATGTATTTTCCAAAGATTTGCCATGTACACACCTTAATGTCTTATTTTGATACGTCATCTTAAGTGTTTTGCTACATATATGGATGATGTGAAATATCATCTTCAGTATTAAACATTTACCAGTTAACACTGCATTATCGGGTTCGTCGTCTTAAGTGTTCACATACTGCATCACAATTAAACGGTTGGAAGCCCAATTTACTTTCACATGTTAACTGTTAAATGTGCTTAATCACAGTTATTAAATAAAGTTGGATGTTAAAATGTTATTTCTTTTAAACCGTATTATAGCCGGCAGTTGTATGAGATGTACTGGAGAATAACCATTGAGAGTTAAAATAGTTCGTCTTTAATTATTTATGACTTGTAAACAATGAACGAAAATGCATTCAGATCCATGGCGTTGTAAGCGTTTTGAAACGAACTGCATTCCGTCTGTGCATACTTAGAAATATTTGCAAATTCTGAATCAACCGTACGTTCAATAGATATTTCGTATTAGATTTTTAACGTGTAGTACAAAAACTATATTGTTTCAACGACATTCTATCTTGACTTATAAAATGTCTCATGTCTACCTTTTATTTCGAAACTATCTTGTTTGATTCAAAAATCAAACCATGACTTGTCAAAACGATAATAATCGTCTGCTGAGCTGTCCGATTAGGACGTGTCAGTACTGTCGTTATGGAGTGACGTCTGTTTTACCCTTTACACCTTTCGAGTAATTTGTTGATTACTGTCGACGACAATGAAAACGAAAATCATATACATATACAGTACAATATCTATACCTCATACTTCTGACTGTCGAACTCCTTTATACGTCGAAGTAAATACGAGATACGGAGTTATTTGTTCCTTATTTCTATGTAAGTGACATTCTCTTCTTCGCATTTCCCTTCCCAAAGCATGTTTAAGAATCATGTGATATATTGATGGCAGGTTTGACAAAACGTAACACTTCTTGTTTGTGAACTAATATTTCTAAGAGACACAGTGTTCAATGTTGTTATTAGAAAGAAGGCAACTGTTGACCCATAGGGGTCCTCTGTGGCCTAGTGGTTCGAGTACAGAACTTGAAATCACATGGCCCCTCTCCGCGTGGGTTCAAATCCCAAGAGGGATATGGATTTTCATGAGAGGCAATCTCCCGACTGACTTACGGAATGCCGATGGTTCTACCCGCCTTGATGGGCAGTTGAGTATGAGGGTCTTCCTCCATCATAAAGAGTCGGGTATAGCAACACAACTGAACTAATGTTGATGTGATGTAAAACCAATATATATATATATATATATATATATATTGGTTTTACATCACATCAACATTAGTATATATATACACATTGACCCATAAGTCCATTAAAATCGTCTTAAACCACTTGCAGTAAGTATAATCAACTTAATAAAAAACATTTTGACAATGAGAGAGGGCTATAGAGAGCCTATAGACTTCTTCGCCCTTATGGCTGATATAAAACTATTAAAGTGTCATGATGCTTGTACATGTATGTACTTTCCAATTGTAAAATGCAAATTATTTCAGTTTAATTTCACTCGTTAGATTTATTAAGGGGGTAATGGATTTAAAAACACAAGAATACGCTAATTATGTTTTCGTTTGATGAATTACCGAAGTGAAAATGAATATGTTTAGGATTTATACTTAACAAAACTTAGATGTACAACCCTTTCTTGTCGATACCGATTCATAATTCAATATGTGTTACTTTGGTTATGGAACTCAGTTTTTGGACCATTGTAAAACAACTTTAAACCCTTTCCCAAACAACACATTTTCGACTGTCTCAAAATGAAGGAATTTCCAGACGACATTTCGAAATGTGATGAAATTGGAAAATAACCTTCAGATAGGGCCGAAAACCTTGAGGGAAAAGGAAAAATTGCTCGTTACGAGCAATTTCTCCTTTTCCCTCAATGTTTTCTAAAGTCGTCTGCAACAAAGTGGTCAAATTTTGTTATTGTTTGGGAAAGGGTTAAAACGGCAACATTTCAACCGAACAACATGTACGAAACCCAAAGGTAAAGGGGGTCAATAATAAGTTTTAATTGATAACGATAGATGGTTGAATTCCCCATAATCGCCGATGTCGTCTTGCAAATTAGACAACTCTCAATATGGACATGTACCTCATGTTTATGTGTTTTAGGGACGATCTTTATACGGCATAAAAACAACAGTTTGTTTCGACTAAACCTATTTCCGACTTGAAGTGATCGAAAGGAACACTAGAAAAGTAAATTGCAATATACTGTAAAGTTTATAGCTAGTCTATGATATATGAAAATGTAACCTTAATGCATAGCAGCTTTTGTTTTGAACTGCTTGCCACACATGGCTTCACTTTGAAGCTTATATAGTAAGAAACTTAAGAATTCACAATGGCAATGGGGCTGTAGCCTGGTATTGATCAATTCGTTTTTATGCAATCGTTACCACCCAATTGTATACGGAAAACAATACTTAAATGTTCATGGTTTAGAACTCATCAGTTGTATAGAAGTGTTTAAATCTGAATCAGACCGAAATTCCAACATAGAAATATTGATTTAACCATTTTGTGTTTCTTATTAAGGTCGCTTATCCTCGTACCCCCACGTGTAGTAACTTGCAATGGCCGCAGCAAAATGTTTGAATTTCGTATTCCCACCTTGTGTACAATCATTATTATGTATCATCTGGAGTACAAATGAAGACCTATCTTTAAGTAAGTCTTTCAAAAGGGAATGGCGAAATTTAATGTTGTGAGAACTTGTGACCAGACCCTTTTGCCACAATTGTTTAATTGGTGTTTGTGATTCACTGTAAAGTTTTGGCAATCAAGTTTGTTTATAGCAAATTATAAATATTCATTCAGTACACGCGTTTACAAAAGGGAGAGCAGTGCTTTGACTTATCATCGGAAATTAACCCCGTAATAACCCAATAATAGCGTAATACATCAATAAAACTAGCTATAAATATTATTTGTATTACCCTCGTCTATTAATATCAAACACAAAGACTAAATGGTATAAAGGTAAATTGAACCCTGTCAATGTCCCGCTGGTAACTCTTGAAGCTTTACATGAAGACCTTACACATGCAAAGGCTCAATACATGACTAATGCAGCCTAAGCATTTTAACAGTTATGTTGGTCGAACTGAACAATACCTAGGACAGATACTCCGAAAAATGACAAAGGAAAAACATTTGCTTGCGCTGTCATAGCTAACTTCAATACACTGTTGATGTTGCTTTACTCCAATTTTGGTATGTCATTGTTTGTGTAAAGTTTTGCATGTGTAGTTGTACGTTGTACTTATCTTGGTCTGGTAAAACAAACACATATACTTTGTTTGACATTTTCTAAACCTTCCGTATTTTTCTGTTTATTGCAGAACTTGAGCCAATGTGGAACGTTACATATGGATAGATATAACAAAATACTGACTTCCATGGATTTGGTCACGTTACCTGGTAGACATAATGGTCTCTCACGCAACCAACAATAAACCAATGATGTATTTTCTATGAAAAACTGATATGTCCTGTAAGATTGACGTCATGAAGTGGAAGTTTGAGAAATAAGACGAGTAATATCAGAAACAGAACTATCAAGAAAATTCGTGAAGAAGTATATGGACAGACAAAGATCACAAGCAGAAGGTCACGTGACAATGGCTTCAGCAACTTGGCGGCGACACTTTAGTGTAGACGAAGGATCGGACAAGTTCCCGGCCCTACAAATCAAACGCCCCCAGTTCGACGACCCTTCAAAACGAGCGGGTCAATACCCTGGCTCGAATCAGCGAGAATCTCGCATTACGCCGCATTCAAGCAATGGACACCTTTCCGACGGAAGTACTTCCGGTTTCCAAATGAATCGATCACGTGATCTGAGCGAGCAGATTGTGTTACCAAGTCGGTTACGCGCCCTGAATGACGACATTTCTGACATCAGTGCTTCTCGATACAGTAGTGGTGACGAAATAGATAGCGAAGAGTGTTCCATTAATGCGCGGGAAACCACGGGCGACTCCTGGCGAGCGAAATACGAGAGGACTCGTAAAGCGCCCAGGTACAGTGATGATCGAACCGGCCACCAAGCGTCCTGGGGATTCATGACCGCTGAGGATGATTCGGGAATCACGGTTAGTAGGCTAGCTTTGTTTCCATTAGTTGGCTTCGTTTCAGATTTACAGAGTGTTCACTTACTATATCACAATTATATACCAGAGGCCAATACACCCGATTCCAAGGGCATTCCTTGCATTGGGTTTAAGGTATCATAAGGTTCGTTTAAGACCAGACTGACAGTATCAGCTAACAATAAGAAGTAAACCGAGGCTTGTTATTATATACTGAATGTGTCTATCGTTTTAGATAAAATGTAGTCACGACTTCTAGTCGTTAAACATGACTGGATTACTCATAGCAATTTTAACCATAGAATTATCAAATGAGTTCATATTCATATTTACTGCCATTTTACTGGCGCATAATTGAGCTCCAACGTCCTTCGGAGCCGTACTGATAGAGTCGTTACAGGTACCTAGTCTGAATGGTTCTAAAGAAATTCGCATTTATATCAAGAGTTTTAAGAGAGATGGATTGTGTCCGCTGGTGCTTGCTTTGCCTCGTGTTCTGGTTGAGAATACATACGAGTTGAAATAATCCTCTCCATTCCAGAAAATTGATATACAATAAAGTACACTACACAAAGAAATAACCTTTCAACCTCATGCTTTCAAATATTTTGATTTACTATAGCCTGGTTGTTCAAGTATCTCACATATGAAAGCTAACCCATTGGTGATGGACAGCTGATATATTCTACTGACGATAAAACACTGAATACACAAGCCCTCCAGTATTATCGTATTCAAGAATGACATTCGACCCTCGATCATTGTAAAGGTTTCCAGGCGAAAGGGAATATGCAATATTTTGTTTAAAAAGTTTTTTCTTACAAATAAGAAATTCCTTCTATAACCAATTTCCAATTACACAAGAGAAATTTCCGAAATTGGTAAGAATCAAGAAAATACAATATATCGACTGTTAGGTAAAGGGTTAAATGACGTTTTGCTAGGTAATTCTGTCAATTTGACTTGTCGACAAAACCCCACCCCCAATTTTTGTCGCAAGTTATGTCACAGAATGTTATGTCCAGGTTATGTTCAAAGCCATTTAAATCCCCCCTCTGGTTTGTGTTTTGATTACACTGGTATTGCACTGCATCCAAGAATAGAAACTTGTTCAAATATGTCCATATGCTTTGTTGGTTGAAAGCTTGTACATCATTTCATTAGTTAAACCATTGGAAACATCTATTTCGAGGCATTTTTTGCGATTGATCAACCGGCCCAAAATGTTCATCGTTAGAATGGTTGCTTCACAAATCTATGTCATAAATTAAACACAATATCAAAACATTCCTTTCCGTCATCACCCTTCACGGTTTTCCTATTGCATGTGAGTATTATGTGGATTATGGGTAATATATTCGTCATAGGCGGACGGCATCTCGTACCACTGATTGGCATTTATAACATACACGTGTTTTCGTCACGTTGTCGCGCTGTCGTATCTCCCCGGCGGATGTACACTTTAAGACCAATACCAATTAGCCGCAAGTACAAAAGCTTTCAGCTATCTTCTGGGTCTTGCTCACTGGGTCTTGATCTATTTATATGGGTTTTTACATCGCCTCCACATCTTTTCAGTTATGTTGAAATGCCTCACTCTTAATGATGTAGATAGACCCCATACACAACTGCCCTTAAGGTATAGTCAAGCCAAATAGAACAGTCGGCATTCCGCATAGATTAGTCGGGAAACAACCTCTCATGACAACCTTAACGTCTTCACAAGGATTTGAACCAACGCGGAGAAGGGGCATGTTATTTCAACTCGCAAAGATAACGGCTGACGTTTTCTCAGCTTCTCTTCCTTATTATAGAGCGAAAAGCGTTATAAACTGAGAGTTGATGAATGCCGCGTGCTTAGACTACGCTATTTTTTGACAATCGTGCGGTTGTGTCAAGTTTTGATTCAACTCTTCACCATTCAGGAGGATACTGTTCATGAAGCGTATACGATCTTGTTTGGGGGTCAACGTGTTGTGCTCCTATATTGCCCAAGATAGGCGGGAAAATGTGCTTTATGATGCAACCATAACGTGTGGATTTTGGATCAGTCTTTTCCGTCCTATATGCTGATCTGGGACGCCACTGCATGCTTTCAAAGAGCGGAAATATAAGGCTGTTTTTATTGAAAACAGTAAAACATGAATTTCAGGTCCTCCACATATCAATGTGAGAAAAGCATCCAGTGAAAATAATTGAACGATAGAAAAATGAGAAAAATAAGCTTTAAGATATCAATTTAAGATATTCTAAACCACGTTTAGTATGTTTTAGTTTTGCCATATTGCTTTCAAATACCGTGTACAGCATGTGTGTTCGTTTCCAAGTCGTCTTCATTATAGAAAAAGTAGACTGGCACCAAAAACCATCACACTCGTTGGCGTCTTCGTTGACGAAGATGGATAAGAAAACGCCCGTAAATTGTTAGCCTTAAAAACTTCCGTGTCAAACTTAGTAGGCACCTCCCTATCCACTGGTCCCTAAAATGTTTAGTGCGACTGATTGCATAATTTACGTGTATGGACGGCGCAGACCCATGTTTGTCCGTGAATTAACGTTATTTTTAAGATTGTTTATCTTTATTACAACTTTCCATGGGTCTTTGTCAGTAATATTCTCTTTGGCATAGAACCATACCTCCTTCAATCTCTATTGCTACACCATAACCCAAAGTGGCATGGTGCCATGTTGTCCTTCTGTTAATAGACTGATAAAGAAATCACTTATTCCAAGATGAAGGATGAGAGATCAAATCATATTGCAGTATTACTGCAAATTGATATGTTTTATACTGTCAAAATGATCCTTTATTTATGGACACTATGTAGTGTTCCCTTTTTGTTGCATCACCCAATAGATTTAGTTATTAAAGAGTTAAGGGATTGTTTTCTCAAAAATAGAATGAAAAGGAATAATAATCAACGTTACATTGCTATTATTGAGTCATTAAATGAAAGTTCAGAATTTTTTAACAAAACAGGTAACTTCACGAAATTTAAGAATTATTTTTAAAAAAAGGTAACTTTGAGTACCAGTTTTGGTAAGACCCGGTCGTAGCCTATGCTATGTTATGCTATATATAGGGCAGGTATGGAGTGACTTATCGTGTAACTATTAATAACACTATGACAGCTTGTGCTAACGAAACCATGATAGATATTGTCTACAGACGCATTCTTGTCACCGCCCTAATTAACTCGTTTCCCAATATGGGAGTCCAAATTCAAAGCAACAGCAAACGAAAAAGAAAATATGTAAATTACTTTGTAATAGGAGGTTAAAACTATTAACCTAACATTACAAAGTAAATACATTTTACATCTTTTCTTGGTTCTTCGTCGTCTGTTATTGTTTAACTTAAAAGCCATTGTAGCAAATGGAATACTATGTTTAGTCTGAGCAGTTTTGCCCTCTTGCCTTAATGGTTTCTTATGTCTCCAGACGCATTCTTGTGAGCATCCTACTTAACTCGTTCCCCCACATAGGAATATGATTGGTCCAAATTGAACGCAACAACAGAAAAACTAAGAAAAGATATATTTTACTTCTTTAGATTTGTTTAATTCTGCTCATTCAAAAACAAAATACACCTTATGTATAGTAATAACGACAGATCTCCAAATTTCGCTTTGTTTGCTGAGTTGTTATTATTCCTGCACTCTCCATTTGCATTTGAAATCAACAAGCGTTTGAACAACTGGGCCTTTGTATCTAAAAGCCTAGTGATTCGACACGTGTTCGTCTGGTCTCTGATCTGGTCACTGGCTGTCATAGTTCGAACGGCTGTCATGTTTTACCAGGTCACACTGAAGGACCAATGACCACTTATGCTAGTGATAAGTTCCCGCCATAAATCTTTATATAATTATAACGGGACAATTCCTGTCGTGTTAACCCATTACCAAACAATAACGACATTTGATCCGTTTGTTGCATACGACTCTGGAAAACATTTTGAGAAAAAGAGAAATTGCTCTGACTGAGCAATTTTTCCTTTTCCCACAATCTTTTCTACCCTTTCAGAAGATTATTATTTAATTTCGTCACATTTTGAAATTTTGTCTGCAAACTCTTTTAATTTGGGACAGTCGAACATTTTGCGTTTGGAAAAGACTTAAGCCCGTGTTTCAATAGTTCCAATATTATTTTGAGGGTTCAGTACAATACTATAGTAAGTGCTTCGTCTTTGTGAAGCACTTATTATAGTTTTGCATTGAATTCTCGATAAATACTTCCCAATGTTGCATTTCTCTATGTCTCTTAGGTGTTCCTTCACGAACGAATATGAAACAACACTGGCACAACTACCAGTATCTAATAATGCTGTTTTCACGTTTTACATAATCTATATAAATGCTGTATAACGACCTGACATTCAGTTCCAGGTCAAAGAACACTAGATATGGTCGATGTGATTGTAATTTAGGTAAGATAACTGCCGGGGATATGTTATAGAAAGTTATTTCGAAACGTCAGTTAAGTATATATGTACAGTGTAGTGCATAAGTGACAACCGATTTCTTTTCATAAGTTATGTCGTATTTTGTAATTCCGATGATATTTGCATTTGATAGGCAAGTACATGCTTACTCATAGACTGGTTTCTCTCATGGCCCATCTTCTATATCTATTTTCTCAAATGTCATTGTAAGACAAGGGTCCTGCGTGGCTCAAGTGGTTAAGGTGGTGGACCTAGAACTCGGGGGTCCCGGGAGCCCGATCGAGACCTCTGGTTTCATGGGAGTTTCCTTTGGCAAGGCACATCAGGGGCCCGTTTTACGAAACATCTTACGGAAAATGTCTGCGTAAGTCATAATTGATAAACATGGATAGTATCTTCAAAGAAGGTACAATATTGCAATGTGACACATCATTGGAAGCGTCTCGGAGAGACGATTCCAATGATGTGTTACTTTGCAATATTGCTTAGCCAAATATTGATAGAAGAGGAATTGTTGTTTTAGACTTACGGAAATCTTAAGCGTAAACTGTTTAGTAAAACGGTACCCAGAGTTATGGCCCAGTACTTATGGATCCAGGAAAGCCATAGGAGTCACAGACTTAGGCCTCAATCTTGTACGGTATACGGTAAACGGTATAACCACTCAACGAAGATCTAGATGTCTTGGACTAAATCGTGCGAAATATAAGCTTCTAGCATGAATTTCAAATAATAGCTTTACGCCATGATGATAAATAGATTATGCTGGATTAAGCGCTATTTAATTGAAGCGTATAAGATAAGGTGAAAACGCATAGATTTAGTTTAATTACATAAGAGCATTACCATAGAGACGACTTACATACGAGGTCAAAGTAAAGACATCAGAGAACAGCCCGTGTCATGATGCACCCTAGGTATTTGTCGTAAATGCTTGGGTATAAAGAATATATACTGATTATTTCTTCATGAAAGAATTCTTTATGCCACTGGATAATGCCAACCCTAATGGCCGTACTGGTTTTAAAGAAAAAAGGAAAATACGAACGTTTGATTAAGTGCATATTGATCCCTAATTTAAGTCGGTAAACATAGCTAATTCAGACATCGTCCGAAGAATTTACGAACGTCGCTCGGCGATTTCCGCGAATGTCGATTGGCGTCCGGCGATCCTTTGGTAGTTGTCGACGTCTGCCGAGATTTGGCGACGTTTGCCGATCTTAAGTAGGGACGATATACCTAAAGATCTTTACTTTATATCCTAGATTTAAGAACTTTATACTGAATATGCCTGCTTATATCTACACAAGTAACCATTTACTCGGCTATTGTTGCTAAACGCCTTAGTAATGTTATAGATGAATGTTAACTTTCAACCAATGACCATGGGCATCAGGATGATCAACACCTTGAATTCTGGTATATCTAAAAGTTACAATTGTTGTTAAGGAGAAATACTGATCTTAACCAATGTACGAAACAGAAGGAAACTTTGCAAATTATAACGATTAAAATCATAAATGCAAATCCTAGACATTGATAGGTAAATTTCACGTGCGACATCTATTCACACATCTCGGACATTTTTTAATGTCGCATCTAATAAATGCATTTCGCCAAGAGGGAAAGGTCGATCAGTTTATGGCTTACTTTTTAGGTTATATAAGAATATATTGAAATAATTAATGATTTATAAGTACGTTGTACTCTGTTGGCTATTTCTTTTTTTTTTGATACAGTCCAGTCTCCGAACATCGCATTACATCTTGGTTGGTCCGTTAGAAGTAGAGGGACGTTTGGTTCTCATGAAAAGGGAAAACTTTCGGAATAAGTACTTTGGTGGATTGTTTATTGTATTGAACTGATAGTTTTTGATTAGAGACACGTTCTTGTGTTTTATCATAATAGATCGGTTCAGACACCCGGGAATATTGTTGTAAAATATTGAGAAGTTGTTTTGGAGCTGTCGTTTTATTCGACTGTTTTTATCAAGGACTGCTAAAGTGAAGTAATTGAAAAAAGAGCCTTAACAATAGTATTTTCTTCGGAAAATAGATATAATCGAATAGTTTTGTTTACGGTTGCATTATATTCGAAAAAGAGAACATTAATAAGGCCAAAAAGAAAGAAAAAAGTCAAATAACCGACTTACTTTTGACAAACATATTTCAACAAAACAGCTCTTTAATATTTGAAAGAAAAATATGGGAAACAGCGGATCGTTTCCGAATTTGGCGCGTGTAAGGACAACATACTCGCATCGAACTCGTTTCGATTCGGATCCCAAGGGAAAGGAGCACCACCTGGAGTTGGAGAAAGAGCTTGTGCGCATGCGTGAGAGTCGTGACCATCATGGCGTCGCACCGTCCTCCGGAAGTTGTAAAGTTGGCCGCATTGAAAACATCTACGGGTCATTGAGATTAAAGGTGGGCTATGATTTCATATATACAGGAAGGGTCTGGGATGATGTGATACCCTGCTCAAAAAATTAAGTTTATGATTATTAGGAACATCTCCATTGGTCTTTAACCCTTATAACGCTGGAACTGACGTCGCGCTTATACAAACAGGTTGGATCCAGGCAAGCGGCCAAGTCAATTTGCGTATGGCCTGTTATCTAACCTATTGCTAATCTGAGTGTCTTTCCTCACCAACTAGAAGCAAATACAGAATGTTTTGGAAAGCAGACGACACAAAAAGAGAACAGATTGCTTTAACTTTCTCAATTTATCTTTCCCCTTATACTATTTTCATAAATCCCTCAAAGGGCCAATTAGCTTTAGATTCTGAGTGCTAATATTCATTATTGACTTAGAAAACTGATATACATCGATTGTATCTTTAAATATTGTCATGTGATACATCATGGGAACCGTCTCGGAGAGATAATTCCACTGATGTTTTACTTTGCAAAATTATTGCTTATCTCAATATTGAAATAAGAGGGATTGCTGTTTTGAATTTACGTACAATCTAAGCATTAGATGTTTGACAAAACGCTACCCTATGGGTTTTTTTTTCATATAAAAAGCATGCGTAGGAAAGCATCATTTACCATAGAAGGGAAAGACAACAAGAAATACTGAATTACAATTATAACCACGGCGACTTTGCGTCGTCGAAAACATTTACTTATTTCGCATAACGGGAGTTTTATCAATTGTTCCAAATTAAAGGATCATGCACAACAAGTGCAACCTTTTTAGGTGGGCGATCCCACAAGTGTATAGGAATGTTTGAAGGGGGAAGGGAGAAATCATTTCTGTGAGTAATTTCTTCTCATCCTATTTATATCACTAAACGCTTTCCACAACAGGTCGTTTGTCACATGGGTTTATGTAGGCCTAGACAAAGAAAATAATGATTCTGGTTTATATTTCATATTAAAACTCAAACTAATGTAAGAGAATTAAGAGTTTGCGAAGCAGAGTTTTTAAATTTTAATTTTTCATTGTCATGAATAATGTGATCAGATGACTGATTCGTGCAATGGAGACGCATTTGAAGTTTTGTTTTAAAACACTGTTCTTTACTCTCTGCTTACAAGTGCTTGCACTCATCATCAATAGGAAAATAGGGATCATGGCAGTGTTTCAGTGCAAGAGAGGCAAAACAAAAACAGTGTTTTATATTCAATACTAAGACTGCAACCAGTGTAACACATTTCATAGTGTATTCACCTTTTTCATATCATGATTACGCTGGCCTGTGATCTAACCTGTTTGCTAATCTGAGGATTTTTCCTAATCAAAATTAAGCAGATATATAAAGTTTTTGAAAGCAGGCGGCACACAAGTCTATTTTAAGAAAATTACCTAGCATTCTAGGGGTTATATGTTTCTTACTCCCTATTCACGCTATGCTCATTATTATCTGTATAAACGATACAGGGGTTTCATTCAGGCGCTCACCGATGGGTCATTATTTTGACAGACCAGACATGAGCTGTCATATTTTATCTAACATACGCCCCCAAATATCACAGGTAAATATGGCCGTTAATAACTGACATGAACCGGTTGAATAACATTTTTTACATACTGTCAGTTATTCGTATATTTCGTAATTAGGTTTATTCTTTATCATTGTTTCGAACTACGGCATTGTCGCGTAGAGTTTTTTTTTTCAATTTCATGCCGTTTTTCAAAAGTTCTTCAGTCAAAACATGCCGGTCCGTACACTGGCGCATACTCCAAGTTGCTCGTCATCAGTAATGCACACGAACTTCTTCTAACGTAATAAAATGTTTGTGCAACTCTGAGACTAGTGTGATTATAGGACGCAAAAAGAATATATATTGCTTGGTAGACGTCTTTCAGCATCGAGAGGGTCATTTACTTATTACCAGATCTTGATCGTGGCGTTACGTCTAACACTCGGAAGAAAAATCGCAGTCGACGGGTGCACATAATTTTAAATAGTATAGGTCTTCGACTGTGAATTCTCTGCCGAGTGTTAGACGTAAAGTACGTGTTATCATTTTATTACCAGAACCGGATACATGTAGTTGGTAGTCAACTCATACGGGTACACAATGTGACTATCATTGTAACAAGTAGGGGAACAACCCTATAAGACCTGGGCGTGGACACATTCTTTGAACATAGGATCGTTAAAATTTTGTCATATGATCCCTCCGCCTGAATATTGAATTAAGAGAAGCAAAAACGGAGATCGCTATGACAAAACGTATCTTACAAGGGCCTCTACCAATCCAAAGGTACGAATAAATGGACTAAACCAGACCGTATTAATTTAAAGGTACATGGATGAACGACGAGAATTTTCGTTTTTTCGTCCTGTCATACAGGGACACAACCCTTGTTAATGTCACACCGATCCACAAAGACCTCGCCAGTCACCAGGGTCCCGGAGGATGTGTCATGTTAAAACAGGTCATAAGGGGAATCGAACATATTGATTTGCGTACTGTTTCACTTAACGACTAAATCAAAATAAGGTTGGTCAAAACTACGTATGTCAAAACTGATATGCATTGATGTTATCTAAAACAAAAGTACGGTGTCATAAGGTGACAAATCATTGGAACCGTCTCAAAGAGACGACTCCAATGTTGTGTTACATTGCTTTAATGCTAAACTCAATATTGAAATAAACTGGATTATTGCGTGGAACATACGCAAAGTTCTTTCCTTGCGAACATTGTTAGATTAAACGACACCCTGGTACCTATTATCTTGTTGTACAAAACTTTCAGAAAGGACTAACAGACAATTTAACAGATTGTATTATTTCTTATCGGAACTCTTCGTTGAGTGTACTTATTGCATTTGCATAAATGATTGCAACTACTGCAAGCATAATTTGATGTATGGATAGATCTAAAATGTAAGCGTGTAGATATAGAGAATGATATGTTTACATGGATATCCAACATAACAAATGGTAAGATAAAAAATTGTGTCAGTGTATTTTCAAGGCTTTATTTAATCTTAAATGAAAAACATAAAAAAGGTAAACTATTCGATCATTCATTGTTTGTGACTTTTCGGTGAATCATAGTTTGTGACTATGCACTTAAATCGTATTAACAAACCGTTTTAAATGATTAACGACAATACAGAATTTGAAAATAAAGGTAAGTCAATGGACTAGGGACACATCGTTTTCCTATGGGCTTCCTGAGATCATATACAGTAGATCAAAGTCACGCCACCTTAACATTTTTGACATAATGACAATTACTGAAACGGACATAGATTTATGCGAAATTTCACCGAGTTTGATTTAATGTTTAACAGGACGCGCGCACTGACCAATTAAAACGGCAAAACGTCAAAATATCAAGCAAAACAATTAAAGGTATGATAATGACATTTAGGGAAAAAAGCACAGTAAAGAGATAAGTTGACTTTTATAAGAACCAGGCAGAGAATTTCGTGAGCAATGTTTACGATCTTATGTTCGAACAAGATGGTCGAACCCAGGTACTATTGCTTTTTGTTTTTTCACATACGCCAGTGATAGGCACAGTGTGTACCCCGCATGAGTTGACCATCAACTTTCCGATTCTTTTGGTATATGGTAATCCATGTTTTATAACGACGGTACGTCTAACACTAGGCAGGGAAATCGTTGTCGACGGGCGCGCATGTCGAAAACAGTCGGTCTTCGTCTGCGATTTCTCTGCCATCTTCTTTCTCATTTCACTATTGGGCTAAGCATTATTGCAAAGTAACACATCATCATAATGATCTGTCGTATGGTAATATTGTGTTTTCATCTAAGACATTAATGACCAGTTTCGTCTTAAGCAAGCATTCTCTTACTTTAAGCCGTTTAGTTAAACGGTTCGCAGGTGTAAAACGGTATTACTGTATTTCATTTCAATGACGAAAAAGAGACCCAACTACTCCAATGGGGCCCTGCGTGGCAAAGTGTTTGCAGTAATGGACTTGGTACAAGGGGGTCCCGGGTTACAGCCCCGGCGGTACCTCTGATTTTGAAGGCGTGTCCTTCTGTTAGACATCCAGAGCCCTTAGCTAGTACAGTATTGGTTAATTTTAAGAAAGTCGTTATACATCTGAATATTTGTTGTCATGGTGTTAACCCAGATATAACAGAAATTACTATAAATGACGGATTGTGTGTTCGGTTGTAAAGGTCAACACTTCGATCAGTTGTTCCTTTTTTAAACATCTTAACCTAGACAAGAATTTGTAATTGATCCAAATTGAAATCAACAACAGAGGACAAAATTGTCATACAATGTTCTCTTCCGTATGAATGTCGCAAGAAACCATTATGACAAAAGGATAAATTGCACAGTTTGTGCAATTTATCCTTTTGTCACAATGTTTTCTTAAGTATCATATAGTAGATACTGGAAAGCGATGTATGATCATGGGGTTACGGGTTAATGAACCTTTATTGAGCTGTTTTTGTTTTCTATGACAAGCGATGTTAGAGTTGACGTGACCCATTTTGATGTTTTCATTTGATATTGTCGTCAATGAATTGGGTTTTAAATTGTTTAATGACAGGAGTATATAAATTTGCCAGTGTGGAGATACGGAATACTAGTGTAGTAATATTGGGAGTGTGGTACGAGATTTGGGGTGTTACGATTTTACCTGGTTGTTGCATAGGATGCAAACCATATATTGGCACTTTCTTTTTATATGCATGCTTAACTGATACAAAGCATCTGTTTATTCTATGTGTTACCGACTCTTGTAATCGGACATGGCGAATTTCTATTCGTGTTTTTACTCCTAGTGTAACATGTTAACTAATTTTGTCGAAACATTTTTTAATATATCTGTGGCAGATGTGTGCATCTTTTTTGTTTTGGAAACGTTACTAAGGTGTTTCCATTCGAATGTAATTTATCACTACAATATAAATGTTCGCCTTTTTTATTCATTTATCGATTTACCGTAAACATAATTCTATTTCGAATTGCATTTTATTCCAGACGTCACTGGCCGTTCTGAAAAAAGGAGAACTTGGATACACATTTTTGCCATTAAGTGATTAAAATGGGAATTTCCCTTTTTGCACATTACAACCATGTTCAATTTATATTTAATATGTGTTCAAAACGAAAATTGTCCCACTGATTCAAAAGAGTTTTGGAACGCCATATTTATTAATTATAGAACATATAATGGAATTGTAAATCAATATGTAGATTGCTTAGTTTGGCAATAGTTGTGTCTGACATTTCTCTCAGCAGTTAAATGAATGCAGATTGGCAATGTCCGTTACTTCTCACCTGTTACTTTGAATTCTGTGAAGAAAAGATAAGGGTTTAGGAAAATATCTAATATAGTACCTGTTAAGAAATGTCAGAGCTCCTTGATTGGTACAACAATATAAAGTATATTAGTTTGGTACGTGGTAAAAGAAACCAATATATTACAAAAAGAAATAG
The DNA here is from genome assembly GCA_947846245.1 of Cerastoderma edule. NCBI lineage: Eukaryota > Metazoa > Mollusca > Bivalvia > Cardiida > Cardiidae > Cerastoderma > Cerastoderma edule. The sequence goes on along the minus strand of OX401419.1, from coordinate 3,978,880 downwards.
TTTTATAGTTTATTGTCATGTCCACGTGGTACTTCAAGCTCATGGCTTCTGTAAGCTATGTCCTAGGATTGAATTTCTTTTGATAGACGTAATATATACGCACCATTAAATGTCTGATTATACATTCATTGAAATTAGCATTTTGCAATGCATCAATAACATAGAAATAATGATAAGACGTATAAGATACGGTACATCTTCAGATCTAACAGTTGCGTTGACATGCGTTAATGGTAATGGACTGGAACAAATGCTAAGTAGAAATCAAACGAACTTCTTATTATGTGGTGATTACTAAACAGTTTTCTGTATTTCCGGGAAGTCGTTTTTTATTAAGGAGCAGCTTGATTGGTGATGTTTGGAGAACTGCTAGTTGTGTTTATTTAAATAACGTACAGCACAGACAATATCAGGACGGTTTCTTCTTTCATTTACGGACAACGGATAAAATGAGAAAAAGTGTATGAACGTTCAAATAAAAGACATGCTAGACATTCCAGTTTACTAATTTATTCTACAAAGGCATCGGCGAGTTTGTAAAAAAAACATAAATGTAATGGATAGAGGCAACCATGGTTACTGGCGGTAAACGAAAAAACTCGCAAACCGGAAGTATATTCGAGGCGCGGGAAAAGGAAGTCCAGGTTTGACATTTTCATTAGTTTTTGACATCTAAACGTTTATAAAATCAAATCTCCGGAAACAGGCCCATATCCGCTTTAGTTTCATGCAGCAAATATGGCGCCTGAATTTGGAAAATAAAAAAACCAACAATAAAACAACAACATACACTTGTTTAGCACCAGCATGTCAGAAGACGAGATCGAAAGAAGAAAATGGCACAGGCACATTAAATCACGTGTCACAATAAAAACAGCATCACACTTGCTGAATAAAACTTTACTTTTGCATTCCAGCAATTCAATTTGTCAAATCAAACCATCTCTTATTATGAATATTCAATGTATAAAACATTATCAATAAATACAATTACAGAAAAAAGTAACAAGATGAGCCCTGCCATTGTCCAAAGAAGCAATTTAAGACAAACGGCTACGATACAACACAGCAACGTAGGTTTACTTTGCCGATATACCGTTGCTGTTAAGGTATTTAGGTGCTAGAAAACCGATCGAATTCAATCTGGATGTACTCGTATTTTATATGCATTCTGAAATCAAAACAGCGACTTTCCCCCCAAAAATATGTATCGATATGTCTTCCAACGTTTAGAGAAGTCAATATAACATAATGTTTTGTATCATAATACTGAACACATTTTTCAATGTGGAAAGTAGTCAGTGAATATAAAAGGATGATAACATTGCTGATGGGTACATTGGTCGACGTAACCTTTCTCATTTTTTGTTGAAAATGGCGAAAAGTCCAATCTTGAAAACTCCAAAAGCTTTTGTTGCAACCAGAGGGGTTCAACAGCCGTTAGATATTTGTATCAATCATCCCAATGAGTGATATATCAAATGGAATGTATTTACAGAGGAAATACTTCTTATTTTGGCCAACACTACCTTCTAAGAGTGGCGTTACATTTTAGAATTATTATTGTACTTGAGTAATGTGTTTTTGAAGACTTCGTTTGAAATTATGTCACTTGAAGGTACTCATAAACCAACATGGCATTTATCGTTTAAATGGTATACAATCCATTATTTCACAAATGCGGTTTATCGCACCTAAATTAGAAGATTTGATTAAATAGTCGACTTTCCTTAAAATGAGAAATTGCTCATTAACAAAATGAATGTTAGGAACAAGGATGACTCAACCTATCCTTTACCCACCTCTAAACGTTTAGGATTAATTTTCGTTCTTCCTTTCTTACTCGCATGTTTTATTTCAACTGTATACCATTTTAATATTAATGCTATCAATAACATGAGTTATCTAAGATAAGGCTTGATGTTCAATATCCGAATAACAAGTATGATTGTTAAAATAATATAAAGATAAAAAGTAGGCGTATCACAATTTTTCTTTCCATTCAATTTCGATTAATGACATTAAACGTTTGGATTTTAAAATATTCCAAAACATAATGTTGGTCATTGCAACCTCTGGAAGCTGACTATCGAGATATGCCATGTCGTTATTTTAAAAAAAAAGATGTTCTCTACAACAGCCACGGCACTTTGCAAGCACTATATATAAGTACAGAAGTATTATGTTATTTCTTTTAGTTATTGAATACATGTAATACCAATCCCACTCGATCGAAGTGGCAGTTCACATATCCAGCATTATTATGGGGTTTACTAGAACTAGTTTTTGAAAACGATAAATGGAAAATATTTAACTTTGGGCAATTGTTCTCGAGTTGTCTGCTATACTTTAGCCTAAGACTACATGAAAGAACTTGTTAATAACCCCCGTTTTCTCCCCCCCCACCCCCCTCGTCATTGAGTAAATGATATGGATGACAAAGGACTTCTGGAGGGAGTCATTGATCGATTGAAAATTAATGGGACCAAAAATCAAAAGAAATGCCTTAACAAAATCGGTCGATCATCCCTTTGTCAAGTAATTCCTCGATCTAACGTGTCTTCTAAAGACAAGTTATGAACTAATTTAAGGAAAAAGAAGAAATCACGAAAACAGTTCTTGAATCATCGTCTGTTATACTAAAGGAAACAACCTTCGAAAATCCATTAGAATTACTATTTTCGTCAGTTATCTATTTCAGTTTGGATTGTTAGGTGAAAGATTTCTTGGTTAAGCGAACATTCAAATGATACTGAGCGGTTCGCTAATTATATGTGTGCTGTTTTAGTTTATCTTTCTACATTAGTTCAACATTCAGTTTTACGGCATCGTGCAATGCATCCATAAGTTACTCCATTGACCTGTCACTGGCTCCCTAGTTGTAATAATTTTGTATTTTGTATTCATTTAGATACTTATCTTCTTAACTCACCAATGAGTTCTCTAAACCGATACTGTTTTACCCTTAGAACCACCACGTCTACCGGGAGCGACAACATACACCAATAATCATATCACAGCCTCATTTTCGATCAGCGTTCGGAAGCGGTTTTCAGCGAAATAAGGTGACATACCAATCGTTATTATTTGCAGTTTTTAAAGCAGGGATGCTAAATCATTCTATGTGAGAACAAATTAATGACATTCCATCAAAGAAATTACAAAAAAGACCTCGCCTGTTCGACGTATTACCGAATAGACTCGTCGATCACGTGATTTATGGACCGCGGCAAACGATTACTATGACTATGAAAATATTCGTATTTTTAACGTGACCTATGAAAATATTCGTATTTTATGTGGTTTGAACACCCACTCATAAATGTGTTGCGGTATTAACCAGAATGTGCGAATCATCTCCGGCTAGACAACGCCTCTTGCCATGTTCTCATTTCATTCAGTTCCTTCAATTAACTCAAAACCAGTCAACTTTACGATGGGGTAACTAAGGAAAGGCACCTCTATCTCGACCTTAATTTTATAAAGGTTAATAGACGACCGGACGACAAATAAGTCGGAAAATGTATCAAGACCCAATTCAATGTTTGGTTTGGTTTTAAGTAATATTGGATTTAGAACAAAGGGATTCGCATATTTGCTGAAATAAAATGTTGAAAGCAGTTAACATCAAAACATTTTCAAATGCATTCTAAATGTTATTTCCATTTAAGGTGATCTCAAAGCCACCGACAATTCAACACATCACATTTTGGTGACTTTTACCGATACTAGTTGGTTGAATTACATTTGTATGTTATTTTCATTATGTTTCCCACGTTTTAAAGAGAATCCGAGTACCGATTTACTTAACATTTTATGCTGAAATGTGTGTAAGTTCAAACCACCATTCCCTCTTCTTTCAATATTTGGCTAGGCAATACAGTAATATAACACATCACTGGAATCGTCTCTCCGAGACGCTCCCAATGCTGTGTAATATGGCAATATTGTACATCTATTCAAGATACTATCCATGTTAATCTGTTTTACTTACACAAACTCTTTCCTTTAGTTTTTTTTGTAAAACAGTACTCTGGGTAACGTTTTGCTAAACAACTTAATATTTTTTTTGACTAAGTCATAACTGATACACATGGATAGTATTTTCAATGAAAGTACAATTCTTTAATGTGACAAGTCATGGGAAGCGTCTCGGAATGACGATTCCCATGATGTGTTACTTTGTAATATTGCTTCGCCCAATATTGAAATACGAGGAATTGTTGTTTTACACATACACAAATCTAAGCGTAAACTGTTTAGTAAAACGATACCCTGGCCTTGATAGTTCTGTAATACTGTACTTTGACACTCATTCTGAACCACTTACTGCTTCATCATAATGAATAATTGTGGTCAGTGTCAGGAAATGGTATTGTCATACTCAAACAAAAAAATATATTCGCCAAGCCACAGTTTAAATACTGGACCCATATATTCTTTCTTCCTCCTATTGCTTCTTCACAATGAACAAAACATGTTTGTTTTTTTATTCTTTTATAATAAAAAGGATGCTATCATGTTTAAAGAAAAATGATATTGACCAAACCACAGTTCGAGCTCTAGAGCTATGTATTCGATCTTCCTCCTATTGCTTCTTCACAATGAACAAAATTGTTATATTTTAAAGGGATGATATCATGTTCAAAGAAAACCGGTATTGACCAAACTGTAGCTGGAGCTATAGAACCATGATTTCGTTCTTTCCCCTATTGCTTCTGCTTTTTCAAGATAAAGAATTTTTTAATAAAAATAATGTCATCAGGTTCAAAGAAAACTGATATTGATCAAACCGTGTTACCAACGCATTCGGACTTGCTACCGATCGTGACAGACCAGTTGTATGTCACGGTGTCATTGCATTCACTACAGTTATTGTTCACCGTTTCCAATAATAAAAAAAGTAAACCCCTTAATTGCGTATCATGGATCGGCGCCCGTCGGTATTTCGAAAGGGGGAGAAACGAGCTTTCGCGTTAGGACACGACACTGTTTCATTGCTTTTACAACAGTACTTCCAATCAAAACCCGTTAATTGCATATCATGGATCGGCGCACGTCGGTATTTCGTAAGGGGGAAAAAAGAGTTTTAGCGTTAGGACACGAAAATGTTTCATTGTTTTTACTACACTACTTCCAATTAAAACCCGTTAATTGCATATCATGGATCGGTGCACGTCGGTATTTCGAAAGGGGGAGAAAAGAGTTTTCGCGTTAGGACACGAAACTGTTTCATTGTTTTTCCTACAGTATTTCCAATTAAAACCCGTTAATTGCATATCATGGATCGGTGCACTTCGGTATTTCGTAAGGGAATGCATCGGGCATCAATACGCTACATCCATTACGTAACTTCCTATCTCCACAGGTAAAACAATAGAGATACGGTCTTATGGTACCAATTAAAGTGTTAAAAACCACAATTAATCGTCTCCCGATCTGTAAAGTCCTGACACACCTAAGGACAGGTATCACACTCTCGGCTCATCCTTCACAACCAGCCTTTTAACCCTTTACCAAACGCCAAATATTCGACTGTCCTAAAATGAAAAAGTTTGCAGACGACATTTCAAAATTTGATGAAATTGGAAAATAATCTTATGATAGGGTAGAAAACATTTTGGAAAAGGAGAAATTGCTCGTCACGAGCAATTTCTGCATTCCCACAATGTTTTCCAGAGTCGTCTGCAGCACAGTGGTCAAATGTCGTTATTGTTTGGTAATGGGTTAAATGTAAATCCTTATTTTGTTAAAAATGTTCCTCGCATCCGTGTTGAATGTATGTATGTATGTTAATGTTCACCCTTAGAATGCTGGGTTATTTTGAAAAATATATTTTTGTGCTGCTTGCTTTCCAAAACCTTAAATATATGCTTAATTTTGATGAGGAAAGATACTCAGAGTAGCAGACAGGTTAGATCACAGGCCAGTCGCCAATTTACTTGTTTGATAAGCATGAAGTCGGTTTCAGCACTATAAAGGTTACAAATGTATGTGTGTCCATGACGAGATATATTTGTACGTAAAAGCCTACGCCAATAAAATCCTATTATATTATTTTCCTTATAGATAAGTGAGAGTGAGGTAGCTTCTTTGAAAATTAACAGGTTTCTTGACAGATCATGCTATCACGAAATCATGACACAATTTCTAATTGATTTATTCTTATTTCGGTGCAATTCACTTTTTCTTTTTAAGATGAACTTAGCACGTTCCAATGTATCTTACATGTCTCGAACTTCATTATTCATTACATAGAATACCACAGAAAGTGTTCATCACATTACCAAACAATCTTTGAAATTCACAGATCGGTTTCAAAAGAACTTTTTCATGTAATATTGACGGAGAATGCGAAATTATTAGCATTTTCTCCTTTTCCAGCAGTAATTTCATTCCTCCCAGAGCGAATCTTTTGTTTATCTTGAAATTAGTTTATTGTCTACATACCCTTTCATGATGGTGCGTTAGAGAGACGTATCATGTGGTAAATGGTTAAACAATTTGAATTCGAGTTTGTTAAGATTGTTAAGGATCCATGTTTTAAGTGTATATACGTAGCTTCAAAACGATAGTGTCGATTTGTAATGTACTGGACATTGTTCTAGGAAACACGCACTGGATGATTAAAATAAATGTATTAACATAATGTATAGACGGGGTGATAATTAAGTTTAATTGAATAAAAAATGGATTATAAAGTTATACCGAAAACGTGTTAGGGATTGGATAAGAATAGAAGTTTGAATACAATTAACAAACGAGGTATTATTAAAAGTGAAAAAAAATGGATTGTAAGGCTTTTATAAAAAAACACGTGTTAGGAGATTGGTTTGAATAGACGTGTTAACATAACTTATGTACGGACAACCAAAGACAATTATTAGGTTTAGAAAAGTGTTTTTAAGCAATAACACAAACATAAATAAAATGGATTGCAAATAGCCCAGTGAACAATTGACTGAAAGTGATATGTGTTTTAAGAAAGACAATATAAATATATAGTCTATCTCATCCTTTTTTACTGAAATGTTATAATGATGATACATACGGACATTGGTTTTCTCTCTGTGGAATAAAAATGCAGTTGGTTTGATATTTCCTCTTTTGAGGGGTTAAACATTAACCGCAGACCTAAGGTCAAAGACGTTAATATGATCCATAGACAGTTGTATTATATCGCAGGGAAGCAATTAACAATCTCCTTCCAACATATATGGATGTCTGAACTGAAGGCGTGTCTCAGAAAATGTAAAAATAGTTTAAGATGACGTAACAACCAATTTCGATAGAAATATTTATGACGTTGATTCAGAGTCGAAACAAGGGTAACATTGCTATAAATGTGGTTGTACGTAGGAGAAATATATATTGAGTGGAACGGAACTTCTCTCATCATTAGATCATAGCAAATCGATATACATGCCGGCTCTAAGTATACTTTAGATAATTGAATTCGACTAAGTCGAAAAGAACCATGTGACTTGTGTTACATTTAGAATTGTGAAATGTTTGAAAAAAATAAATACGGATATAGAAGACATCGGTCAAAGGTGAGTCATCTTGAACTAATCTAATCAGAGAACCTATGTAACGAAAATACTTAACATTCAGTTAAGATAACATATTTTGAACGATTTTGGAAAGGCTCTACAGTCCGTTCATTTTAACGATTGAACATTGATAGTTCTGTCAGTTCCAAAGTTGGGTATACAGTGATTTAGTATAAGTGGGCATAGTTCTTCTGTCTTCAAACAGAATTATTTAAAAAAAACTAGAAGACGGGTCCTATGAGTACAGTTCCACGAATAAGGATAAATACAAGCAATTGTAACATACTCTTAATCTGGGTCGCTGCTATAAGGACATGAGTTCAAACCACGGTTTGGCCAATCTTTCAATACGAGCAACGTTTATCTTTATAAAGGTATTTCCTTTGCTTTGACACTCTTTCAAGAAATATCATTTGATCGTCATCTGAACATTTCTTTAAATTTAGACAATAGAAAAGTAAACAGAATATTTTCCCCTATTTTTTTGTTATGGCGTTTTTCATGCATACTTCTTTTTCTTTCCAAAAATTCTTCTATATGGATGAATGAATTCCCATATAAAACAGGAGTTTTTATGACAGAAATATGTGCAAATATATAAATGAATGAACGATGACGGACGAATGGACAGACATATTGACAGTTCGACAATATGTAAAAAGAAAAATGGCCATCACAACGGACAAACAGGCCAAACGCAAGGCCTTAACTAGATTTTTGTATATTATGTCATTATGTACACACGGAGACATGTACGGAATTTTTGTCACGCGTAACACAAACTGAAAAGATACATCATAATTAGCTGTTTTTTCTATTAACCCTTATAGTGCTGGAATTTAATCATGCTTATGCAAGCAGGTTAGACCAAGGCCAGCCGCCAATTAAATTGGCGGCTGGCCTGCGATCTAACCTGTTTGCTGCTCTGAGTATAATTCCTCATCAAAATTAAGCATATATTTTAGGTTTTGGAAAGGAGACTACTCAAAGATTTATTATTAGAAAATAACCCAGCATTCTAAGGGTTAAGTACGCAAACTCCATATGTGCAGTTGAATCACAGGGCTGCAATTACAATTTATAACAACAACACTATTAAATGGCTTTCCTGTTAAATGGAGGTCAGTGGTTTTACGGTGCAGCGTCTACCTCGGCATACAGGGGTCATGGGTTCGATTTCTGTGGGTAGCGGTGTCTACCTCATAACTTTTTATTACGAATGTTCATGAATCCACGTTCAGTTATAGGGCATATGTGCATATGGCATGATTATAGTGTCTTCATACGAAATGTGTTTATCCTAACATGTAAAGCTGTCTGAGTTAAAGAACAGATATACAAATGAAAGGATGATAGACTGGGCGATGTACACTTTAATTGCGAAAAAAGGAATTAAAATGACGATGGTGATACGTAATACTGTGATTAACCAGTTTCCCTTTTTCTAGAGAATTTTCACTACTTATTATCTAAACCAATCATCAAGAAACTAGTATACACAAAACACAATGGAAACTGCATAACTAAGTCATAATTATTGAAATCAATGTGGGAAAAATGAGGATATTACTTATCATGAGCAAATTCTCATTTTACCACAATGATTTGTAATGTCGTCCACTGGTGAAGGGTTACCCAGTGCTGGATACAGGTCCGGAATGTAGGTTCATTCCCAAGTATTTTATATGACTGATCAAGATCCTCAAAGCTATGTCAGTGGGCACACCCAGTCTTATGAGAGGATAGAAAATCAATTTTACACTAATACATATGGAATTGTGACACAAACTAACAATGCAACTCTTTTCCCCCGAAATAGTCCGAACAAGATGTTTGAAAATATCGTTCGAATTCGTGTCGCAATATTTTACCTGACTTGACCAATAGTCTTGGCTAAATTCATTGGAACTCTCCTGGATCATTTACTGAATACAGTTGGTTCTACCTTTCTTGACAGGGCTTTGTGGGTAACAAAGTTCGGAGAATTTCCTAGATTTGCGTCATTAATTATCCGGGCATCCCGATTTAACTGCATAGTTGTTAACAAGGTGTAAAACTAAAGTAGACCAAACAGACAAAAACTGATCAACTATGGCCATATGTGAAAGCAATGGGTTATGTGGATCTAAACGAGCTTGTATGAGTGTAAGAGTTAAGGTACACATATGCTGACGAGTCTTTTACGAATTAAATAAAAATGTTGACAATAGAAAATTATAGAAAGTTTAGAGCAACATTATCGGACCTTATGCGAACCATTTTACCCGACTATGATATGGCATTTCCACCAGTCCCTAGCGATTTCCTACTGCATTACTCACATGCGTCAGTTGTGGTTAAACCCTGTATTCTGATTGGCTAAGATAAGCCAATCAGAAGGGCGACCGTGTATGATGGCGCCGTATGCGCTGTTTCTGTGAAACAAATAAACCTTTCATTGCCCTTAAATGTTAAACTTTAGGGTTTTCTTTTTTAATAAAAACCGAATAAAATTGACAAGACGGATCTCTGTTGCAAGGTTATATCAATTTTATGCGTCAACTGTCTACATTAAACATTTTATATGAAAAACGTCATTTCTAAATGCATTTGTTTTCATTCGCTTACAACGGGAGCCCACTGCAATAAAACAGATCCGGAATATTTCCGTTAAACTCTTTTGTTAGATATTTATTTTCACGCCGTTTTATGCAACCAATAAGGAATTTCTTTGCTTATGAAAAAAAAGGAATTGGTATTTTGACAATACAGTAGTTCTAAAATCAATATGGAGAAAGTATCAACAACAGATACAGCGTTCTCGCAAAGTTTTAACACTTGTTCCTGTAAGATAAAACGAGCGGTATTGTAAAGCTAATGAATGTACATGCTTATAAGTTGAGCTCTTTTTGGGACGCATGAGTAACCACGAAAACTCCTGAATATTTCTGACACCTCTACAAAACGTTTTGAGCAATCTTTCGTCTAAAATCATGCTGAAGCACTACTCTGGTATTACTTTAAACTGACAGAGTATGCCGCACCAAAGGGGTCGAAACTTTTTACTTTGCTGCTGCATAATTGTTATTCAGCAGCAATATAATTCTGTCACAGCAGAATCAAAAGATTCGACCCCTTTGATAGCAATTGTCCGCTGCAGCAGTATTAAGATGCAGCCATATCAAATTGCTGCAGCAATATAAATCTGCTACAGCAGAATCAAAGGTTTCGACCCCTTTGGCACGTCATTAAAGTATACATTGCTGTTTAGTGATGAGCTATGCCAATCGGAACTATTTGGGTATTTCCGTGAGCTGTGAAATACACCTCGGAAATAAGTGTAGGGTTACAATTTTTCGGGTAAATCGGCATCCGCCAATTAACACATTTTCTAATCGTGCACGTTAAGTAGTTCAATTAGTATGGAAGTGTTGGACATCCTTTTAAATCATTTTTTATCAGTAACTCATACCAAATGGTGAAATTGTTGTTGTGACATGTATAGTTGTTTCCTCAATCAAATTTAACGACTTTTAAGATTTCACATTTAAGATCTATTTTTAAAAACGAAAGTAAAGTGACGTCATTCCGCAGAGAACCAATATGGCGTCAACCCTATTATTTCAGAGGTGTTTTCATTGGATAAACCCGATGTGTTCAGATTGGAGCTATGCCTTGACAGGGAGGCTACACATTTCTCTACACGAACTACTTTCTTCTCTTCTCGTTCCAGCCTTCGATCGCTCACAGCGCCTCCTATCCAGATTTCGATGGCACCACAAGCTCCACGTCCGGTAGTCTATTCTCCCCTTCAAGGCACAACCATGGTCGATCCCCGTCACATGAAGGTCGCCATTCGGCCACCCTCGACTCTAATCCACGCTGGAAGGGAAATCCGCGGCATTGTGCAGACGATCCGAACGGTACGCGAACTTCCGGTTATAATACGTACAGTGAATTGTCGGACTTTACCAACTACAACAATTCGAAGGATCCTCGAAAATTCAATAACAAACAACTTCCGGTCTCGGGTAAACGGGGTGGTACCCTAGAGAATGCAAGGCGGGGATCAAGCACCCTCGACAATCGAACCCCGGGCCGGGATGGTCCTGGGCTTTACGCGCGGTCTATAAGCGCTAATGATAGTGACATTTCCCTCCCCAGTAAGGATCGCTCCAACAAGAGCACGGAGAGGGAGAAGCGAGGCTCCACACAGAGTCTTGCCGATTCCCGCCAAAATACCGGTGGCGACAAACTAACCCAGAAAGTGCCCTCTATCGGCAACGTGTCAGTGACAGTAACGAACAATATTCAGTACGATCCGAACGACCCGTTCTCGTTTATCCAGCCTATTGACCTGCCCTTCCATAAGAAGGTGAGGAAATGTATGGGACCGATTGCGGCTGTAGTTCTCCTGCTGATACTTGCAGCGGCACTAGGGGCCGCCATCTACTTCGCCTCCGAGTTGAAAGGTGAGTGAGTTTACAATGGTACCATGTATATATGTACCATTTAGCACAGTGGCAATCTGTACAATTTAGCACAACGGCACAATTGATTGCACAATGGCAAAATGAATGCATACAGAAACATAATGTGTCAAAAGCAATTTGGAAAAACTTGAAGGTTTGCTCAGTTTGCTTCCATGTAATTGTGATACATTTTATGTGTTGCAATTGTGATATGTGTTACTTGTTGCCATTGTTATATATTTTACTTGTTGGCATTGTGAATGCATTTATTTTTTGCCATTGTATCCTTTACTAGTCCGGTACCGTTACATGTGTTCGTTGTTTTAAATATCAACCTTGTCTTCTTTTACCAATCTTCCCTGGTATCTTCCTTTTGCCTTAGATGTATTGATTGCGTTGTTATTAATACAAGTTGCATCACACGTACTTGAATACGTTGGTGACAAAGCATCTATTGTACATGTATATGAGTTTTTTTGTACAATGATTGATTGCCTGTGGGATTAATGCTTTCTCATGATATGCTTAAAGTTGCTGTCACAATCGATGTAAAATGAATAAATCAAACTTAATGTCTACAAAATAATAGGCGTGTTAATGTCAAAAGTAAGCGGGTGTAGATACGACAGGATAGTGTCCTTCTATTGATCTGAGTATTGAAGTTGATGTTTAACCCTATAACAAAACATACTTTCGATTTTTAACAAAGGTTTATATTTCATCTCCTCGCCACATTCCAACCTAGGACAATGTATTCAGTGACCCCTACACTACATGTACACTTGGTGTGATGTATTAATGACTACAATAAGTGTGTCAGTGGATCGCGATATCGACGATCGGTGATTATTTATCGATGATCATTGTATCCTTTACTTGTACTTGGCCCATCGACAAATATAATGTCCAACAAACTGCAATATTACTAAGTAGAGATTTGTTGAAGTCAATTGAGAGAAGCCGAGTTTTAAAGAGTCTTGGAATCAATATTCGTTGAACAGGGATTTGTCCCCGCTTGTAAAGAAAATTGTGAAACAATTTTTTGTATCATATTTGCATCAAACACCTGTTTTATAACGAATACATATGTGTTCATGCTCTATTATTCATTTAACAGTGTTTCAAATCTCCCAAAAAGTTTGAAAGTTTTTTTTACGATTGAGTTTTGTACATGCCTTTATGGTAGGGATTTTTATTTTCATTTCTTAGAAAAAGGTTAGACGTTAAATAAAGCAAGCATTAACAATCTTAAATAAGTGAAATAAGTTTAAGAATTACTACTAATTTTATAAAAAGATTAGACATGCGTATTTACACTACTCTGTATGTCTTCAACTTCTATAAGATCTAAAATCATAGCATGTGACCTCGATCGTAATTAGCAAGTCAAGACAGAATCTATTGCTTTAAAGTCATTGGTCACACGTCCATGTGTCGCAGACGTTTTAGGCATATCAAAGAAATTACATCGTAGATCGTCTGTACAAGAAAATATAACATAAGTCGCTCATACTACAATGTCGGTGGCCTAAATGGGACAGGGTCTGTTGCAGTTTCGCTGTAGTTGTCAATCATTGCAGGACATGTACACCAACTACCTGACATGCTTTAGTCTGAACGCGACATTATACGTTGCCCTATGGTAGGGTTTCGTTAATTGTGTTATGTGTTTTTGTGAGTATCTCAATTAGCTCACAATAGACACTTCACATACGGACTCCACCAACATATGTTCTTACCACACATAGTCCGATTCTCTCCATCTATTTTCTATTTCTCTCAAGCTGATAAAAGGTATCACGAGGTTAAGATTCTTCTCAGAAAAAGTGGGACAAACTTGCCAAATGTGCGAAAAAAAGAATGATGGCTCGAAACATATACCATATTTAGAATCCATGCATGAGTCAATGGTGCAGTTCTGCAGTAGATCTGAAGCGCTGTGAATCTAAATCAAATTGTGCCTTGACCTAACCAGTTCAAGTTTCACAATTGTGCTTCATTCATAAAACGTTTCCTTCCGAACGCCTTCCTTGTTAAGCCCTTGAATTAATACTTATTACTCATAACTCAATAATAATAAATCAACCTAATTAGCAGAGGCCAATTAGAACTTTGAGCCAACTGGATTGCTATCACTTAACCCTTTACCAAACGCTAGATTCTCGTCTGTCCGAAATAGAAAGAGTTTGCAGACGACATTTCAAAATGTGATGAAATTGGATAATAATCTTCTGATAGGGCGGAAAACCTTGTAGGAAAAGGAAAAATTGCTCGTCACGAGCAATTTCTCCTTTTCCTACAATGCTTTCCAGAGTCGTCCGCAACAAAGTGGTCAGATGTCGTTATTGTTTGGTAATGGGTTAAAGATAATAAAAATCCAGTCGAGTATCGTTTGATGCCCATAACAATACAAGGTCATGGGGCCCGTTTTACTAAACAACTTACGGAAAATGTTTGCGTAAGTCAAAATTGATTAACATGGATAATATCTTCAATGAAAGTACAATATTGCAATGTGACACGTCATTGGAAGCGTCTCGGAGAGACGATTCCAATGATGTGTTACTTTGCAATATTGCTTTGCCAAATATTGAAATAAAAGGACTTGTTGTTTTAGACTTACGCAAATCTTAAGCGTAAACTGTTTAGTAAAACGGGCCCATGGTGTACATGACTTGTTTAAAGTGATCATCGAATGCAATTTATTCTGTCATGTATAATGCAGGACGCACCTGATGTTAGCCATAAATACGTCAATACAGCTAAATATGTACTTGAAGCTCACACATGTCTCGTTCAGAGAAGAAACGGGGAGACAATTGTAATCTGCGAAGTAGTGTTTAATTTCCAGCATCAAGTAATTCTCGCTGTCAATGTATCGTACTTATAAGAAGTACAGTGAAGCGACGTTTATCCGGACCCCGATTATCCGGATGTCTCGCAATCCGAACGAAATTGTAAGGGAACGGAATCAGTTGACCAGTTTGTTGCAGACGACTTTTGAAAACATTGTGGGTAAAGGAAAAATTGCTCGTGACGAGCAATTTCTCCTTTTCCCACATTGTTTTCTGCCATGCCAGAAGATTATTTTTGAATTTCAGCACGTTTTGAAATGTCGTCTGCAAACTCTTTCAATTTGGGACGGTCGACAATTTGCCTTTTGCTAAAGGGCTATAATTATTGACGTGCATACAGACCGTTTATGTCTTCATGTGTATAAGAACATGCTCTGCTTCATCAGTCCGGATGATTCGGTTATCCGGACATTTTGTTGGGAACGGACGTGTTCGGAATAACGAGACATCACTGTATTTAGAAGTTTAATCTACATAATCCCATTATTATTATTATATAAACCCATTAAGTGAATACAATTCAGTGAACAGAATACAAGCCACAATACTTGATATCGGAATAAAGCTAACATGGCGCTCTACATTAAAAAAAGAAAAAAGTTTAAAGTGCGAGAAGATTTAACATTCAATGAACATGTTACGTTATATCAGTATTATAAGGGATTTAACAGCAGTTCGTCATTTGTTAAAATGATGTCTCTCAATCCCCCTTACTCCTTTATACCTCAGTCTGCTGTAGACTAGGGGAGTTTGAAAATAACTCTGCATACAATTGTCTCATTAACAATATTCATCTTTTAGTTTTTAATTGTCTTTATCCAATTTCGTCCTTTTTGAGTACTTTTTCGTCTAATATTACTTTCAATTTGGAGTCGTCACAAAGTCCCACATTAGGGAATGGGGTAAGGAAGGTTTGATCATAGCGATATACAAATCCTGTATTTTTAAATGAACTTTCCAGGCCTTATCAACTATCTTTTACATTTAGATTACTTGCTTTGCCTATTTGTTTTGTCCAATTTACAAGACATTATATGTCATGATGAATGTTGAATTGTATTTTAATTGTGTATCATTTTATCTTGTAGAAACTCAAGAGAAGCAAATAGGTAAGTAAGATTTTGTATTATTTATGCTACTAGTATATCTCTGTAAGCTCAAAATTAGAGAAAAAAGCTATTAATAAGAATATTGCAAGATGACACTGATATCTTACATTGTACTTATGTATTTTCTAATTAACAATGGCTGATAACCGTTTCGATGGGATGGATACTGATGCATATGACGCGTACTATCCAGTATAGAGATAAGACTCCGCCAAAATGATTTGTATTGTATTCCTCACATCGATTCGATCAAATTGCGTTTAAGGTGCTCATACCATTTTACATCGCATCAACGATGTTTAGCTTATATTGCAATACTAGAGTCTTACTGGGTTGAACCATCGGTATATCGTTAGCTAGATTCGAGACTTTTTTATGAAAGACAATTTGAGAAAGATAATCATCTATCGCTTTGGCACCTTAATCTCCTTTCAAAACCTGTTTTGCCTGACATAATTTGCTTAGAAGTTGTTTCGAAAAGTTCATTTAAGTTCTCTTGAGTCAGTTTCAAGGAACTAAACAGTGAAAATAATGTTGCATTATTGACGAAATGCCCTTTGGTGAATCCTGAGTTCGGCAACCTGACATTTATATATTGGGATCCGGTTTCAGTGCGAATTCTGAGTATCCATGCGTTAAGGGGATTACAAAACTCATATACATGTATAGTTAAACGTTAACACTTTGCATTGTATGAATGAGCCTGCACCAGAGGTTTCATCAAATGTGTCACAATTGTAACAAGAGAAAAAATTCTAGAATCTAGCATTTCCTCCTTCTTTACCAAATGATTTTTAAGTTGAAGTCCTTATCAAGTCTGATCGAGCTTTCTATTTCGGTCGCTATGAAAAATTAAGGACAAAGTCAATCATATGATTTCGCATATTTCAAATTTCCACATATGATCGTTCTTGGATGGTGGAAATTAAAAGACACACCAGACGATATTTACATTTTTTTCAATTAAGCAGTGATATTGTAGTATAAACTAGAAAATAATTGCGGCAAAAGCCTTTTGTCACAATATTTTATCAAGTCCCCTCATTCATGAGCGTTGCAACGAGAATATAGAATTAATTAACGATAAAAGGTTAAACACGATTCGATCAACTAATGTCCGGAAGTAGAATGATAAGCATATTTAACGTCGTTCTCGCCCCAGACGTAATGGCAATTTCCATCGAGGGCGTCCTTTAGGCAACGTAAGGCTGAATATGTTAAGCGTATGTTAAGGACCGTCTTATGGCGGTGTTGTAAATGACCCGGAAAGGAATATGGTGACCTTCGAATATCATGAATAATTCATGGTTTTGGGAAAATGGGACGCATCGAAATAGTGTACTCATGGCGTAACATTGTGGACTTCTGAATAAAGTGGCGTTACTGTTAATACACTGTTAACGTAAAGCCATGGTAGTTTCTCAATAAACTATAAAAACATCGCTGGTGGTCTTCAATGAAATAAGTAGCAAGTACTACCGGGAAATATTAAAGATATGAGTATTAAATACTGCCGATTAATGTACAAGATATAGGTATTAAATAGTGCTGGGAAATGTCACAGATATAAGTATCAAACACTGCCTGTAAACGCCACATATATAACTATCAAATACTGCCGATTTATGTCCAAGATATAAATAAGTAACTTATACTACCGGGAAATATTAAAGATATGAGTATTAAATACTGCCGATTAATGTACAAGATATAGGTATTAAATAGTGCCGGGAAATGTCACAGATATAAGTATCAAACACTGCCTGTAAACGCCACATATATAACTATCAAATACTGCCGATTTATGTCCAAGATATAAATAAGTAACTTATACTACCGGGAAATGTTCAAGATAACAAACGTACAACGTATGTCTATTGTCACGGATCATTCCGGATTGAGTTATAACGTAATGTCACGGTTGGTCTAACATTAACGTCGTTCGAAATAAACGTGAACGTATTATCACGGATGGTACGTGTGTACTTAAAAAATGCGATTCGCCATCCATAACATGCAGGAAAACATGGCATTCTTCATCGATCTGTTAATTCGTATGAGTTGTCAGCGTAGATAGGTATGAATCCAGTTGATCTAGAATAGGTATTTATCGTATAATGATAAACAGTTCCTGACTAACACATTTCCTTTTTCCTATTAAGACGGTCCAGGAATATCTATTTCCATGAAGTAACGAATATTTATGAACAGTGCATAAATGGTAACTTTTTTCGTCTTTCTAAATTCAGATTTACTCCGGGCCAATTTAGCTATGAAGATCAGGAACACAGACATAATTCCAAACGTAGATTCTATGACGTCACAAGCAATGAGCAATCTGTCAAGAACATACTGTAAACAGGTAAATTTGCGTTAAAATAATGTACTCATTAATGTGTTTTATACGTCTTCATGAGCGTTTTAATTTATCCCACATTACGTAAATGTGACATGATGTTATAGAGTCTTCAACATTGACCAGCAACAAATAGCCGCCAAGATGTTTGTTGGGGGTATTTTTCCGATGAGAATTATTGAAAGTGATGTCCATGCATTCATGTGTTGGAGCTCGTTGGTAGCTTTTTGGCTAAACTCGTATGGTTTGAGGCGAGTGGTGAGAATGATGAAATGGTCAGCTTATGTACTTTTGTAGACAAATAATGTTTTCGCTAATTAAAAAAGATCAATATTGTGTAAACGTGTAAAAATTCAACATTGTCAAAATGTAGTCAATATGTTGAAAGAATTGGGAGATGTTCAAGGATAGCATGCGTTATAACTTTTAACTTTTACAAATTATTATAAAAAACATAGCTGTATTGTATTCACAACCAATACTGTACAGAATATTTCCGTAGTAATTAATGTTTTTCGTCACGGTTTTCCTTCAGATGGATATATTCTATTCGAAGAGTGACTTCAAGGAGACATACAGAGGCTGTGAGGTTATATCATTTCAGTAAGTTATCATTTGCAGCACTATTTCAACAAGTTGTTCGTTTATGTCTCAGCAACCATAAACATACTCCCCGGTGATCTACATTTGAAACATGTCACCTTATATATATATATATGAGAGAACCAGCCTTACTTTAGATAGGAACGAAATGTTTATCCAAACAATTCAGACGTAAATGTTTCAATGTGTTTTATGATTGAATAGTAACAGTTCAGACCATTTGAGTATTCCGTGACCAAACGTGAAATTTGCTATTGTCCCAAATTGAAAGAGTTTGCAGACGACATTTCAAAATGTCATTAAATTGAAAAACAATCTTCTAGGGCAGAAAACATTGAGGGAAAGGAAGACATTACTCGTTAAGAGCAATTTCTTCTTTTCCCACAATTTTCTCCAGGATAGCCTGCTACAAAGTGGTAAAATGCCGTTATTGTTTGGCAATGGGTTAAGTGCAATTGGGTTTGTATCCTACCAACAATTTTCCGTTTCATTTACAACATGTACTGCAGACGACATAAGAAACCACGATAGGTTACTTCACAGCGGTTTATACTCAATACTGCAAAGGGAATGTATTTTCTCTTGTTATTGTTCATCAGTATGGCGTTTTGAATATTGAACAGCTAGTCCTAAACATTAATCAAATATTCCAAAACATTGAACAACTATCCCAAAATGAGATTCAAACCATTTTAATCCGAACATTACACCTTTTTTCCAGGAATGATTTTCTCAATTTCACCCTCTTCTTCGTGGAGAAAGAAGCCACGTCGTCTGAGATACTCGGTGTGATCGAGTCGTCTGCAGAGAAGGTCAAGGACGCGAGTCAAACGGTTGCCATGGTGGACAAGTTCGAGCTGGAACTCGATACCGTTCGCGTAACCATGGAGAGAAGAATGGAACCGGAAACATTCAACAAGAAAACACTTCCGGATCCGGTCCCTACACCAAAACCGTCAACGGGTAAGTTGGTTTGTTAGCAATAAAACGCAATAAGTTCCTTTCAATGTATCTGATCTGTTTTAAAAGAAGCTGTCAATGGTTAGGGCACTGGCATAAGCAGCTAGAAATGCCAGAAGCATTACGAAGTAATAACATACATCTATTGATGCTTCTTTGGTTAGCTACACATTTGTTGTTCTATGTTTGTAATATGGAGCGAGCGAACCCGGAGGGCACAGTTTTGAATCCTAAAGGGAGAACATTTAGAAGAGCATCGTTTAACAAATGCAATGACAAGAACAACGTTTCTAATCAACCAATGTATAAACTATAATGTATTCCCACTAATGATTTCGCTTACATGCAATTAATTAATGTCGAAATGTCATGTTGAATAGGCTTTACTTAACAAAACTACATGTCAAATTATGAATACCGATACAGATATGTCGAAACCGCAGTTTAACATGATACACATTAGCTAAAATGCTGCATTCGTCTTTGTATCTTGGCACATGTTTTTTTCTAAACAATTTCAGCATCGCCCGTCGAGGTGAATAATCCGGCAACCAAGCAAGCAACAACGAGATTTCCATTCAGAAGTACACCTAAAGATAAACCGGGTAACTAGTTTCCTCTAATGATGTTATGCTGGGTCAGGAACTCCTATCTTTATCTTGCCCGAGGAAAGCAGTCGATAAAAGTTGCATTGGTCCCTATAATGAAATAAGAGTAAATCTTAAATCTGATAAAAAAAAATACTCAATGACAATTGAAACATTGGTCCGGATTTACCCAATAGGTAAGGTTTTTGTCTTGGTTAAACTATAAGAATTTTTTAAAAGATGTACACTGATTAGAAATGAAAAATACCAGGTAATTCTTCTCATCAGCACCAAACTCAAATCCCTGCTGCATACACCTAAAATGTAGGACATTTAGCATTTTCAGTCAGCAGATACAAGTATATATCATTAAAAGCTATTTTGAAGTATTTTTCTCTAAATACCCCAATCCTCGTATAACACAATAACACCCTCTGATATTCCAGTGTATTCCTGGACACCGTGTGAGGATGGTTATGACGGAACATACTTTCCCCACCCGACGAACTGTTCCAAGTTCTTCCAGTGTTCTAACCGAGTCACTATAGAGCATGATTGTACGAAGGGTAACCTATACTACTGGCAGGAGTTTGCCTGTATTACTAGGTACGAGTGTCCGAGATATCAAAGTAAATTGTATCAGAATTTATGATAAAGGATTTATAATGAATTACAGCAGACGACATTTGAAAGAGATGTGCGAAAATGTGAATTTTTTCATGATAGGGAACAGTCTGAACTCATCGGGTTATCCAATGAAAACTGTGTTTCCCAGGCCACGGACGAACTCGAGGAGTTACGATTGAATTTAAAATTGATCTTTTTGATGTGACGAACTCAGTACTTATCAATGGTTTAGATTATCAAACTTTGTTAACATATCTTAAATGTAGTCAGCTTCTAATACTAGTAAGTAAAAGTGACGTTTCTGCAAAGTTCGGTTAAATGTACAAACGTATATATAGAAAAGGTACCATCTTTTATAAGGGAAATAACCGCGAGTATACTACTTCGCGTGTAGCGAAAGTATAAGTAATCTCCCTTGCATATTCATGGCAGACAATTGCGACACAATTCTGTGTATCGGTAGGTACTATCAGAATAACTCATATGTTTATGTATCTAGTTTATCTTACAAGTCTAATACGCTAATTATGATCATTAAGGTTGTATGGCTTTCCAGTAGTTTGGATATACACTGACAACAAACGCTTGCAAAGCTGTTCGAATGCATATTAATAATCCTTCGGAACTAATTAAGGGTATGACATCGAAATAACCTTTAATTCATAGAATGGAAACTTGCTCATTATTATTATGATAAAGAATAAATGGAAACCTATTCAAGCGATAATTGATGCTTTTCTATTGACACAGATTCACGCCAAATATAGAATGTCCGGACCCAAGTAAAGCGCCACCTAGGCCGACTACCACTGTCCAACCAACGACGAGCACAAAAACTCTGTCCACCAATGAGAAGACTACTACAGATCCTTTTTATGACGATTACTACACGACTGAGAAGACACAGGCTACGAACGAGGTGTCAACAAAACCGTCAAAAACGCCTTTTAACGCATCGAAAACCGCTCTAGCCGGGAAATACCCTGGACGTCCAGGTATTGTATACCATCAAATCTTAGATAACCAAAAAGAACATTAACATTGGTAATGTTAGCTCTGAATTTTAAAGTAAAACGTTAGTCCAATCAAGAGGGGATTCAAAGCTTTTTAAAAGTTTTTACTTATTAACCAACCTGGACGCCTTATAACTATCTAAAATTGATATGACCTTTGAAATGAAACGCAAGAATACACGCACGGAATAACAATGGCCGATTTTGAAGTGCACGAACCTATAATTAGAACCTTTTGTCGCGATATATATTTATGGAAGTCTATCTGCATTGGGTGAACTATACAACTTTATGACGCCACAACTGTTTGAGTCTAACTTAAAACCAACATGCACTTTTTTCTTTGAACAAAATCAATCTTTAACGAATGGAAACATCGTGATGTGTTTCAAGTTTCGGTTATATCTCATCCATACGTCTCGACTATCGAGGATAATAGTGTAGTTTCATGCTGAGGGTTGACCATTGACTGGATTATGTGGAAATGAACCTATCGGTAGCTTTACATGTAGCAACGAAAGAGGCGAGCAGCTGCGAGTAGAAAATAGCCGAGACTTACCGACCAATCGGCGCGAGAACTGGTCAAGCTTCTGTCACAACCGATGTAAAATGAATAAATTTAAACAAATGAAAAAGTAAAATGGTCTCATAGAACTTTCGAATCTTTTTCATGAAAACAAGTTAACTAAATCAATTCCTCTTTTTACAGAATACACCCCCACCCCATGTAAGAACGGTGCGGACGGACGTCTGTACGGTCACCCGGACGATTGTGCCAAGTTTATTCAGTGCGTGAACGGCAATGAGATGGAGATGAACTGTTCGGCAGGTCTAGTGTTCGATCCTGCCGACAACGCCTGTATATTTCCTCCGAATCCGGATCTCGTGTGCCCGGATATACGGCCATGCAAGGGTAAAGAGACAGGCTACTTTTCCCACCCGTTCGACTGCACCAAGTTTATCCAGTGTGAGTCGACGATGGAGAAGGTTTTGTCGTGTAGCGGAACTCTGGTCTGGAGCCCGAAGGTGAAGGGCTGTATCCATGATCCTAACTCGTCACTGTGTAATCCTGCTACGAGATAAATGAATTCGGAATTCATCTATTACTGTACCACGCGGACGGATTTTAGGGAAAGCGGCCTGAAAGTAGTTCCGTACAAAGGAGTTAGATTAAAAGGAGCTGCTTATTCCATATGTTAATAAAACTCCTGTTCTTACATGTACGATTGTTAACGCAATGGTCGTTGTCGACTTTAGAACATGTTTTGATATAAGAAGAGATTATTTGAGACGAGCAATTTCACAGAAAAAGTTAATAGTGTATTCTTTATAAAAAAGCTGTCTTCGCTGTTTCTCATAATTCGAATATTTAACACTGTATAAGGCATCTGGCTTTCGTTTACTATGTAAACGATTGTAGGGATAAAAGCACAATGATGCCGAATAATTTTACCATCCATTCGACTGCACCAAGTTTATACAGTGTCCTTCGATAATGGGAAACGTTTGTGTAGCGTGACCTTGGTCTCGAACCAAAAATCTTCACTTTGCAACCGAACAAAGTCATAAATGCATTTTGTCCGTCGAAGAGGGAAAACGTCGTGTAGCGGGACCTTCGTCTGGAAACCAATAAAATCACTCTTCACTTTGCAACCCAACAACGACATAAATGCATTTCGAGCTTCACAGTGTTATGCGGACTAATATAAGACTTGGCAACATGAAAGTAGTTCCGTTAAAAAGGGCAAACTAAGAATGTGCTTCGTGTTGCACGGTGTAAGTTAAGCATTGCCCTGATATGTAAAACGTTTACTCACTTGTTGGTAGCGACTTAAGAAATTATATTAACAAAGTGTCGTTTGATAAACAGTGAGCACACAGTATAAACTTTTGCAGCATAAGAAACCTTATCTGGTTTGACACTTTTATTGATGTGCTGTATATGCAGGACATTGGTGTATTTTACCCAATACACATTTTCATTGGGGAACGCATTTTGCATTAAGTATGATGTTATATTATTTCAATAAAAACATATAGTCTTATAAACCTAATACTAAGACTTGGTTTAATTGGAAAATTGAACGACATTTGGATGTTTTTGTGTAAATAATGGGCGTTCATTTTCTGTTATTATATTTCTATGCATTACAAAAAGAGGTATTTATTGAAATTGTCTTCTGGTTTGTTGTTTTATCCATGAAAAATGTGTTGCAATTATCCATATCTATCCCCCCCCATTATTGTGCATACATTGCTGCTGGACACAAGGGTCGTGGGTTCGAATCCCGTGAGTAGCGGGATCTGCTTGCAAACTGCTATAAATCCACATTCGGTGCGAGTACTGGTTATGTATCCAGGAAGCAGAATCGAGAGTGATGAATCTAAGTTGTAAGAACTTGCTTAACAAATAAGATAAGATAAGTTCAAAATAAATGAAATGGCTTTAAAGCTGACGCATGTACGTGTGAGCTGTATCTCACTGTAATTTGAAAATGAAGTTTTCTAAAACATTTATCTTAATCAGCAGCTACGTTTAAGGAGACATGTCTGTAAGTTTATATGGATTTTTCACATAACAGTCTCAACAATTCGAAGGTTTGTGCGGCTAATTAGTAAAACAGGCATAACTTAATTTATGTCTAATGACCTAATAAAATATAATTAAACACACATGACTGTGCCACGACTGTTTAAGGACGGTCTGTAAGGCACGCTTAAACGTTCAATGAATTTTTATGAACCCCTTTTTAACACAATTGTGAAGAAAAGAAACAAACGTACGACCTCATAAACAAGTATGAAAGAGGCTGAATTATGTTTAACCATTCTCCTCTAAATATTCGAGGATTGTTCAGTCTAACACTATCAACCGTTCGAGGACTTTTGAGTGGAAAACCTTTAAACGTACAAGGACTGTTTGAATTGCTCCTTTTCCAAGCCCCACAAGGACAAGATAACAACATACTCCTTCAACACCACGTTATGTTATGGTTGAATTGGTGTGAGGGACGTTTGATTAAGGTGATACCTGTGAAATAGTTTCCAAGGCAACCCTATTCAAACTCCTTGAGGGGTCGTACCACCGGATATTGGTGGAAAACAACAAAACTACTTTATTCGCCCTAGTATGTTCATAGAACAGTTCAGTCATTCATGCTTGACCGTTTAAAGTCTGCTCGGCTACGCAACCCTTGGAGAGTATCAATGATTTGTAGAACTTCTTTACTCCGCTCTACCCGCCTTGTGTGTGAAAGCTCGTGTATCGGATACATGAGCTTTAACACTCGGTGTCGGGTCATACATGTACCAAATACCAGGCCGCGAGGAAAGTTATGGCTATTCCCTCTATGGTACTGCAAGTCCTTAATTCCGGGTAATTGGTATGACTAATATCGAGGTGTTTCCAGGTTTTACCCAAATCCCGTCCCTATAAATTTATAGTAAACCTATATGTAAACCTTGGTGTTGCATCGTATATCACTACATAAACAATATAAATGATTGTTGCACAGGTCGTACAGAAGACGACTAACAAAGACGCTCTTTCGCTGTATAAGCTTACTTACTTGTTTCATTGGATTGAACTGTTTTCAACAATGTCCTTACTATAGGTGTGGATATCGCTTCTTAAAGCATTCGTGCTTCATTTTTTTTTTATATGGGTTTTACATCACATCAACATTATTTCAGTTATGTAGCGATGCCCGACTCTTAATGATGGAGGAAGACCCCATACTCAACTGCCCACAAGGGCTGGTCAAGGTGAGTAGAACCATCGGCATTCCGTAAGTCAGTCGGGAGACTGCCTCTCATGAAAATCCATATCCCTCTCAGGATTTGAACCCACGCGGAGAGGGGCCCATGTGATTTCAAGTTCTGTACTCTAACCACTAGGCCACGGAGGCCCCTCGTGCTTCATAAAAAGTCCACTGTGAAATCCCGACTGAATAACATTATACATCCT
Source organism: Cerastoderma edule (assembly GCA_947846245.1). NCBI lineage: Eukaryota > Metazoa > Mollusca > Bivalvia > Cardiida > Cardiidae > Cerastoderma > Cerastoderma edule. Next base: position 3,952,799 of record OX401419.1, on the reverse strand, counting down.
AACAAAAGCCGATCAGTAGCCGTGTATCACGAAAAGGTCTCGAGAATATCTATATCTGGTCGAGAGAAATTGGTTACAAACAATGTTGTAAGCAATATAAGGCTTGAACGTGTTACTCTGTTAAGTTTAGGAAATGTTGTTGGAAAAAAAGGGAAAATACCATACCAGCAATTTATCTATTTTAACACAAAATTATCAAATAACGTCTATGGAACTAATTAGATTATTTCGCAAAAGGGTAATATACCCGAGTGTATTTGTTATTGTGTATATTCGGTAAGCGTCCGTATGTAAGGTATGGGGTTCGCTGACCTAAAACCTGCGGTATTATTACTCCATCATTCGTCTAAAGATGACCATCGTCACTATGATATCGTGTCAATGTCTTCTTAAACTCATTATGGGACCCCGGCTAAATAAGCTTCATGCTGGGCGACAAGGGTTTACAAACTTTACAGCAATTCGGATGTTATTAAAGGCGGGCACTAATTGAGTTACTGCATCAAAGCAGCGTTAATTGAGGGTTCAGTGCAATATAACAGTAATAACTTCATTTATTCGAAGGCCTTAGTATAGTCTCGCATTGAATCCTCGAGGTCGATATGCACTTTTTTCCTAAGACTGCGGGCTCGCATTCAAACTGGAGCATGCTTAGAGACCAATATGTCGGGTGTACCTATGTTGGTATAGCTACAATCCGTCATTAATAGACAACTAAAATGAATCATCAGTGTGGTGGCCCTAAGAAGTAGTCAATGCTTCCTTGGGGTGTGGTAGGTCGCTGGTTCAAACCATTCTTGACCATACCAAAGCCAGAATCTAAAATGGCACTAGTAGCATCCATTCATGACCATGTTGATGTTTGGAAAATCACATCGAGTAAAGTGAATTCATGATTAAGTTAAATCATTTACACACTCGGTTTTCATCTCAAAGCTTCGTTATGCAAATCTATATATTCACTCGATTAAATAACACTCCGATGCAATGATCTTACGGGCCAAACAAAGTGTTCCGATGCTCGATGCATGAATAAAAAACAAGTCGAAATAACAAGCCTGTCAACAAGGCTATATACACTGACACGATGCAGTATTTCTTTACCAGACGACAACCTTTGAACACTTGTACGTAATTGAAATATTTGGAAGACAATTATTGAAATTAACAAGAATAAGGCAAAAAAAACGAAAAACCACGCATTTTCAATGAACATTTATTATTTCTAATTAGAGAAAATGACGTCTGCGTTTAACTAGTTCGTTAGGAAAGGCTTTTATTCATTTATTTTCACAACGCCATTGGTTATTCCAGGATACTAGGATCTACATAAATGACGATTCTAACATGTTACCAAAACTTTCCGGACGATATTTGTTTGTAAGCATTGCCCACTGGTCAGATTGTTTGAATAATTTCTACCAGACGAGTTCCCCCTTAAGTCCGATTATTGGCATAGCCTTATTTCGATGTTTCAAATCCCCATGCTCACTTTAAATGACTTGTAGCGGGAGTTTCTAGAAATCATTGTCTGAAGAGAAAGAATTGTTCCTAGCATAATCTCAACCTCAACAGGGCTCCTTTATTGCGTTAGGTGAAGTAATTCTTAATAATGTATTTTTGAGTAAGGGATTACACGTCGGCATCTTACCACATGTATATATAAAGAGGACGATGCCCTTCATGAATTGAATCATTTTAATCTGTATTTGTATTTTTCAAATCTCAACAGACCAGACTACCGTGGCTCGGTCCAGTCATCGTAAGATGGTCATCGTCCTTAAACCATTCACACTTGTCTGTTTTTGAGAGGTTTTGTGCGGTTTTCTGGTTTAATTAAGTGTGAATAAGACGGTGTTTGTCTTCTAATAACGAACCCACCGTAAGGTTACCCATATATAAGCACATGTTCCGACAACCTTACGAATAGAACAGAGGAAAGACCATTGGATAGAACATCGAAAAGTACATTGGACATATCAGTTGATAAATCTTCGGAAAAGTTGTTGTTTGAATTTCGAAATTTCTAATAATACACTAATAATTGAATCAGTTTCCGCGATAGTAAGTTATAAATAGGTAATCAAGTGAATGTAAAAGGTAAAGAGTATAGAATCGTGTTTTGCTGATTGCTCATGTTTCTAGTTTAAGCGATTTTTGTTTTAAAAGTTCATGAATTAACGGTAAACGTAACTTATTCGACATCGTTTGACATTCGATTCCTTTTCCACTGAAGCTCTCATCGATGACTATAACTTACATTGAATGAACAGCAATATACACTTTCTATTTATTTTCTCGTTACATTTGTCTGTCATGCGATTATGATCGTTTAATTAAGGCGTAAAGCAACCAATATATCCATTTGAGTTTTTAGCGTGCTAAGCAATCTGATCTTTTACGCAGCAATGCTCTTAAAGTGTTGAACTGTGTTATGATACATTTCTTAAAACTATGCATACTGACAATGCTTAATTTTAGAAAAATTGTCATCAGTCATTTTATGTAGGCGTCAAACTTTTTCGAGGTTTGCATCATCGACATTGTGATAGTATGACGTCTTTCCCCTACATATCCGGTTAAAGCGTTTAACGTTACTTGTTCATGTGGTATATAGACAACGTTAGCCGAAAGATTAATGACTGAAGGCATTTTAACTTGATGATTCATCGAAGGGTGTTGTGGAATACGTGTGCGATTACCGTTAACTATATAAATAGGTGCAGTGGTCGCCGTCATATAACTGAATGCTCTCTTGGTATTTGTCCCTATTTATGTGCTCTTTTGATACAATCATAATGTTTCCAATTAATTCCAGGATTTTAATGTTTTGGTGCAGACAATAATTATACTACTTTGGTTAATTTAGATATTGTTATTATGGCGAAGATGATTCGTAAGGATGTTTTCAAGCATTTGCCTTGTGATTGAATTCTAAATTTGTAAAAGTCCTATGAAATGATAATTTATTTGCTAGGTTTTTATCATAAGTTATAGGGATATCATAACACATGGAAAACGAGTTCCAGGTGAAAACAAAGGTAGTTCTGAATCAGAAACCGGAACACGGATGTTTTAATTTATATAGTTATAAATCTGCAAAAATGGAGAATGGTGTTCAACCCCGCATAAACGAATTGGTTCTATATACAAATTAAATGAGTGCAATTTGATAATTATCTTGAAACACTGACGTTCAGTATCACAAAGTAAAATAGTTTCTTACTTTACAAATGTCATCTGCGGATGCGTTCAATTTGGGACCGGTCATAAACTTTCATGTGAAGGAATGGGTAAAACAAGCACATGGTCATGTGACGTCCTAAATGACTAATTAGTATGATGTATGTTGTAGGTGACAACATGCACACGAAGGGGGCGTGAATGTAGGAGTAGGGTTTTCGTTTTATAAATATACATTATTTTGCTTCGAGCAAAACTGCGTATTCAGTTTCTTCCCCAATAATGATTTTACACTTTGCAAAATAATTCATTAACAATGAAAGAACTATTGAAGACCCATCAGATAAAACAAAATGTTGAAAATATGACAACGATCGCATATAAATTATCAACTTTCAAAATAAGTAATTAATCATTGTGTGAAATCAAGAGATTATTCGTCCTTAACCGTTCCCTCTTTTGTCATAAAAGTTAAGGTACTTTCAAGTATTGTCACCTTCCTATGGCATGTTAAAGGGAGTATCTATAAGCCAGTGGGTTATACTATTAAATAAAATGAAGTCCCGTTAATTACAACAGCTTCCAAAAACATGATTCTATGGCAGAGCCGGGGTATAAATTAAAAATTCTAAACATAGCTTGTAATCATGAGGATGTTTCATTCCGTATGCATCGCATTGATCAAATAGGGCTATGTAAAACAAATCAATACCATCATTCTAGTGAGGAAAGGGGTCTATAGACAGATAAGATAGATTTTCCTACTGTCATCGAATGAAAAGAATACACCTGAAACTTTTGAAAGAAAAGCTATATCGATCGATTGGTAGAAAGCCCAATTGAACAAATAAATTATTTGATTTCTCGAAGGCCTACTTCGCGTCAAAAGTATTTTAGATATTTCGTGATGTTGAGCTTAAAATGACAGAGGAAGACTCCAAACTTAACTGCCCCAAATGGTTAAGAAAGGTTGAAACTATTGGCATTCAATAAGCCATCCGGGAGGCTATCTTTAAAAAAACTTTAATGCCATTAGCGGGATTAAACTCCACGCGGAGAAGGAACATACAGTTCGAAGTTCTTTTCTCTTATCGTTAGACAACCGAGAACCTAAAATGAATGAATACGATGAAATAATTGATAAGAAAGAAATCAGGAATTGAATAACACAAAATATTTAATATGCAAGAAAATACATGAATGAATAAGAGTAGCCAATAAAATGTTTATCAAAAGGATGAAGGATTTTTTTTATCTGAAGGATTATCGGTAGACATCGCCTCGTCAAAAAGCCGATTTGTAAAGCACCGGGAATTACAGAATGATCTGAGGGTAAAAAACAAAGGAAAAAGAGAGAGTAAATTAACAGCTGACATAACCGCAACGCTTCGTGCACTCTGTAACCTTATAACAGTTCTGGGTCTCTTACTACGCTTTTAACTAAAGTTCCCGGGGCTTTCTCTCTCGTTGAACTATAAATAGACCGCCCAACAGGATGTCATTTTAGTAATTATATTTTAGTGATGACAGACAAGGGAGTTGAGTTTGTGTGAAAAAAGTTTTTTTTCTTTCCTTTTTTTTCTTAACACATCAATTAATTTGGATTAACCTATAAATGGTTTCGGAACATAGTAGCAGTGTTTATCACATTCCAACTAACAAAGGTAATGTATAGTATTTACTACTGCATTCTTTATGTGCTTGTTGTACGTTGATCCGTGCTTGCATGCTGCTGCAAACATATCAAGTCTCTCATCTTCTTTTTCTTAGCAATACCTCTAACGTGTTTAACTGTGATCACTGTAGAAAAAACGCGCTTCAATGACATCCTGAAGACACGACTCCATATTGAACCATCTAAACTCAGGATAACCTTTTGAAAGTGGATCCACTAGATTCAACATTATTAATCATTATAACCTCTTGTGCCAAACAAAAACATTTTCCGGCATCTCCAGAATATATAAAAATCACTGTGACGATAGAATGAAATACGCCTATTTACCAATTCATTATCTCATCATAATGTTATCTACCCAATACCATTGAGAGATTTTATAGTTTTCTTGCTACTTTTTTTTGTCTGCTGCTGCATTCAAATTCAAAGTGTCATAAATTCTCATATGGAGGATGGGGTTTTAGAAACAGTGGAAACGGAAAATCTGTTACCCTTGTAAGACCTTGGTGCAAAGCGTGCGATGTCCAGAACGAGTCAAATGACCTATCTGTACTTTTGGCATCGTTGATATGAAAATCGTTACAATTTATATTAGATGACATGATTGAAACAGGAGCAGACGAAATTCTTAAAAGAGCAATAAGTTGTACCGGCAGATTGGTTTCTCCGCATTTTGGACATGCATTCGCTCACAATGTTTGAAGAGGAATTATACCGAATCATTTTAGCATCTCCATTATACTACGGTATGCGTCCTTCAAATTCTGCTCTAATACTAGACCCTATCTTATATTGCATTATTGGACAAATCGATGGCATTAAATGCAGGATATATCGGAAATGAAGAGCTTGAGCCAGAGAACGAAAACTAATACACGTTCAAAATAAATTCAATAAACATCAATTATTAACTAGACAATCTAAACAAAAATCGCATAAACTAGAAATCTAATACAAAGTGTTTATATTCAAAGCCAGTATCAGATAAGTACATAATAAGAGTACAAAGAGAGACGAACAAAAAAGACTAGCTTAGATAAGAAACTGACAAACCAAACAAAGCACAGTGAGCATAAAAAGATAATTTTGGTGACCAATATATGATTTATAACCTCAAGAAAACGGACTCATAAAGAACATTGTATTAAGTAACGAGACCTCTATACAGTATACAACAACGTCTAATAAGTGATCAACGATGAAGTTTCACACAACCACAGCCGATTGTCGCAGTCCAAAAACGCCCAAGTCGCGGGATAAATGGCCTTGTAAACCTAGCATGATTTCAGGTGAGTTTAACACATTACCTCGTTACCACCTAACGCCACATGTTTGCGTCTTACAGCAGACGACTTTAAAAAAGCATTGTGACAAAAGGAGAAATTGCTTGTGACAAGCATTTTCTCCTTTTGTCACAATGTTTTTTCACTCTATTCTCGTATCGTAACAGCAAAACTGAAAAGTTGTTCACATGTTTAGAAAGCTTTCCTAAAGTCACCTGCTTCGAGTGAAAAAAAATGTCGTCTGCAGGAGGTAAAGACTTTAAAGCCCCTCTCTCTCATTTAGCAGGGATGGCGAAATCAATAATCCGTATTGCCCAGCTTGTCCAAAAGCCTTAACGGACAATTGTATTTTCACTGGAGCTTACTATATACCAATTATGCGGACACGTGTATAAAGAGATTTGGCACTAGCGGACAAGTTGATCAAAATCAGATATTACCAGCCCTGTTTTTTTTTTTTCATATCCTGAAATCTTGTTGAAAATGATGTAAGTCCCAAATGATAAGCCAACGATTAACCTTTTACCAAACGCCACATTTTTGACGGTCCTAAATTGAAAGAGTTTGCAGACGATATATCAAAATTTGATGAAATCGAAAGTAATCTTCGGATAGGGTAAAACACATAATGGGAAAAGGGGAAATTGTTCGTACAGAGCAATTTCCTCTTTTCCCACAATTTTTACCAGAGTCTTATGCAACCGACTGGTCAAAAGTTGTTATTGTTTGCTAATGGGTTTAGCATGTTAAAACTTCTGCTTTTATGGATATTTATCTAGTTAAGCATGTAAGAACATTTTTTTTCTAATAGATAACAAGCTAATCAAAACTGAAACCTGTGAATCATTGTTCGAGTATATAACCCGTGAACAAGGAGCAGTATGACATCATCCTTTGTTTTATCCGGGATGTCCGCACTCATTAGTATAGTCAGTGTGGTTACCGGAGTATTTAACTCATTAGTACATTGCTGATACGCACTTTTATGCACCTGTATCAGGTGTGTTAATTAAAACTGATTATAATGTAATTAGTAATAATTTGTTGTGTTATTCAGTTCTGGTTTACGGGTAGATAGACCATTTCGTTGTTGATAAGCTTTTAACCCATTCCCCTGTATGGGAATGTTTGACTTATTTAAATTTCAAACTCCAGGCAACAGTAGACGACAAAACTAAAATGAAAACAATTTCCATTCGTTATGATATTTGTTAGGAACCAATGTAACAAAATGGTTAATTGCTCATTAGGAGTAATTTATGTCCTTGTCACAGTGGTTTCTAAAGTCCTCTGCTGCAGATACGTCGTCAGATAACAGTAGAAAATATTATATCGAGTAGATTAAAAGCACTCGCATGTGCATACAGTAAGACCTCTAGAGCAAAGCGATTAATTACTTCATTGACACTTTGCTGTACGTTATTTCGAAAGAAAGCATTAGAAATTATTGGAACAAAAGAAGCAATTGCACATCTTAAGCGTTAAAAACTGTTTTTCACGTTGATATCTTTTTGTTTAATGAATATAGAGATGTAATATATGTTATGGCCAGATTATAGTCATTACAAAGATGCTGTACGGATGATAATTGTCTCTGACTGGCCTATAACCTCAAACGTTAGTGAATCAGTGATACTGAGTTTGTTGGTGTTCCGACCCATCTCATACCATATATCAACACCCGGCAGAAGACAGACTTTCTAACCCTAGCGCTGGAACCGACTTCATTTAGCTAACTGGCGGCTGGCCTGTGATCTAACCTGTTTGCTACTCTGAGTATCTTTCCCCATCAAAATTAAGCAGATAATTAAGGTTTTGGTAAGCATACGACACATAAAATCAATTTTAGAGAATTACCCAGCATTCTAAGGGTTAACAACAACACAAGTCCGTGGGGACACTGTTGGTTAAAATTGAACTCGGATGATCCAAGCTGTTATTGTTTACAATGAAATATCTACGTCTGGATCATTCGAATAAGTTTAATCTATGTGATGTTGAAAAAAGCTACTAAGATTGAATAGACTGTATTGTTTGATCTTAATAAATGTACATAGTGCTTTATCTAATCAGAGGGGCATTGCGCGTACGCCCCTTTACTATAAACGTTGGGTAATCGAGTGAAGCTTGCAAAGAGTTGTTTGATTTCCTGCAATCAAAAAGATTACAATATTACTGGAATTACGTTCCAATTGTTTTACAGAGGAATTGCATTCATTGAAGAGTCAGCTTGCGGTGTGGGGAATCGGGTTTTATTGTCTTAGCCAAACCATAAAATAGGCAGATATACTCATACGATCGGGGGTATTTGGGTGCATGGAGCTTTTTTATACTAGCATCTCTTATGGAACGTCTAGCCTAATCGTTTACAATCATTCCTAATCAAAATTTATATCGGCATTAGATGCGTTATTTGAATGCGTTATTTTGGATTTACTTTATTGATTATGCATTAAGCTAAATGATTCATATTATACTAGTATGACACATCTGATGCAGAAATCTTAGGAAATCACCGTGATTTGGGGAAAATGGTTTATTCAAGGAAAAATTGCTTTCCTTACCATGTTTGGTATCAAATATTTCAAAAATAGTTCTTATCTTCATCCTAGTTTTGTCTTCTGTTGCTCCATTCAATTTGGACCAATAACAAACACCAATAAAGAATGGCTTGAAACATATCAATTACATTTAAGTCACTTTGACTCTATCTTTTATTTGACATGTAAAACTCGTAACACACTTACAGAGAACGCATACATTGATGTTCAAAAGAAGAAATTACCCAATATTAGTATTTTTATTTTCTCTTAAAAAAATCTACCCAATTGCACAAAAGGTTTTCATTCAAACAATAAAAAGATCAGATATTATATCATATTTATCCATCAGTTACACAATCACATACGAAGGAATGTGCAAATACGGGTGTTACGTGAGCAATGTTAACTTCCCTAAAAGTCCCAAGTCTTTAGCAGTCGACACGAGATATCTCATGGTTGCTTGAATGCGGAATTAAAGGGGTGATAATGAATGTATTATAGACAAAAACGTCACACAATGTGTATTACTTCCCTTGTTCCTTAGCGTTGTGAATGGCATCCTTAAATGGTTTAGGCTTATTTCATATTTACCTGTGTCACAAACTGAAGGGCAAGACAATGTAATACGACAAACCATTTGGCTTCATGACATTTGGTAGAATAAAACGTAAACTGTTCGAAAAAGAATGACATGATCGTGCGAGTATTCTATCCTTATTTAATGTTAATTCCAAAAGGTATCTGAATAAAGGTGTGTATATTCTTAAAAAAATACGATCAACGAATAAAATGTTTAAACGAAAGTATCACCTTCTTTCCGACGTATAAGGCAGTCGATATGTCATGAGTTATAAATCTTTCATCACGTATGAACAATTTACAAGAGAAAGCATTCATGGGCTTGTGAAGACTTATGTGTAGTACCGGTGAAAAAATACCAGGATAATCCATTGCTGCGCCGAAATTACACTGCCCCTCTCCGCGTGTGTTCAAATCTTGGTGACAGTATGTGGATTTTCATGAGAGGCAGTCTCCCGACTGACTTACATAATGCCGAATGCTCTGCCCGGCTTGACCAGCCCTTATGGGCAATTGAGTGTGGGATCTTCCATCATAAAGAGTCGGCCATCGCAAAATAGCTGAAATAATGTTGACGAGATATAAAACCCATAAAAATACTAAATTACTGTTGCGCCGACTGCCGCAATATGAATGGACTATTGTTGAAAACGGCACCAGATCACCATCCAATCTATCTGATAGTTCCGGGTTTGGCTGTTTTAGGGCTCTTTATCAAGATCACCTTGTATGTGTGATAGGACTATCACCAAATCGGATGTGTTCTTCATTATTGGAGAAAACTTTGAATGGCGTGATATTGTTATCTGTTTGATATTGCACGTTTTCTATCTTTCTTGTATTTGATTGGTCGGTATCTCTTTAGGGTCTTAATGTCTAAACATTAACCCGGATTAGAATTTTCGTAAATCTGAACGATTGGTTTACACATGCGAGGGGTTTTTACCGAATTTAACTTTTACTTTATGATAGCTTTATTTCCGCAAACGTCGCAGAAGTCGTTAGAAACCTATGAAACAAAAGGATAAATGGCTCCTGATGAGCAAGTTATCCTTTTGTCACATATGTTTCTGTTAAGTATTATAGATAAAATATATGTGTTTCCTTGCTTATCATATTGCCTACGTTTGCTTTTAATTTGGACCGGTCATGATATCTCAGTTAAGGAATTATGTTGATATAAAGACCTGACTTATATGTTCTTTCCGCACAGAGCAAAATGAACTATGCCTTTGGTTTCATGCATGACCTCATTATTCAAGTGCATATCTACATAACGTTCAAACAACCGACCCGTATCAAACCTCTCTAGTAAAACGCTTTAACCGCATAGTGTGTAATTGACTGGTGAACTTTTGCGCTATTTGCCGACTGTTCAAAATAGATAGTTTAAGGCAATAGTAGACCACATAAAATGTTACTTTTATGGTGGAGAAGTGGATAAATAATTGCGACAAAAGACAAAATTGCTCATTATCAAACGATTTCCAATGAATGATGGGGAAACCACATGAGGTGTTGAACTTATTAAATTTGAAAGCGGTCGTGCCAGGTTTGATCCCCAAACGCAGCAAAGTATCTCATTGGGCGTGGTGCTATTTTCTTGCCTATCAAAGGTAAAATACCGACGACGCACGATTGAGTGAATTATCGATGAGATATAACAACTATATTAGAATCAGCGTCATATACCAAGACATTGATAGTTATGAATAAAAGTGGGCGACATTGGTACAGTGGGAGAGCATCAACTTCATGTACCGAGGGTCCCGGGTTCGAATTCCTTGTTAGGCGAGGGCTCAGTTGCCGGGATAAGCACCGATGTAGGTGGTCGGACTTCGCGGTTCGTTTACCCGTCACGGCGCGATCTCGTATAATGAAATAACGTAAAACCGCAGGCTTAACGAGACTTTGCGAGACTGAACCAATGCATACCACGAAGCGCCAAACTGCTGCATATTGTTGTGAAAGATGATAGAAGGGTCAATAAGTGCACTGTATGATGTCAATGTGGTAGAATGATTAAGGGGTTCTAGTCTACGGAAAACGATCCCGTATTGCACCTCCAGGGAAATGGGGCTTTGTCGAGATATCGAGAGTTCAGTGTAAGGCTATAGTAAGTGTTCCACGTTTGTGAAGCTCTTACTATCGTATTGCACTTCTCTCGCGTTTTACGATTTGATCATAGTTTTACAAGTGCGAATTCAAGGTTACTAGATTGTGGTTGGCTAATGTGAGGCTATGTAACAACCGGAAGTGCATTGAAACAGGTTTTATATGTTTATTGCTAAACTGGTTGAAATTGAAATTACGGTTGGCATGCTCAACCAGTTCTGCAATAACAGATATTGCAAAAAAGCTACATTCGCCTACGCCAGCAACAGGTTCTGCTAGATGATTTGTCACTATTCGATTCGGTCAAATATTGGCCAATCAGAAACCATAATCATTTAGGCATTCAAGGGGAAATTATGTTTTCGAAATGCCTTGTGTGAAACATGGCTGTTATAAATCTTGAGCAGGTAAGACTTTGAAAGCGAGTCAAAAGTTCGAGACCCCATACAGAGCTTTTTATTACTATTTACGACGAAAAATGAGCGCGCACCGACATGATTTATTAACCACTGTTCTTCTATGTCCATGTAGAGAAGCAGTCACTGTAGTTTTCGGACGAAAAGAGTGGATAACTGATTATGGAAATACAAGGCTAGGAAAGCTAAAATGCCCTTCGTATATATATATTACATTCTTATTCGATTCACCTGATCTATGATCACCACAATGGTGAAACATAATCGATATGTCTACATGCATTCATTAATCACATGGCAATAACAGTAATTTACTAACTTCTTGAGCGAATTCGCATTTGTCATAAAGATATCGAATTTCGTCTGCAAAAAAAAGGTCACCAAAGTCGTTTGTACGTATAAGTAGATGAAGAGAAACAGGGATGATTGATCATTCAAGATTATCGGCAAGATTTGAAACGCAATCAAATTACACGAAAAATATGGTTCCTTTATTGGACAAATATCCACACACATATTATACTTTAACAACTGGTGCATTTTGTCCAAAGGAAGCAGCTTTCAATAGCCATTGGTATATGGGATTCCTCATTCAAAGATTCCTTTTATCATTTACGATTGAAATTGTACCGTGATAAACCCAATCATATTGATATACGGCGTTTTTATTTAAAAAAATAAAGTACCTTTGATGGCTGAAATTCCAAAAGCTCGCGTATGATTCACCATAATGAGGGGTTTGTACTCTTTTGGAACTTAGCGACTATTCCTATGTGTAGACCATTGTTCGTTCGGTTTGATTCTCTTTCAAACTTAAGCACCTCCCGCTTTGTGCATACGCTGTTCATTTCGATGGATACACTTTACCACTGAAGGAAAAATAGAGGATTATCCAAAATATCAATTAACAGCAAGCTTTTGAAAATGAAGGAAGCACGGTGGTCTACCCGCTTTTGAGATTTAACAATGGTATTTGGTGTTGCTGTAACACAAAGACGTTTTGGAAAGAAAGAACAGTTTCTTTATTGGATCCTTCAACCACATCAATCAAGTTTAAAAAAGTGGGGTTGGGTTTCCTGTGGTTTCGCTATAAATATGGGATCCATCGAAATTGGATGGTTTTGTGAGTCCTTTCAATGGTAGTAGACTTGTTTTAAACTGTTAATGTTTAATTCTTTATTTTAAATTTTAACTCTAATTTAGAAATAAATGCTCTTCACGGTTATAAAATCCGGACAGTCGTTCACTTTCTTAAGTCTTGCATTGAACCTTCGATAAATGCCTACCATTTATATGACAATTATATGTTGCCGTCAAATAACGAAGGAAGGCAAACATCAGTGCTCCCTTTTGGGTAGTCTTTTTCTTACTTTATTTTTGCGAAGTAACTAAATTCGTTAACATACAAGAATTGCATACTGACATTTATCCTGATAGCGCGCACTTCTAGAATATAACAGTAACGTGTCTTCTATCGTCTATTTCGATTGAAGGTTAAGGATAAAATACCCTTGCAAGGTTATGTATACTTAAGACGAACGTACTATCGTAATATTGGATTCATTGCATGGAATGCTGGTCAATGCATTTCAAATGTGAAAAGAGAAATTTGATATGTCAAGCATTGCCACTAGAAAAACCAACTGAAGGTTAGACAAAAACGAAGAACACCGTTAACTTTAATCTGCGAAACACCGGTATATAATTGAAATGAAAAAAGAAATACGAAAGAAGCGATAAAAAACTAGCACCAGAAAGCAAATATAAAGGAACAATTAAAAACGAAAGTGAATAGATGTGCGCGAATACATTGTTGGTGACATCTATAATGATTATTCATCCTTTTTGATAAAGCGTTAAAGCGAGTGATATCATGTTTCCTATGACGTTGTTAGACCTTTTTCTCTTTTACACATCGATTTGAGACATATGCATCTAACAACTTTAGAAACCACCGTAACTAAAACATAAATTATTCAAAATGAGCATTATATCCTTCTATTACAATTATTCCTTCCCATTCCAAAAAGGTAAATCTTAATTCAATTGTTATTTTCTGTCATCTGCTTTAATTAGGACTAGCCATTGAGTCTAATATGGGGTAATGTGTTATAAGATGTAAGATTTCCCGTTAACAACCCAATTGTATACATTCGTATGGAGTGGTATCACTGATTGTTTAGTTGAGTCACACGGAAGTTAGTTTTTTGTACGGCTTTATTTTACATCCCGAATAAGAACACCTGCTTACAAAATTTGGTTTTGATTTCTGTTGTTCTACGTACATGACACTCGTTATTAAATGTTTATTTAACATTCCCGCAATTTTAAGCAAGATTAAACTTCATAATTTTATAGAATTTATTCATAATTATATCTATTGTCAGCCGTTAATTGTGAATGATTAAGATAAAGTACACAGTTCTCCTTAATTCAAAGTTCTCTATATCGAGATTTTTAACGGTCCAAGTTGAAGTCAAAGCCACTTGTTAATAGTGTATCATGATTCTTGCATGAATGTGATAACACAATTTGTGTGTAGAGGAAGAGAATGATTGTTAAGAGCCGATTCTTCTTTTGCCAAAATCATTTCTTAAGTCGTCTGTTACAAAAACATGTAGAGGACTAGATACTATCTAGCTTTGGAAGGCTTAAATCGTAAAGAGGATATTTGTAATTTTCGACGTAAGATCGAATTATGTCATTGGATCACCTCTTGAGCTATATTTTCACGTGTAGTGAAGCACAAAGAACATGTTTTTGGTGAAAAGAGGAAAGGGTGTTAGTGTCATATGATATCTCTATGTGATAATATCTCAATCTCGAAAACTGGTTTGTTGGACTTGGGTTTTCTGCCGGCGGAAAGAATACTTTACTCATTTCATATTTCTTATCATAACTACACACGATTGACTTCAAGCTACTGACTGCTTTTCCACACAATAAAATTTGAGCAGACTTGATTAGAGAAGAGTAAATTGTGTATCATTGACTCATTAAACGTCTAAGAAAATTGCCACTGATCAATTGAACCTCACACTATATGAACTTTCCAGGTGTAATTATATCCCCCATTATCCGGAGTATCAGAGAAGCCATTAGAACAAATGCAACTCCGATTGATAAGCATTCAAATTATCGTGAAAAAAGAGGATAGGCTCCTCCTGAAACAATTCCAATACTTTATAATGAAAATGCAATACTAAGTAAGTGACGTCTGCTATACTTCATCAGGAAGTTAACTAATAGTTAGTAAGAAAAAGCAGTCGATGTAATGTGAAACTAAGCTACTAATATGTGAAATTGAAAAGAAAAATTCACCAACATCTTTTTCTAATATTACTGTATTCAAAAATAAATGTTCTGCATCAGATACGGTATTTAGACCAATACTTAAAAGGGAAAAGGTTTAATGAGCGAGAGTTTTATTTGTTTTTAAATCTTGCGTAACTAAAGAGATAAGATACATTACGCGTTTGACCTTTTAAGTGTGTATGACCTAATGATACATTGACCCAATAAGGCATTCGCTGATTTGAAAATAACGTTAATCATCACTTCAACACATGAATCAAGTTTCTACTTTGAAATGAATAAAAAAAAATATCTCCCCTCAATATATTTGGATATATTTTTTTTTCACTTTTTACGCTATTCGATATCGTGGGAGATATACAGTTGAAAGCCATTGTGTAACACAAAACCTTAAGTGTAAAACCCATTTCCCTTTTTGAAGATTTAAAACCGGGTTATAGTAGTATATTAAATGACGGAAGCAGTTTCCGTTTTGATTTCGTGACTCATACAAATCGAGCGAACTCTTTCGGTAAAGTCCCTTGTAAGATAAATCGTCACAATTGACTAAAACGGCAGATAACACTAACCTGTGCACAAAATGACAGCAGGTCGTGAAATAAGAGGATTCTCAGACGATGATAGTGAATACGAGTCCACGGTTGTAGGTAGGCATCTTTGACTATCTCGGCGTGTTTTGGAGAAGAAAAAAAACATTTAGGAAATAATTTTCTTAAACTTGCTTGTTCACAGATGTGCAGAAATTTGCATATTAAGATTTAAATTCCTTTAAACTGTATAGCAGATGTACTGATGTATAATACTTAATGAAGAACAACCATTGGAAAAAATAGCTCGTGTTTAAGTACTTAAAGCCTGTTTACACTGATTACTCATTTATTCAGATCGAAAAGCGTTGCAACGGATTGAAAACCAATTGCATAATTATGGTTTTTACATACTCCGATATATTCAAACATTTTGAATGAATATTGCGGTCAGCAACTATACATGTATTTCTTTAAATATAATACCGAAATACGAAAAATCACATTTTTCCAACGATTTTTAATTTTGACTTGCAAGTTATCTCATTTGCGAACATGAATCTTTAAAGTGTCTGAATGTAGGAAAGCATACCCGTGTGTCATTTCAGGAGCTTTATCCAGCAGAATGTTAAATCGCTCAATAAGTTTGCGTAGATGTCCGAAATACATTTCGACATCCTTGCAAACTCAATGAGCGGTTGCATAAAAGGGGATCGAAGCTTTTGACCCCGCTGCGGTATGATTATAATGCTGAACAAGCCGCAATAAAATTCTCCGTAATTGTGCGACCAAAAAAACTGCTTGATCATTACATGGTTGGTAAAAAAACATTTTTAACAGTTAATAACGTACTACGAAACGTACACTGTTTTATCTGACCCTTTCCCAAACAACAAATTCTCGACTGTCAAAACATTGAAAGAGTTCGCAGACGACATTTCAAAATGTGACGAAATCGTAAAATAAGCGTCAGATAGAGCAGAAAACAATGTTGGAAAAAAAAAATGCAATTTCTCCTTTTCCCATGGCACGATGTTTTCTAAAGTCGTATGCAACAAAGTGGTCGAATGTCGTTATTGTTTGGGAAAGGGTTACTACAGGAATGAACGATTTATCAATCGTATTGCACCAAGGCATTGATCGATACTATGTTTGCAAGATGGACTGATTCGGATTACTCAGTGCTAAAGTAAATGATTTAGTGTAGTATTGTATCGGGTTTAACCGATAAGAACCACGTTAAGATGTAACTTAATGGTAACATCTTTCTGACCAGATGCATGTAGTTAATGTAACTTTTGGAGGACTGTGGTCCAGGGGTAAAGCGTCGGTTTCTGGACACGAGGGTCGTGGGTTCGAATCCCGTGAAAA
Source organism: Cerastoderma edule (assembly GCA_947846245.1). NCBI lineage: Eukaryota > Metazoa > Mollusca > Bivalvia > Cardiida > Cardiidae > Cerastoderma > Cerastoderma edule. Next base: position 3,935,789 of record OX401419.1, on the reverse strand, counting down.
GCGGGATTTGCCTTGCGAGTTTTCATTAATCCACATTCGGCGCGATTACTGGTTATGTATCTCGGAAGCAGAATCGAGAGTGGTTGATCTAAGTTGTAAGACCTTGTTTCACAATAGATGTAAAATGAATAGTTTTAACATATACAATGCAACATGATACTCTAATAGGGTAATAACGCTTTTGGAAAAGTATTTCGAACAAGTCATTGCGACAGATGTCTTTGTAATCTTTCCCGAATATTAACTAGTAGTTATAGGCCAGTAAATAAGAGCATTGTTAATTGCTCTATACAATGTTACATTTGCCATGAACGAGGATCAAACCTGGACGAAGGCATTATATCTTGAACCTGTCACTAAAGCTCTCCAGATCTTAGTAAATTAACATGGCATAGTAATTTTGATTCTGTGTTTGGTTGGCTCGAATTTAAAAAAAAATCCCCTTAAAAGACTCGCATATCAACAGCAGGTGAAATACCGCGATGAAAACCATAATCATTTACCGAAAATGATAATGCAGGGAAATGTTAAACCCCCTTACTCAATGCTACTTAACCATGTCGGGTCCATTACATGAGACTGTAGAAAGCACTGTGACAAAGGATATATAACTCATAATGGCACTTGTATGTCTACCCTTTTGTCACGATGGTTCTAAGTATATTACTTGTTGCTACCAATACCAAAAGTCAAAATCTCTTGTAATCTATGCCATCTGATGTTGCTTTAAAGACGTCAAATCCTGTATGGGGGTATGGGTAAACGGCATTCCACGACAGAATTACATTTCAAGGGGTTGCCCCTTAAAGTTTCCCTTCTAGCTAATCAATCAGCGATAGGCAATTTGATAACAGAAAGTGTCATTGTTACACCAATTCGAAACCAACCGAGCACAATTTATGGTTGTTGACAGCGTCATGCACATATGAGCCTAGTAGAGGCCTTAAACAAGTATTAAGTAAGATATAATATATAAGAACTTGTTTATAAATCGATAAGATTAACCTTTAACAACACAATAAGTTTCATGGAGGATATTCCATCGTATTTCTATGAAGAGAGTGGAATAATGCACGAGTGCGCGTCGGTTTACGCGTAAGAAACTAGTAAGCGGAGCTAATGAATGGTTACGCGCAAACCGAAACACACGAGTGGAATAAAGAAGAAATTAAGAAATCGTTAATCATCTGTAAAATGTGATTAATTTTTTCACCCACAGAGAAAATCAAGTAAATGGTCGTCAAAAAATGTAAAACAAAGACATTCTTCATGACGTGAACATCCTCATTTTGAACTGTATCGCTGTGAATCGTTCTGTTGTATCTCGGCTCACCTTTAATAGTAGGATTTGCTTGAAGTTAGTTCAGAATGATGGAATACAAACGAAAGATTCAACACTTAGCTTGGCCTATGATATCGTTGCAAACTGAAGAATGAGATGGTATATTCATCTTATTCAACTTAACAGTTTCGTTTAAAAGAGAGTTCATCGGTGACTAACTGTACACAAAACAAGTGAAACAATGTCAGTAGGATGAATAGGTGAAATGGCTGCCGAAAGATTAATGATTTTCGGCTGGAAACAGCCTAGAATTCTTTCCAAATTATTTCAAAGGCAAGAAAACACCAAACAATTGTCCTCATTGTATTTGGTAAAGAAAGAATGTGATAACTACAGTGGAATATGGTTGGCTATTTCCCAAGTAATAACTATTACACACTTATTTATCTATAAAGTATCTAATTTGGAACGATTTCCTTTTGAGTATTTTTGAAGATTACCCAAATGACTCAAGAATCTATTTTAAGGACACCGTTTCAAACGGGTAGCAAACTTAACCTAATTACTTCCTTATTAGTCTAAATGGAAACATCTTGACGGCGGCATATCCCATCGATATGAATTGGATGACTGTTCTCTGAAAGGATAGAAAATTCAAAATATTGTTGAAAATGTGAGAGAATGGCTATTCGAAGAGTTTCTTCTTTTGCGTCAATCATTTTCTAAATTCACAACTTGGTAGAACAAAAATTGATTGTTGATCGTCATATGACAGTTCTGGCTAAAAATTGTGAAATTTCCAAAGTAAGGATAGTTGCTCTACACCTTGATGAATCGTGAAACGTGAGAGTAAGTCTGTCTTTGGACACGAGGGTTGTGGATTGGAATCCCATGACCAAATCGGTCAACCTTGCGATATTTCGTTCCCTGTCGACGATTTAAACCGCTTACGAGCAAATGATCAATGGACAATCAAATGAAAATACTGCACTTATAGGTGACCGACCATGTAGTCGAGTGTTTAATTTTCATCTATGATAAAATCGAAATGGTTGAATGATAACAGATAACGAAAATAACATAGGTACTAAGGTAGAAGAAGGATAGATATCCTTTAAAGATATTCTTTTGTTTAATCGAAGATGAACTAGATTATCTAAAGGGAGGCAGGTTCGAAAAAAAAACCAGCGCCGGGTGTATTGTCTTAAGGTATACATGTAATACAACTTATATATCCAAATTTTTATCTCCAATTAATCTCTTTTCAGACCAGTTTACCTTTGAAACACACCCGAAAGAGTTCATCATGACGGAGGGACTTCAAATCAGCGCATCCGAGTCTGAACACAGCAACCCGTATCTCGAGATCGTCGCAAACAGCACCAGAACCAGCAACGGTCACGTGACAAATACTCGCTTCACGAACGGGTACCATAACCCGAACGGCGGCCATTTTTATCGGAGTTTCAGCGAGACTCAGGCCGGTTCCCCAGCCGATCGCAAGACGTTTTCGCGCTGCGGTCTTTATATCATTGGATTTGTGGTGGCTGTATCCCTGTTATTCGCGGTGACTTCTATAGGCCTTATCACGGTACTCTGGTTCAAATGTGCGGAGCTGGAAACCCGTCTATCCAGCGCCAAGGTTTCCTACACGGCTGGACTTGCGGAACCAAACGTTTGTTTACCGTGTGATGATCTTGTGCAGGGTCCATTCGACGAGGACAACCAGCAATTAAAAACATTGATACAAACAATGGATAAAGGCACAATGACGTGTTGTGCTAAAACCTCTGCTCAGATTTCCACTTTATTAGATTTGGTGAGTATACATGCCCTTTGTTGTATATGTAGTAGGGGTCTCGATTTACAAGGTTTAGTGAAGTGTGTCGGATAGCTCAGTCGGAAGATCAATCGCACGGTTTACCGAGGTCCTTCATTCGAGTCCCGGTCTGGCTGCATGTTTTTCGTACCTTGGTAACATTGGCACCTAATAAGGGATCATACTGATAAATAATTCAGATTCGTTCCACAGACGAATGTTGTTCCCAGGAAGTTCACGACGAGTTTCTATTGTGTGTGGGAGTATGTAGAAGGGGTCTCGATTTACAAGGTAGAGTTGAATGTATAAGCGGGTGGGATAGCACAGTCGGTAGAGGTTCCGGGTACAAGTGCCGCTTTGGCTACATGTTTCTCTTCACTTTGGTAACATATACAGCATTCTTTCATCGTAAATTTCCTAAAAATTTCACAGACAACATTCATATTTATTCTTCACATATGGTCCGTTATTAACAGCCGCAGCAGAATGTTAGGAAATCAATATAACAAAAAGAAACACAATGTTTTGCAAGCAATGTCTTTGTTGGTCACGGCGGTTTAACCTTCCGTAACTAGTAAAACTACCAATAATGAATCGTGAAACATCAATGATTATGTCTGAAAAACATTGAGACGTACAAGATACCTTTCCCAATTCATAATAAGCCGGATATCGACAAATAACAGAAACAATCCCCAATTACATATAGCATTTTAATTAAACAATAAACATTGTTTTAACGTATCTTTTATTCCAGTTTGTAAACAGAAAACAGCTTTCACAGTGCAATTTACGTAAGTTAAATTATTTATCATATTCATGGCAGTGGATGATTTACATATTTGATTAAACACTTTAAAATCTTTTGATATGTTTTGGGTCTGATTCGAATTCTATGCGGCAACCCGTGGCTTTTATCAGTCATATACAGTATACCATTTCTGGGTGATATTGGTCAGTAAACGCTAAAAGGTATCATTGCTCGTTACGAATGATTTCTTGTGTTGAAAAACCGGCTGAGCCCTTGGATGATATGTTTATATGAGGGATATAGTTATTATATGAATAAGATTGAGTACATCTTCAATGACTGAGAATCTTTTAACGAATTAGGTGTTTTAACTAAATGATGAAAAGTATACAGCTTGTTATATCAAGCTATCCAATCGCGTTGTTCTACAAATAACCTACACATGCGTTACTGTGTGTGAATATCTCTTTATTCTTTGTTCCTATCATTAAACATGAATTGGCATGTTCAATAAGGCCATTCTTAAATATTTCTTTCAGAGTTATTGAATAATAGTGAGAGTACCGGTAGCGGATGTAATACGAACGTCACAGCTGCACCGGGGGTCCCACCCTCAAGTGACCTACGACCTGCCGCCCATTTACAAGTGGACCCAAAGAAAAAACAGATAGGAGGTAAGTCATGTTTGACTAATTGGCTTATCTAAGCTATACCTGCTTTAAGTTGCAAGACCTTTTAAAGAAGCCTGTGCCAAATATAGAGTAGCAAACAGATTATGAATATTATATTACTTAAGTTATTGACATATTACATATTAACTTAGATGTGGACTTTACGGTGTACATTGTATGTCTTGAAGTCGTTAACAACATTGTGGAAATGCTGCTTGCGTTCTCCAACAACATAATTATGGAACCGTATCCACTAGATAGCATAATAGAGCAATGTGCTTTAAAAAATACATGTGCTATTATTAGGCCAAAAAAATACGGGAATACCCTATCTACCTGAATTTCTATTAATAGTTACATTACGTAATCCCTTTATTAATTTCACAAGGTCACCGACATTTGTTTCTTTGAAAGGACATCGACCCGTAACAAAAAGTCAGCAAATATGTATAAATTAATAATAAAATGCACTGCATATGATGCCATTGAAATAGAGAAAGGACAATGTCTAAAAGAGCAGAACAGGTTATGATTTAAGGGACATGGGTTTGTTTACTGTCATAAAGCATTGATGAAAACGATGTAAATGACAAAGTTCAAAATCACCAATTAAATGTGACAAATACATGGAAACAGCTCAGTACTTAGCAAGTCAAACTCAAGAAACGTCGTTCCTGAGTTCGAGACCTGGCTTAGTCAATATCATTTTTGAAGTTTGACAAAGTCATTATGAAATAATGTTATGCTCCTTTAGTAATAATCGTTCATGTGAAGAAGACAATCATTGCCTTGGAAATACCAGGAGTATCAAGTCGTAAACTAAAATATAGTTATCACTATTAAAAACGTGTAAGCTATGAACCCTGAGCCTATACACATTCAGTCAATATTAGCAGGAAGTACAAGCTTGTACATTGTGTCATTATTCCGTCTTTTCGAAATAATCCAAAATAGACATGTTTAGATTTTCGATGAAAAGTATTACGTCAGACAACTTTTACTCCTTTTGATACGATGTCCGGGTACTTCCCTGTATATTATTACAATTCGTTTACTATGGTTTACGTAATATCGAGGTTTCGAAAATGGGACATGTAAAACCATCGCCAATCATTTGATAGAATGTCGTTGGGTAAACAATCCAATAGCATAAAGTAAATACATGTTTGTCATGCCATATTCTATTGTTTGCTGGCGCTTCTATGTTGAACCAGTCACAAATACCCAAATGGGCGATAAGGTTAACGCTTATCAAAACCCATTACATCTTATACTGCTGGAGCCGACTTCATGCTTATTCAGACTGTTTGAATCCAGGCAAACCGCCAAGTAAATTAGCGACTATCCTGTGATCTATCCTGTCTGCAACTCTGAGTATCTTTCCTCAACAAAATGAAGCAGATATTTGAGGCTTTGGAAAACAAACGACACAATCAATATATTTTAGAAAATTATCCAACATTCTAAGGGTTAACGCTAATCAAAACCAATTTCTAAGATAGTATATATCTGTTTTTCACAATAGGTATTGGCGAGCACCCAATCCGCCATTGGACGGATACGGGAAAAGTGAGCCACCTAGAGGGCGTGAAACTCATCGACGACCGTCTGCGCATACCGGAAACGGGCACCTACTTCCTGTACAGCCAGGTTGGCTTCCTTGTGTTTTACGACAGCGGAATGACGGAACAGACGATCGATCTAGCCAGCCAGGCGCTCTTTCACAAGGTGTACCGTTATAACCCAATCTATCCGAACAAGGGGAGCCAGGAGCTGTTACGCAGCGAGGTGACACAGTGCTGGGAACAACACAAACAGTACGGACGCTATACAAGCTACGTGGGCGCCGCCATTAGACTAAACCGCGGGGACCAGATCTATGTACAGGTGTCGCGCCTGTCCGCCCTGAGCCCAGAGGAGGCCATGACCTATTTTGGGATCTTCAAGGTCAACAGTTAACTTTTATGGGTTGTGTCTGCTTATTAGCGTATTTCCCTTATAGGGTTAATACGTCTGGTCCAAATTGAAAGCAACCACATAAATGAAAAATGTAAAATGATTTGTCTTTGAAATTAGATAGAACTGTTTTATTGAAGCTAACTTTTGATCCATTTTTTCTCAACGACAGAGTCTGTCCAATAATGCGCCAGAATGGCTTTTCCATGAGTGGTTATCGTGTCTGTCAACTGACAAAGAAATCAATGCTAAAGCTTTCGAATTTCGACAAACATTTAAGCTGTTATTCCGAAACGTACTCTCCTTCATTAAAATGAAGTTAATTGTGATATAACACCATATAGAAAGCAACGTTTGTTTTCATGTTTGAAAAACCCAAAGTCTAATTACACTATAGATTTTCGTATTTCGGCATGATTTTCTAGTTCCTTTAAGTAGAAGACGAGCTCCTTAATCAAAACAAAATATGTGTGCCTTTTGTGATACTCACTTCGCAGATCTAAACTGTTTATAGATAGGGGAAATATGAAAAAAAACAGTGGAACCTGAATTAAGCAACCAAAGATAATGTATAAAACAATTGAAAGCTTTAACAGTACCTTTCTAACTCGCACACTGTATTAACACATTGCGAATCATGTAACGTTTTATATATTGGTTAAAGATAATCGCTTAAAAGGTAATCGACTTAAACTGCATATTATTTATTTAACGGAACGAAGTATGTCTGGTGTTTGGCAAGATTTTCACTAGGTGATGCTGCAGACCAAACTAATTCCATCTGCCGAAATTTGCCGAAAAGTGCTATTGGAATAATCTTTTGCAGAAGCTTGCAATCTAAACCACTATATTCAAATGAAGGAGGGAATACTCCTGTTAGTGAAAGCGGTTGTGTCTTTTTTATATTGTGTAAGAATACTTTAGAAGAATAGTATAATATAAGATTTCGCATTTCGATTAAATTTACCGGTCATCCATATTGTGTACATTTTTTTATATTGATGTTTAGGATGATGCGTTGGCCTGTGATAATTACTTCAGTGTTTCTTGAAAGGAAATAAAAAGAACAAAGAAAAGAAAAAACGTGTTTACTTTTTAAAAGCAAATTACCTTTGAGCAGTTTTACTCACAGGGACATTTTCACTAAACCCTAGATGAGACCGAACACCAAGCGAGAGGCCCAAGGAGTCAATAAGCACAAATATCTCGCACGTCGTTTGTGTAATTTGTAAGACAAAGAAGAAACAAGTTGTGAAGGGTTTAACCTATTTCACGAGTGACTGTACTCAATATCACAAATATTCTCCGGATACTTTCCATACTTCAAAACTCTTTCAGTTTTTACAAATCCCACACCCCAAATGGGGGAATTGTGTTTATTACATGCAATAAAGGTTCATGGTCCCGAGTCGTTGTATTCGTTTACAGGTGTCGCGTTGTCTATCATTTAACAAAAGTAATACAGTGCGAGGGGCCTCCGTGGCCTAGTGGTTAGAGTACAGAGCTTGAAATCACATGGCCCCTATTCGCATGGGTTCAAATTTGAGAGGGATATGGATTTTCATGAGAGGCAGTCTCCCGACTGACTTACGGAATGCCGATGGTTCTACCCCCTTGACCAGCCCTTATGGGCAGTTGAGTATGGGGTCTTCCTCCATCATTAAGAGTCGGGCATCGCTACATAACTGAAATAATGTTGATGTGATGTAAAACCCATATATAAAAAAAGAAATACAGTGCGAAATCGCACGAACAGGGGTAAAGGTAAAGGTTATTTTATTATAGTGTCACCCCTATTGAAAGGGCCAGCCAGATTTGGCTTATGAGACAGTTTCACTGATTATTCCAATTACCTCCCAACTTCTATCACTATGCCAGGCGCCTAGCGGATATTAGTCGGTAACCATTACATTTAACTAGCTTGCGGCTCACGAACCGGCCATTTCGGAACAAGTCCCACGAGAAACATTCTCCGGACTAACGCCCCCCCCCCATGAGGCTCGAACCTTCGACCTCCCCGTCCCGAGGCGGACGCCTTCACCACAAGGCCACGGTGACGGATATCGAACTGAAAAAGTTAGATGGTTTTGGAAAGTTATCTTATTTCTTCATTTGAAAATATGTGACCGCTCAGAATAGAAAGTCAACTGTTTCCCACTTTTTCATTTTTTAGGATTCCTCCCATCAAGCCCGCCTTGTGACCGAATGCGGTATTGCAAAGAAGCCTGTGTAGAAGTCAATAAGTATGAGTGATTGCTACGATTCCAAATAAAAATGCCTTGAGAAGGCAATTTTCACGAACAATCATCACAGTATACATGTACAGTGTATTAAACATTACATTCCAAAGTCGTCTGCTAGAGATGGGTCCAAATCCAAGAATTTAACTTGGAAACTTTTTTATTTAAGGGGACCGTCCTTTTCCTAACTCTTAATGGGTTTATACAGATTAGGCTTTACCTTTTACTCGATAACACCATACTTAGACGTACCTGCTGTAGACGCGCTCCTAACGAACATCTTATCTGTTTAGTTTGTCTAATGTTATTATAACAGTCACAGAATCAAATATGAAGGAGTGGGCAAAATGAATTTATATTAAATATATATTTGTATGAATTTTTACATTGCGTCAACATTATTTCAGTTGTGTTGCGATGCCCGACTCTAAATGATAGAGGACGACCCCCATACTCAACTGTCCATAAGGGCTGGTCAGGCCGGGTTGAACCATCGCCATTCCGTATGTCAGTCGGGAGACTACCTCTCACGAAAATCCATTTCCATCGCTGGAAATTGAACCCAAGCAGAGAGCGGCCATGTGATTTCAAGTTCTGTATTCTAACCATTACGCGACATAGGCAAAAGGAGTATTTGTAGACAGAGCACAATAGTCCCACAATCAAAATAAACGTTTGCGGGATTGGTTCATAGAGAGAAAAAGTAACGCAAAGAAAAACACCAAACAAGATTAGATGACATATAGCGTTTAATTACTTTTGTCATTAATATATTGCTTTGGTAGTAACGTAAGAGTATATTAGTTAATATAAACATACAAAAAAGTATTATCTAAACTCTTTAAACACATAGAAACATTTATAACTAAAGACAGTAGTTACAGCTCCCCATACGCAGCCTTATGGCAAATACAAACAGGTCATTTATCTAAACTCTTTCTATATATCTGCATGTCTGAACATAACCTGCTGCAAAATATCTAAGACAAAGCAAGAAAATCCTTAATTGAACAAATTCTACTTTTGTTACTATGGTTTCTTACTATTGGCCACAAAAGAAATCTTATCTTACCCTATATTTGTCTTCTGCTGTATCTTTTTTCAGTGTTGCCCAATAAGAAAACCTAAGCGGAGAAATGGGATCCAGCTTATTTAACCCTTTCCCAAACAATAACTGCATTTGACGACTTTGTTGCATACAACTTTAGAAAACATTGTTGGAAAAGGAGAAATTGTTTGTAACAAGCAATTTTTCCTTTTCCAACAAGGTTTTCTGCTCTTTCTGAAGAATATTGTTCCATTTCATCACATTTTGAAATGTCGTCTGCAAACTTTTTCAATTTGGGACAGTCGAAAAATTGTTGTTTGGGAAAGGGTTAATCACAAGAACTTTAGCATCTGGAGTATCATAATTGAGTAATTCAGATATATAATTCATACCACCACTGTAACAGGCATGACGGAGAAAATCATGAAAGATCACTTTTTGCCAATGAAGATCAATTTTCGTCTATGTTGATTGATAATCCACTCAAATAAAATGATTTGATATAGTTATTGTTCCTAGATCTACTTTGTTTCCTGCCATTCTTTGTTTAGAATAAGTAAACTTCCATATATTAAACATTTATAGAAATACATTGTGTAGGCAGAGACATAGATAACTATGTCTCTGGTGTTAGTAAGGACAATTAAAGCACATGTTCTTCAATGAAATAATACAACAGTCATACAAAAATAATTCTTTAATTCCATATAGAAATAATGTAAACTAACAAATCTATACACTTACACATGTACAATTCTAAATCTTTGAATAATATTTTTTAGGCTTTAAACACTAAAGAAATCTCAACCTGTTTACATGGGGCATAAAAGAGGTTTTTGAGATTCTATATGTAACATAAATGTATTTCAAAATAACAGTACATTGTTTTGCTACATTCACATACAAACTAACAGACTTCTATATTCCTTTATCTTTGATACCATAAGCAATGTGATCTAAAGCTCAGTCTTTGATAGTCATTGCCTGCAAGCAAATCTTCAATCTTCTAATAACTTTCTGTTTAATTAAATAAAACTGTTCAGCAAAATGATCAATGTTCTTGATTTTTTCTCAGATAACTTTGACATGCATTAAACAGATTATAGATAAATGTCTTTCAGAGATCTATGTACAAATCAAATACTTTATTCTGTTTTGCTTAAGTATGCAGGTTATGTTATCTGCAACAACCATCCTGAAGAAAGGAGACAACATATAGCTCTAAGAGTTTCTAAAATAAGCAAGGCATTTCTTCTCATATCGAATTCTATACTAAAAGTCAATTAAGATCCTTAGAGAACACATACATAACTCTAGTCCTATCTAAGGCATCTAAAAGAAAGTTTACACAAACATAATATCAAGCCCAAGTTGAGAACAAATAATATGAGCAATTTTATACTTTGACCCTATGCATTCGTCTTAAAAGAAAACAACAAATTGTTTAATCTTGATTTACCAAAGTCATTGTAACAGTCATTGTAACATGTTACTGTTGACATTTATTCTTTTTCCTATACATAAAAGTTTCAATGCACCTTTTACCAAAGATAACAGACTCTATTCTGACACAAAGTCCTTTATGATAAGTGTTTTTTCTTTCTGTCACAATATAGTTCTATCAAATAACAAAGAAAGTGACAATGACAGCATTGCTGTTTGTCACCACTCAGAAAACTTGCAACAAAAAAATGAAGCTTTTGGATGATACAATTGGGAACTTGAACATTTTGGCGAATTGACTTTGGAATAATATTACATACAAGAAGTCTTTATTATTGATAGATAATTACTCCATTTTGTTTCTAAGGTAGTTTTCAGTGATTTATAGATACATATGTATGACATTTTCTCATAAAACAGGGATATTACAATAATTGGGAAACCTACTTCTGGAATGTTTTGAAGTAAAGATACAAAAAATGTAAATACAACTTTGATATGTAGAATATTTTGTTTGGTTCATGCTTCCTCAAAGCATAACAGTAATACAAGACTTCCCAAATAATTGAATCCCAATTAATGCTGACCATATCTCCAATTTAAACTGACCTAACCATAACCTAAACCTAAACAGAATACTTAAGCTACTATTGTGGAAAAAAGGAGGAACTGCTTGTAAAGAATAATTTCCAAATTGAAAATAAGGGTTTAGTGCACTATAATAAGAACCCCTTACAATAGTCAAGAACTTACTACAGTCTTGCAATGAACCTTCCGAATGTTAATATCTTTCTCAAAATTTTAATATTACCTACTGATTTTTTATTAATTTCTATATGAGTTTAACATCGCCTCAACATTATTTCAGTTATGTTGCGATGCAAGAGTCTAAATGATTGAAGAATTTAAGACCCCATATTTAACAGCCCATAACAGCACTGATCTTTTAAGTTTGAATTAATTCAATATCTTCTGATCATCCACATTTTAAGTCATGTTCACAGTTTGTCCATGGGTACTGTCTCGTTTACAGCTGTTCTCGCCATTGGCCATACACCATTCTAGGCTGGGGGGCGACAACGGGGGCACCGCTGCCCTGACTTCTGTGACTGCCATAACTTCCCATTGAGTACGAAACATCGTTAAGGACGTGTTCAAGCTCATCCTGTGTGTCGCAGATGTGAATGTGGAACGGGGATCCAGGCACGTCGACACCCGACCATTTGATGCTGATGATGTAAAGCCCGCACTCCATGGGGTCGTAGCGGCAGAGGATTGTTCGATCGCGTTGGCTGTCTCGATACATTTCTACTTGGAAGCCACCTGTAAAAGAACAGAAAAAAAAAGAGTCTTAAAGTGTTTGAAGCATAACATTTTTGATATAATACAGGTCTTTTGGACTACCAATAATAGTATTGGATAAAAGCCACCAAGATATTATCATATAACCATCCAGACTAATTTCTACATTCTTTTACCAGAGACCAAATTTCCTCAGTCTGGGTAAGCATCAGCAAAACATATTTTAAAAGATATCTGTAATAGGCTTGTAGAAAATACAAAAAAAGGAAATGCATTACAACTTATTGTATTTTTCAATAGAAAAAAAAGACCTGTTTACTTGTTTAGTAAAACGGTACCACAGGGCACTAAGTTACAAATTTTGTACATCAAGTTACCTTTAGGTCCCCTGATTCTGACCGTGAGTTGTCCTGCGCCAGCACCCCGAGTCTCCACAATAAACCTGCTCATGAACGTTGCTAGGATACCATGCTCCACTCCTGGTCCAGATACTCTGACCTTACTGGCATCTGGCTGTTGTGTGACCTTGAAGACGAACGGGCTATCTGTAATGTGAAAAAGAATATAGGGTTAATTACACAGGATATCAAGGCCTAAGGAGTGTCTGTGATGTAAAATAGAATCTAATTATTTGAGTTAACAATTGTGATCTGTTTTCCAAACTTCTATAATGGAGAATGGGATAATACTATTTTTGTTCAGGACAGACATAAAATGTTACAAAGCAATAAAATCATGCAATTAACTTTTAAGCCAACATGATGCTTTCTACTTGAATAATTTAAAGTTGGAAACCTTTATTGCGTTACTTTAAAACAAATATATACAGATGCTTATTTCACTTTTGATGATCAACACATTTCAAGATTGATGGTTAAGACATCTGTTGAACAAATATGACATGTATAAATCAAAATATAAACGTCTCGGGTTTCGGATCAATCAATTTCCTCGACGCCATTATATTTATATATACAATAGTTAAATGACTGTTCTTTGTATATAGACTATTTACATTGTATTAAGTGACTTATAGGCCTATGAGGCCGGGTGTAATTATAATCATTTTGTTACAACTGTATATTACTTGAACACATGTCACTATAATAAACAATTTACTTTCTTACTTTTTTTTAATTCATCCTTGAACAATCAATTTGAATTGGCAAACTTTGATAACTCTGTACCATAAGAGTTAAGAAACCGTTGCAACAAAAGAGAAAATTTCCAATGAGTACTTTCTACTTTTTTAACAATGTTTTTCTCCTCATATCATGAAGAAAAAACACTCTTTTCAAATTCTATAATTATCATCGGCAGTTGCCTTTATTTGGTATCTGTCAAAACATCTCATAAGTGATCAATTGAGAATTTCTAATATTCTAAACTCCAAACAAAATGTGTTCAAGGAAAAACTTTTGCCCCTTTAAAAACCTTTTGGATTCAAAAGACCTAATCTCGAGGGAAATGCCATGATGAACGCTCCCTAATCATTCAACCAGAGAACATAAAACCAAACTATAAATAAAGAGTGCCTACTTTGAACATGTTCCCCGCCATATTTGATCTGCATGACATGTCGCCCTGGTTCCTGGGGTCTGACACCCAGCCTGAATGTTCCATCTTGATTGTCCTGTAGTTCACAGTAGGCTACCTGGTGGGGTCCCATACAGTAGGCTGTTAGTTCACCTGCAGGAGAAAATGTTTCTTGGTGTAAGGTAGAGTGGTTTTGGCATGAACATTGTTCACATTTTGTTTTGAATATTTCTCATAGAATGAAGGACCAATACAAAACTACAGTTAGTCCTTCACAAAAGACGTTCATTCATATAAAAAAACACTAAAGATTGTCATAAGGGCTAAAATTAAATTTTCTTCATTTGCCAATGTAGGGCACAATGTTGTAAAATGACAATTTCTTCATGAATAACTCAAAGATTAAAGTAGTTGCAGTTATAGATTTCATTTGGAGAAAGCATTTCAAATTGAAAAAGGCAATTCTAGACCAATAGAGAAAAGGACTGGTTGGGTTCGAAAGAACTCTGTAGTAAAACCGAAAGATTGTTGAAACAAGGATTAAACCACAAAAAACCTCATCCATGATATGCCCATTATTGTTCCAAATAAAGAAATAAGGTTTTAAAAAAAAAAGAATAATGATAATGCCAAATAACTACATAACTACCTGGTCCTGCCTTTCTGGTATCAATTTGGACAGACATCTCGTGTCCCAGCATACCACCACGGAGCCCATCGCCCGATACCACTACCCTATTGGGATAGAATGCACCCATGATGTTAACCTTGTAGGGGGAGCCACGGAGCTGTCGCCCGTTCCATGTGATATGGAGAAGGTAAGCCCCTGGGATGGTGGGGACGTAAGTACAGCGGAATTTCCCGTTGCCAACGGATACGGTCTTCACATTGACCTCAGCTCTGACCCCTGATAGGACCACATCAGGTGTTCCTGGTGAAAATGGACAATGTATCATATAGGGTTAACTAAATCCAATACCTGTCAGTGGAGAGGAACACATCTGAACATTGTTAAAGAAATAGGGTACTCAGTTACATGCTTTATTGTATTTAACAATTTATATACTCTTTCCAAGCTATATAATGCTTTCGAACATGAACATTGTTGATAAGTGAGGAGACATCAAAATTATAAATAATTGATATCAAATCACAATTAAATCGTATAGTATTAACATCATCAAACATCAAGACAAATATTGGTCAAGCTAGCTCTCAAACTTTGGACCCTTGTATTTCAAATTGGACCGCACTACCAAAATAGTTAATTAGGCATGGTAGTGATAGAAATGAAGGTTCGTTTAACCCTTTCCCAAACGCCAAATTTTCAACTGTCCCAATCTGAAAGAGTTTGCAGACGACATTTCAAAATGTGATGAAATTGGAAAGTGACCTTCCGATAAATAAGAAAACATTGTGGGAAAAGGAGAAATTGCTCATCATGAGCAATTTCTTCTTTTCCTACAGTGTTTTCCAAGGTCGTCTAAAACGAAGTGGGTAAATGTTGTTATTAATTGGTTATGGGTTAAGTCATGTAAAAAAATCAAGCAAATCAAAGCAAACACTAATGGCCATCTCCTTACCTTGACCTGCCTGGCTTCCGTCAATATAAAACTCCGCCTCCTCGCGGACTGTGGCCTCCTTTAGGCCACGCCCAGTCAGTATGAGTTTACTTGCATCAGGTGTATGCTGAATGGCATAACCGTGGAATGGTGAGCTGACTAATGGAAGGTCAGACCAGAATAGATGAATGTAGTGACTTCCTGAAAGAAAAAGGAACAAGAAACATACTTCAATGAATTGAATTGGAGAATATGGAGAAGCTAATATATTAGGCTGTACTTTAACACTATTTAAAAATATTATCTTATTTATACTAGAAAGTTTGAACTAGTACTAACCACTTTAGACATTGAACTGGCATTATGAATCATTAAACTAACCACAAACATCTACTGACATTGTTAATATTTTAGTCTTTCGGGTGACCTTGCTCTAGTTATAACTTACACACAATTGGTAGACATTCTACCTCTTTGGATGACAATTGTTAGATAAGTAGGAAGCAGTCCTTATAAATTGATTAGCTGTGAAAAGGTGTTTTTATGGTTCAGCTCTTATTGTCCATTTCAGATTCCATTGTTTATTCCTGAAATATTCACACTTGAATTATTTTTTTAGCATATGATTCTCATGAAACACAATATATTGAGATGTATGACTTCTTGACTTTGGAAACAAATTGTATGTGAGAGACAGGTGATATTTGTAGCTTTGACATCAATTTCTCTTGCTGTTACAAATTTTTCTTAAATATATTGAAATGAAAAAGTTATTTTAAATGTTATCATCATCCAAAATGACTTTCCATTCAGACAGACTCCGGGAAAAAAGTTGTTAAGACTTCAGTAACAGTATCTGCTGATGCATCCAATTTATATCAGTAGCAACATCCAAGGTAGGGGGAATAGAGTTAAATACAAACCTTCTTCCTCTGGGGTAAATTCCACCACAGATCGGCCTCTGGTGTGATTGTCAATATCTACCTCAATGGCTCGCGATGGACCTTGTACTTCAGCTCTGAATGTGCCTGTGAAATTAAGAAGTTAACATTATAATATCTCATTTGATAATAATGTTAATGAAGGGCATACAAAGCCCATTTTCTAACAGTGCCCTAAGCTAACAGACATATTTTCCCTGCTTGCTTGCTTTGTTATTCTTGCTTTAAATCCTTTAGAGAGGCAATTGAGAAATATCTCATTTCCATGATTATTATGAATACCCACAAATAGGCTTTTCTGTCTATGTGTTGCAAACTTTTTGAATGCGAAAGATTCAAATACACTATTCAGCTGTATCTTTGCCTAACTTGAATGCTTTATAACTAAGGCTACTTCTTGATGTACACATCAGTACATAGAGTAATACAAAACAAAATTTAAATCACTATACAAAGGGAAATAACTATAGCAGTTTACTACTATTAATAAGTAAGAGTTGTCTCTCTTGGCTCTCATTTTACATCCGAAATGGTCATAAACTAAAAGTCGTTGGAAAAGGATTACAGTATTTAAGAGTATAACTTTGAAATAATAAGTGAAGATTGACACCTTTAACCCTTTCACTTAAAGGCATTTCAATGCATCAGCAGCAAGAAGGATTTAAGACAAAACAGACAATGCTTGGCACAAGGAATTTCTCTATTTGTCTCAATAGTTTCTCCCTCAAGCAAAGAAACTACTCTTTTTTCTTTATGATGATTGGAACCATTCAATAACAAAAACATCACAGCAGTTGAATCCCACTTTATTATGCTTGACGATTGTCAACCAGAAAATACTGAGCCAAGATAAGGTGTGTTTTAGAACCTTATTTTCATGCAGTATGTCAAAACATACAATGAATTCTATTTGGTACATACTCACTAGAATTGCTATAACAAGACAATCCTAAAGGATATCAATTACCTAGATAAATTGATGAAATGAGAAAGTAATCAATGGAAATATTGCTCTTATTTTCAGTTCTGTAATAGAAATGCTAAATGCCTGTAACACAGCACAAATTGACTATATATTGACCGTTATGGCCCTAATCACTCCCTTACTTACAGAAAGCATTACACCTAACCCTTAAAATGCCGGATGATTTTCTAAATATATTTTTTTGTGATGTCTGCTATCCAAAACCAAAATTCCTGCTTAATTTTGATGAAGAAAGATACTCAGAGTCGCAAATAGGTTAGATCACAGGCCAGCCGCCAATTTACTTGGCGGCTAGCCTGGATCCAATCTTTTTGCATAAGCATGAAGTCAGTTCCAGCCCTATAAGGGTTAAACAGTGATTTACCTGGTCCAGCCTCTGAGATGTCAAATGGAAGTTGTTTCTTCTCTCCGACAACAAGGTTCACTCGCTCATTGCTATCCATGAAATGCTGCCATCCACCAATGACCCTGACCTTTCTAACATCAACGACCTTGGGATGGTATGGACTTCCTGTTGATGAAAAGGAAAGACGTTAGTTAAGTTAACCTTCACTTGTTGATAAAAATATGTTTCTTCACATAAAATTGGATGCAATGCCAACAATATTTCAATTCTGTTACAGGATTTCATGATGCCCCACTACTAGGCTAGGACTGTTAATAAAATAAGTAAAACAAATGTCATAAGTAATGTAATCCTTGACTTTGATAAAGATTCTTGTGAATCGAGAAAACAGAAAGCAACAGTCAAATTCAAAAGTAAAAGAAACGTCAATAGCTCTTCATCAAGATAATGAGAAGTTACCACTCTTAACAAACAATTCAATTGACAGTTCCAAATCAAAGGGCATAATATAAGTTATTGGTTAATGAGAGACATTGTTTCTTAATTCAATGAAATTGATTGGAGTTTTACACTACTTTCAACATTATTTCAGTCATACCCTGTTGATCAAGACATTTATCCATGCATTATTATCCTTAGTATTTCTGGTATCTCCACACCAGTACTGCATAATCTTCTTCATAACTTAAAAGATGTATTTCCAAATGAAAACATAATTACAATAATCATTGTGCATTGTGTATTAAGACGTTAGAAACATACAAATCACACCATAATAAGTAAATCAACCATCTGAAAAAATACCAGCCAAGCAATGGGGATGTTTCTACATGTGTATTTTAATTAAACAAGTACATCTTACCTGGAATATCACTGCCATTCCATGAAACATTGATGTCAAAGATCCCAGTCTCCACAGGGATGTATGTCACGGTGTACGAACCATCTGACATTGGGTCAACACTACATTTCGCAATAGAGTTGGGACCTGTAAATAGATTGATATATTTAATCTGTGTTTTAATGAATCTGTAGTATAAAGATGTTGGAAATTACTCCAACTCAAGGAGGAATTAATCAATACAAGCAATTCTCTTTTTTTGTTCCAAGGGTAACTTATCAAAATGTCACAAAAGAAACATGACTTCACACTTGAGGAAATTTGGAGGTTAAAAATTAATTCCTTTAAAAGTGCACAACAGCTGTAATGTTTAATGATACACACTGAATTAGTCATTAGAAGCAACAATTTGACTGTTTTTAATTCTTAAAAATCATGCACACAATGAATTAACAGGTATTTTAATCGCTTCTGAGATCTACCACATATAAACTGTACATACTTAGATAAATTAGCACATCCAGAATAAATAATGTTTTCAATAGATACATTTAAATATTGCACATCAAACAACAAGACAAAAACTAATTTTGTTCGACACCATTTTATTTTGACTTCAAATTTTCTCTTCTAAAGGTAAGAACCTTTAAGTCCTAAATACATACAAT
The DNA here is from genome assembly GCA_947846245.1 of Cerastoderma edule. Classification (NCBI taxonomy): domain Eukaryota; kingdom Metazoa; phylum Mollusca; class Bivalvia; order Cardiida; family Cardiidae; genus Cerastoderma; species Cerastoderma edule. The sequence goes on along the minus strand of OX401419.1, from coordinate 3,916,398 downwards.
TTAGACCAATCATTGGATTATAAGCAAGACACCGCAATGACGTGTTATTTGTACATGTAATAAACTTCCTAATGGTGGTATAACAGAGTTAGAGTTTGATTTAATGACAACAGCACTCACCACTGACCGAGACCCGAAGGTCTCCCTTACGTCTGCCGACTTCCACATTAAAGTTAGCTGGTTTGTCTTCCTCGGCAAAGTACAGTCCCCCTCCACTTGCTGTGGGTAGGCCTCCATCGTCAATCTCCTGGGTGAATGGGCATCCTGAAAACAGACAGAGAAAGAACTCAATACATCTTCAGCATGAAACATATCCCATTCCCACATATCAGAGTTCAACTCAAGATTATAATAGGTGCTTCATGTTAGTGAAAAAAATACTCAATTCCAATCACTATCGAAATGCTTAGCATCCTTTTGAAAATAAAAAAAAATAAGCAGTCATTGAGTGTGAATTTAATAAGCTGCAAGCTTCCATCACAATTAATTCAAAATAAACAAGTTTAAACTAAATAATCAAATCACAGTAACCAGCTAATTCAAATCCATCAAATATTGAATAAGGCATATTGAAAATCAAATGCATGAATACATGGGTTATAGATATCAATATCATTGGATTAATGGATAAGAGTTATGGGGAGAATTTCTCATCTGATTGATTACCTTCTGTACTACCTTCTGCAACAATGTTGATGCAGGTCAGATATTTCCGTAACTTTCCACGAGAATCCTTTGTTGTTTTCCGGCGTTCAACACTACAAATAACACCTTCAGTTCTACCACTAGGATGTTTAAATGCGTACACAAATAACTCCTCATTCTCCTTGCTTGAACCTTCTGCATCAACAAGCCTAGAACTAACTGAGGTAGGGGAGGTAGGAGATCCTACTTTAGGCACAGTGACATAATTACCATTATTAATCTTATCCTTATTTGCTAAAGAGGCACTGTTTCTATGTATTTGTTTATCAGGAACTTGTTCATTAGGTTTATTATCAGAGTTTTCACTCTTATTAGCATCGTTTTGTTTTTTAGGACTTACAGCCTCATGAACCCAATCATTCTTGGCACTATCTTTCCGCGATAAACCATTGTTTTCAATACCATCAGGGTTTTCTCTTGGACTTGTTGCTGTCGAGCTTCCAATGTTACTAATGTTGTCATCACTACTATCTGGGTTTATCTCAACTGTTTCTAAATCCAGCACTTTTAACCTCTGTCTTTGAAATACTTTGTGTTTATGCAAGGTCCTATTCAACTGATCTTCAAACTTTGCAAGTAGAGCTTTATTTCCTAACAGGGGATTTTTTCCTTTAGCACTTATCCTTCTTATTGGGGGCTTTCTAATGTCTGGCTTTTCTTCTCCACTAACACTCCCTATCTTTTCTGCTGGGTTTTCAGAACTATCACGTTTTCGTAAAACAGTTTGTAGCTCTGACACTAAAGCATCATGAAGCTTTGAACCAGGGTCTTTCTTTATTGAGGTTTTGAAGAAAATGGGATGTTCTGGCATTGGAAATACTGGGACTCTATGCATTGGTTTAATGACTGGCACAGGTTTGGGTTCATTCTCAAGTTTTGTTTGTTCAGGAGGTTGTATTGTTGCATCATTCACAACAGCTGGTTTTTCATTAACACTGGCATCATTAACAATTGGACCATATTTTCTACGGAGAAATTTCTGAAGTTCATCAATCATGCTTCCCTTTTCATTTGCGAAGGCAGGAGATTTTCCATCACTGGACTCTTTATTATCATCTGTCTTTAATAGATCAGACAAGTCCTCTATTGATCCATCTTGAGTAGGAATTCTGGCAGAAACTTGTTGAGGTCTATGTGATATTTTAACACTTGATGTTTCGGATTCAGTGTCATCTTCAAAACTTAACACATTTTCCAACTCCATGATTACAGAGTTGGATTTTGCCACTTCATCCTCCTCCACTTCACTTTCCTTGATGTCGTCTTTGGAATGAACTTTATTAAGCAATTTCTTCCTCTCCAGGTTTGAGATTTTCTTTTCTCTTATCATATTTGGAGAATCTATTTTTTTTTTAGAACTTGCATCTTTAAGGGCTTTACCCAACTTTATTTCACTCAGTACCCCATGCAGCTTTAAATTGTTTGGGCTACCTCCCGCAGGTTTAATACCTGGTTTGATCACAACATCAACTGACTTCATTCCAAAAGTTTCTCCATTTTGTTCAACCGAATCTTCATCAGTTTTCTTTTTAACAGAATTTCTAGTTACAGGAGAGAACTTGTCACTTTTTATACTTGCACTCCGTGATGGAGTTCGTTTTATTTCAAACTTCACTTCCTTTATTGAGGCCATTGTTGCTGATTGGTTGTAGAGTTCAATCAAATCCAATACAACAATCCAGTCCAGCATTGGCAGCACATCTTGGAATCAGACAATAAGAATCACAACAACTGCATCATTTTATGGCATCCCCCACTAGGGTCATTAAAGTTTTCTTGTGTCTCCAACTATAAGAGTCTGGTTACGAAACCCTGACTAGGAATCAATTTAAGTAATCCGCACTTCAAAACAAACATGTACAGTTTAAAGTGTGTTAAGCAACCAACCTTTTAAGCAGCCAACCTGCCTTAAACAGCCACTACAGAAAGTCCTGTTGTTAGATTTATAGTGTACATCAATTTGTGATTAGCAGCCAACCTGTCTTAAACAGCCAATTTACTCTGTCCCATAAGCTGACCTCTTAACACAAGTTTGACGGTATACAAGTTATATAGTAATCCAGATTTTGTAGAAACTGTTTGCCACTGTAATTAACCTTTTATAGAAATTTTGGAAAATGTAAGTCAAAAATCCAACTTTAAGAGTGCATGGCTTCAGTTGATATGTTCGAATGACAGCTATGCAAAAGAGAGAGGGTGATATTTTTCTTCATATCAAACCTTTTGCAGAAAACTGCTGACCTTAATTGCTAATTGCCTTTAAAAATAAACTTTACAAAATAAAACCCATATTCATCTGAAGTAAATTCTATGTTTGTCAGAATGTTTTATAAGCTTTATCTTAACGGTTCTCACCATTTAGATTCTTCATACACCTCAATTTTGCCCTACACTATCACCTTGATCACATACACAGCAAATACCTTAATCTCATTAATTCATCCTCCATTTCCAATGCAAATTAGTATATCATTTATTATGTATACATATTCAAATCATAAATGAAAACTAAACCAGTCAAATATGGTGTCAATTTCTATTTGATTTCGTTCCAGTTTTTTAGATAAATCATTTTGAATTATGAAAAAATGATCTTCTATGGTATAAAGAATGATGAGAAATAAAAAAAAAATCATTTGCTATAAAGACAAATCTGAATTCCATTGGAAATATGCCAAAACTGGCCAGATGACTTCTTCTGAATGATCTACACAGGGGTACGCTATTTCTGTTTTACAGGCAAAAAAAGTTATTCAATGAATATTAGAAACCATGCAAAATCGTTTCATATAGAAACTTATTTCTACAAGATATTTCCTGATAAATTGGAAAATTTCGTAATCAATGTATAAAATTAAGTGACAGAGTTAAACTATTATTCCAACCATATTTTGGTTTGAATATAGATCCCACATTGTATCGCGCTACAAACAGCACAGTCATAATCAAACAAGAGCATATTTCAGCCCAGTAAAGCACCTGACCAACAAAGAGCTGACCAATCAGTTCGAAAGTTTGTTTAATCTGCCAAGTAAACAGACATTAAACGTCATATCAGGTATTTTCCTAAGTCCAGTTAAAATTAGAAATATAAATCTTAGGCATTGAATACCAACCCTTCTCTACCAATATTCAATCCTTCAAGACTTTATGTCAAATTCCTTCAAATGCCGACTGTTTCAATCTTCAGAAAGAGTGTATGCCTTCCAAGATCACTTGAATAAAGTTGGGCTGCCAATTAACTATCAGGCATGGCTATAAGTTGTGTCTGATGCTGCCACTGTCAAACTTTATTACATTATGTAAGTCTAATCACAGCCATCCTTTGATTTGGTTGGGACACATTTCAAATTCTTTGATAATTACAAGCATTTCACTCTTCCGAAAGACTAAGTGCCTTACCATACCATTAGAATCAAATTTGACTGCTAATTATTAATCAGACATGCTTGCAAATTGTGTTAAAAACTGCCTCTGTGAAACAGATTAAATAAGGAAAGCCATTATTTGATTTATCTTAGACTCATTTTAAATTCCTTGGCAATAATAACCTTCAGAAAAGCACATCTTGGTTATGATAACTGGGAAGAGACAAATAGAATATATGTATAGAATGTATAAAATTGCTTATCAAGAACAAGTTATCCTTTGTCAGAGATATTTGCTCTCCAGCAAATGTGGTAATAATTATTATTCATTTAAATGGGTTTTACATTCATCGACATTATTTCAGTTATGTTCAATGCCCAGTTCATAATAATGGAGGACGAATCCATACTCAACTTCCCATAATGGCTAGTCAAGCCAGGTAGAGCTACATCTGCATTTCCTAAGTCAATCAGGAAACTATACGTCTGATGAAAATTCAAATGCCTTCACCGGGAATTGAGCCCATGCAGAAGAGGGGCTATATGTGATTTCATGTTCTGGGTATCGTTTTACTAAACAACTTACGGAAAATACTTGCTTAAGTCATAATTGATAAACATGGATAGAAAGAACGTACAATATTGCAATGTGACACATCATTGGAAGCGTCTTGGAGAGACGATTCCAATGATGTGTTACTTTGCAATATTGCTTAGCCAATTATTGATAAAAGAGGAATTGTTGTTTTAGACTTACGGAAATCTTAAGCGTAAACTGTTTAGTAAAGCGGTACCCTGATCTCTAACCACTACGCCACACAGGTGTCTTCAGGGAAGTTCAAAATGTCTCTCCAGAAGGTGAAATTTGAAAGTGTAAGGTGACTAATAGTTCATGATTAGCAGACTTTGGTTTTGTCACAGTAAGTTCAATCTCTATCAATTGAAAAATTTACCTAATGTATCTTGAATTATGCACATATGTAATAGGTAGATTTCTCAATGACCTTCAAAGCAAAAATCTATCGAGAATGATAAAGGGTTAATCCTTATTAAAACATCAATTAGCATAATTTGTTCAGACCTTCTAGTATAATATTGTTAGTACAAGTGTTTTATAATACTATGTTATAAACACAAATCCTTTTCTATTTTTGAAACCATATTGGCCTGCTTTAAATTGACCCCTACAAATTGTATACTATTCATTCAAATAGATAGAAGTAGGATATCAGTGCAGATTTGGCAATGGGCTATATAGAGTTGTTTGATAATAATAACAATAATGGTCATTGGTTAACTTTCCCCTTTTCGAAAAACAGACAATGCTCAGCCAATCAAAGAAGTTGGAAAATCTTAGAGTCCAATATTGCTTGATGGCTGGCCTGGATCCAACCAGTTTGCATAAGCATGAAGTCGTTTCCAGCACTATAAGGGTAAAGAAGATACTAAAACTACTTTATTGGACATCCATTTATTGTCCAATTAATCCTGTTCCCACAATAAAACTTCAATAATTCCCTCTCTTTCTTGGCACAGAATGCTTATGTTTTTTGGTTCCACTATAACCAATTTTTTTGTATATAACAAGTTTTTCACCTGCAACCTGCCATAGATGCAGTGGCATAGTTAAGCCATTTAGTAAGAGTACCAAGGGCTAGGGGAAGTCTTGGAAATTTTTTATTTCATATGTTCTTTCTGATGCAAGGTATGGGTGTTTTGAACAAGAAAATAGACAGAGAACTTCATGAAAAAAGCTCATGAACTTTATACGAGACCTTAGACCATAGACCATAACCCTTAGATTTTCATTTTCTAAGAAAATTGTGTACACAGGTGCATACTCAGCGTATAGGTTGCTACACACCTGAGGGGGTTATATAAAACCAATCAATAGCTCAAGAAATAAAATATAGTTTCATTGTTCATTTCGTTGAAAATGTCTCTAAACCCTTTATGGCCCTAATTACTTATCCACTAGTTAGTTGTCAACACTATTTAAATTATATGTCAACAGTGTTTTAGTGATATTGTAATGCCAAGTTCGTAATTGATGGAGAAAGACCACAAGCTTAACTGTTATTAAGGGATGGTCAACCAAGGTTAAACAATCACCAGTAAAAGAGTCGGTCAGAATTATACCTTTTTTTATTTTTTGTTAAACCCAATCCAATTCTTCCTTTAATTGAACCCAAGCAGAAAGAGGTGATGTGATCTCAAACTCTGAACTCCAACCCCTTGGCCCAAAACCCCCTAGATTTTTCAAAATTTCCAAAATTGCTTTTGAATAAACACATGATAATTTTTTCCTAAGCCCCCTTATGTACGCCTCTGTCACCATATTTATCTGTTTTTGTTTGATTTTAAGAATGGGTGCCATCAACATATTCATAAATCACAAATTTAACCACCAAAGGTAAATATTATTGACCCTGGCCCATAAACTCTAACTAATTTAAACCACATATTTCGAGGGTTCATTGCAAGACTAGAATAAGTGATTCATGTATGTAAAGCACTTACTATAGTCTTGCATTGAACCTTTGATATTTAGTTATATACCAATTAGAATGAACCTGCTCAACCCCTTGCTCTACAATATCTCATTTTGCCATATCTACCTGACAAAACCATGTGAAATGGGATCAATTGGTAATAATGAATACATTTTCTCCCGCTAGTTTCCTTCATTTTCTGTTGAAAAGTGTCGATACGAGAACACTAAAGAAGGGGTAAACAGTCCCACAGTGTAAAAATTAATAAGGAATGCCAAATCAATAACTTGTATGAGAGATTGGATAACATTTGTTAATATCATGTTTTTTAGTACCAATTTAATATACCGGTACTTCATTTATGTTTCTCGTTTACTCAGTTATCAAAGTTGGATATCAAAGAATGATTTTCATAATTAAAAAAAATATCATGATGTGATGAATACTTTCTCCTTTTGTCCATATGTTTTGTACATGATTAATGAATATCTTAATTCCTCATCTTTCATAATGATGGTTTTAAATTGTATTTGTTTAAAAACCTAACTTTAAGCATGAGACTTAAACCTCAGAAACTAAAGGAGAAACTTTTGGGGACAAGATTTTTCTCCTTTTGTCACAATGGTTTCCAACCAGCTACCCAGAAGCCAATGTCATTTGCAATGGTTACGAATCACAACCTGCTTTCAATTAACGCATAAAATGCTGGGTACTTTTCGAAAAAAAAAATTTTGTGTCGCCTGCATTCCAAAACCTTAAATATCTGATTAATTTTGATGAGGAACGCTACCCAGAATAGCAAACAGGTAAGATCACAGGCCACCCATCAATTTATTTGGCGGCTGGCCTAAATCTAACCTGTTTGCATAAGCATGAAGTATGTTCCAGCACTATAAGGGCCAAGACCTATCCAATTATCCCATGATTGAGTGAACTATTCATCTTCATGTATAAACTGCATGCATTATGTAAATTCAAATGCATAGAGTTTAAGATATATGATGTACTTGGATAATTAATAATTCATTCTGCATTCTCGTTTAAACAATTAGGTCTGTGTTGGAAGCATTAGATATAGCTTCATAAACCTGTTGACAATCATTAAATCCATTTTCCTTTTACATCAGAAACCAGCCAGGCAAAAAGAAAGGTTGCTTACAATATGCACTTTTTTCCATTGTCACAATTGTCAATAGTTTGAAACTTACACATAAACACATAACACCCAATTTTTGGGTCATGCAGCAGATGGCTTTCAAAAAGCATTGTCACAAGCAATTTCTCCCTTTGCCACAATGCTTTTTCAATCTATTCACATATCAAAACAGCAGAACTGAAAGGTCTTTGACATGTTTCTAAAGTCCTCTGCTTCAAGAAAAGAATGTCGTCTGCAGGTAGAAAAAAGCTATAACCTTTACAGCAATGATCATTTTCTGTACTTTATGACTTTTCTCAATAAGTAACATTAGTTTTATGCATTAACTGCAAATAGCATCTCAAAAATATTTGGGGAAAAAGGAGCGATAGGTCATGTGAGCAGTAAAACTGTTACTCCTTCGTCTGACAACTTTTCCTTCCCTACTAGAGGATTGTAAGGTATCAATAAACAGGAATTATACATATTTATATAGAGAGATTTTGAAATGATTTATAGATTGCATATTGGTCAATAGCATTCGACACAATAATATTATTATATGAATATTTATGATGGTTAAAGTAACTAGAGATTAACTTTAAGTTATTGGCAATGATATATTGTGTCCTTTACTATTCGAAAATCATCTCGAACCAAAAATTACCATGTACAAACAATTGCATAGGGTTTAACACCATTATAAGTCAACATTTTTTCATATGGCATTAACAACTTTCCTATTCTAAGGTAGGTTTCCAAATTGTCTTGTCACATGGACCACAAAATCAGACTTAACAGTGGGTCTTAAAACCCCAGGACCTCCAAGTTAGAAGTGATAAAAGGAGAAAGCAGTCATAACAAGCAGCACGTTATTCCATTGCTGGATATCAAGTAGGAAAATATTTCCTAGCCTTATGCTAATAAGCCATCAGAGATGCCTGAAAAAGTTTAATGTTGCTATAAATAAGTGAACTGAAAATGCTGCGAAAAAATTACCATTTTGAATAACAAAGAAAACCAAACTAAATTGGTACAAAAAACAGATAAGTTACCAAATTCTGTATGAAAGGTCAGGTAAAATAGTGTAAAAGAGCATGCTCTATAGATGGAAGTGACCTTTTAGGGCTGAATAGTTCAATATTGATCATTTCAGTGAGTTTTCTGTCATTGATTTATCTGTCCCTTTCAAAATCACGAGCGTGACAGAATTCTTTACAAAAAATAAATATTTTATCTTTGAAAAACTAAGTCAATAAGGTTACCTTTAGACCAACTTAAGTTACCGTTTACACCTTGAATTCTTGTCAAAAATTTCCTTATTTTGTAAAACCATTATCTAAGCAAATATCTTAAAAAAGAATAGTTTGTACAACTTTTATGAAATAACAATAACCATACAAATGTTAGATGCATTGTCACGAAATATTGAGGATACTTTTTATAATGGGAAGATCATTACTAAATTCTGAACACCAAATAGTTAACCATATTTAACAAGAAGTATGCACCAAAAATTCAATCATCAATTTGGTTAAATGTCCAAGAAAAACTTTCTGATTGATCAATATCAGAGGATTCCCTCAACTGAAATCAGAACTAACATGTTTGACATTGATTTTGCCTTTCCATTCATAATGTTATTTTCCTATGTTCATATGAAATCTATTGAAACCCCTATTGTCCTTGGTATGATTGAACAATGCGCTCATACCTGGACCAATTCTCAAAAATAGAAACTTTGCCATTGGTCAATAATTAGATCAACCACAGAAAAACAATCATAAAGTATTGAATCAAACAAGCATGGTGTTTGTGCTATTGTGAAAAGAAGAAAAATTGCTGATCACAAACAATATTTCTTTATTTCAGAGTCTTTTTCTTTATAATTTTACACCATGACAGTTGAAACACATCTAAATTTAGAATTATGCTTCCACAGTTGTTAAATAAATACTTTCATATTTGTATCTGTCCCATAATTCTAAATGTGTCCAATGTTACATTAAAGTCTACCGAGATGAATCTTTACAAATCTATATCTTTATCTTCACCAAAAAAAAAAAAAATACAATCATATGATGAATTAAAATGAAATCCTCCGCTTTTTCACTGCATATATTTATCACTGAAAGATTCAAAACCATCACTTGATATATTTCTTTCCCGTCTATCCAGCGTTATACCTTACACATCCTGTCATACACTGATACAAGTCATTATTAAATTAACGCTTTTCCTAATACAGACGACAGCCTCATGATTTGGGCGGCAGATATCATATTAGAAATGAAACAAATACACAAATGGTTCATTTCATTAAAAACATCTTTAACAACATTCTCTCATGTCGTTTATCTAACACACTTACAATAGCTTTGGAGATCATTATTGCATTTTTAATCAAACTTCAGAATCTCCTGACATTTTCTTTTAACAAGGAAATAATAAACACTTTTCTTGAATGGCCTACATTTGACGATATCCTTACCATACTGCAGTTGGTTAAGCAATCAAATGTTTGACTGTGTGACAAATCAATAGTAAATTTCCTTTTTATTGATTGATATTTTATGCAACTTTCAACAATATTTCTACAAACTATCATTTCGATGAAAAATTAATGTCATCAGTAAGCCCTTCACTTCCCAAAATGTGAAATTCAATGCACCAGAAGGTTCAAGGAACCATGGTGCTATCATGAAATAATGAATAGCTCAGGACAAGTAACAGTGGTTTAGAGGTAGAGTGATGGCATCTGGTACCCAGGGGGCCATGGGTTCGATCCCCATTAGAGGCAAGGTGAAAATTCTAGGATCAACCCATAAATTGGTTCAACTGATGGTCATATGTATCCAGGAAGCATGCAGTCAACAAGAGTGAGTTTAACAAGCTTCAAGCTTCCTCACCATTGATGTATAATAAATTTAGATAAACTTAAACTAAGACAAGCAATTTTCCTGTTGTTTTTTATTTGTATGGTGTTTAACTCCATATCAACAATTTTTCAGTTATGTAATGACTCTCCTGGATCCACCAGTACTAGGCTAGGGCTCTGAAGTGACTTGCCAAAGGTCACTCCCTCGAAACAAGAGGTGTCCTTGGAGCTTGAACCCAGGACTCCCTTGAGTTCTTAGTCCACCTCCATAACCACTGAGCCATGCAGGAGCCTGCCACCTTATGAAGGAAGAGATAATTAGATTATGGACTGGTCCTCCTCCCCTGGTTACAGCCCATTACAATTGGATTAATTAATTTTATCAACCATGTCCCAGTCTATCTCGCTTTAATCAATAAGCTTCCTCTTACATTGATTAGCCCTAGCGAAAAGCTCATGACTTGGATGTTATCAGAATAGACTACAATTTCCTAGATATGAATCTGATTCTTGTGAACATACACACATATCTTGAAAAAAAACGAATCTCTTTTGAAATTCATTTCCTTAAAAAAAAGGAAAGAAAAGAAATGATCATGGAGCAATGGGTTGAAGAGATAAACTCTCTTGATTTTACTGTACAGCAATGAATTGAAAATTCCCTGCTGCACCTAACCTAATACTTGCTTCACCAGTATTCAAATTGCCTGTCACAAAAAATCTTTTGACCAAACTACTTCTTCAAAAGGACAATGTCCTAGTGCAACAAAGCCTTTTTTATACCATTGTACTGTGTCAACTGAATTGGACAAAAGCAGAAACATGCCTTGATCACCCATTTTATATTGGATCATGTAGGGTCCCGACTATGTAGCTCGATTATATATGTAGCTTGTACAAATTTAGAGTAAAAGTTGACCACACTAAGATACTGGGTGGTAATTTAGTATTATAACTATTGCAAGTGATTTGAATGACTTTGTTGTATAAAGCAATTTTGTTCTTTTGTCACACTCAATTTTTGAATCTTTCAGTGAACAGGGTGTTACAACAGATTTTGAAATCTTATTTCTGCATCACATAGTATGTATTTCATCAAAGACCTATAGAACCCTACAAAGTATTTTTTCTTTTTTTTTTTCTTTATGGGTTTTACATAACATCAACATTATTTCAGTTATGTAGCGATGCCCGACTCTTAATGATGGAGGAAGACCCCATACTCAACTGCCCACAAGGGCTGGTCAAGGCGGGTAGAACCATCGGCATTCCGTAAGTCAGTCGGGAGACTGCCTCTCATGAAAATCCATTTCCCTCTCAGGATTTGAACCCACACGGAGAGGGGCCATGTGATTTCAAGTTCTGTACTCTAACCACTCGGCCATGGAGGCCCCTATAAAGTCTTTGCATGATGACATGAAGATTACAGTTCTTTGCCATGCAGAATCTTTTGATAAAGGAACACATTTTGAAATGTTGTCATAGTAAATAGCATTGAAGTTTTCTGTTTTATAAGTGAAAGTGTCAAACCAAGTTCTAACATTCATTTTACAGATAACATATCGATACATGCGTTCATTTGACATTAGACAATTTATTCATAAAAAGACACTAATTTCACTGATTGGATTATTTTAAATCATGAATTACTTGTAATTTAGTTTTTAGTAATCCCATTTAATCCACATTTTTCACATGATTAAGTCAAGTGTTATATATAAATAAAATGGTTAATTTCCGATCAGCCATTCAACTACCCACACTCACAAGATCAATACATGAACCAATCTCAAAAACGTTCACTAAACGAAATGACAAACTTCTGTGCAGCCCAGTCATTAACGTTGAAAAATTTGTTGACCTTTTGTCAATGAAAAGAGCTTCGCTAAATTGGGTTTGCATTCATTTTATTACATCTAATTTGAACCCTTACATATACCCTTCAGAAAATAGAACTAATGAATGAATGAATGGTGTTTTAAGGCGCATCGACAGCCAAGGTCATTTAGCGTGCAAAAAATAGAACTAAAACATTTGAATTGTGCACGCAATTTGACACAGACAAAAAGCTTTAAATGACAGGCACCCTCTTTCAAGAAAAATGCTTGACTTAAGTTGAGGGTTGAATGCATGACTTAAATAATTCCTTCACATACATGAATCACTTGTAATTAGAGTGTTGCACCTAGCCCTCTAAATTACACAAACTAGCATAACATAAAATGTTTGCACTTTTTGATATTGTTTAGCTTTATGCGGTGAAATATTGAGAACAGGAAATTGTCTTTTTGGCCAAGCTTAGCTACGTGATTTGTCAAAATGATCCAGTAATTTATCAATAGTTATCAACCCATTCCCCTTAACAGAAATAAGGATTGTGAGTAGCCCAATTCTAAAGCCACAGCTACACAAAACTAGGATGTATCAAAGATAACATTTTCTTTGCAGTTTTGGGAAGAAAACAATTAAAACAAAAGGAAAAATTGCTCAAAATGAGCAATTTCTCCATTTGTTTTAAGGATTCACAATCCTTCTGTAACAGTTTATATTTTAAACCAGTATGAATGTATATAATTATGAGGGGGAGGGTTAACTGAAAAGGTTGCCAGACAACCCACACAGTTTTCAAGGATTATGTCTGAATTAACTTTACAAAAACCTTTTCTACACTCATAATCCTTTCTCAATTTCAGGACTTTCACAGCAAATTAGCATTACATTGCTGATCTTGAAAAAGTTGCCATTTAAATTGTTACTGATTTAAAAAAAACAAAACATTTATCAAAGTAGGAGGAAAATCATTTAAAGCACTGTATAATCTTCTTATGTCCTTTTGATTCAAACCATTGTCCCAAATGGCGTCATATTGTGACTCTTTAGGTCCAAAAATTTAAAATTTCAGAAAATGAGAAGAAAATGACATGGCAAAATGCAGGATTGCATATGAAAAGGACAAGAAATTGCCTCCCCCCACCAGTGTCTTATTTGATCTTTTGCTGAAGGTGCACTTGTTATGAATAGAATCCTTTTGGTCTGCAAATGGATGCAAGCAATAAATTATTTCACTCATTTTAGGCTATAAGTGAAACTTGAAACTCTATACAATTTTGTAAAGTACCAGTAATTGCACTATGCAGATGTCCCCTTCCAAATCCCTTTTGCTTTCATCCTCACATTAGATAATATGCAGATATTTCTATAACCGTCATAAACCAAGGCCATTAGATAATTTTTTTTTGAAAATTTGTCATGGAATTATTTGATGGAAAAATTAAAACCAACAGCAGACGACACTTATGAAGCATAAACCGTTTTTCTTTGTTTTCTTTGTGATTTTAGGTTTAAACCATTGATAAAAAATATGAATTCTTTGTGTCACAGTGGCTTTACAGGTCCTCTGCTGCTGACGTAACCAAGTCTCAGGTGTATGGTGTCATTCTTCACTATTCTTATCATAGGTATCACTAACAAAATGTGTGTATTTTACTTTATGGATTTAAAGTAAAATACACAAACTTTCTTACTGGAATGGTGCTGGTAAAAAGTGATGTCACATTGTACCACATATAGCTTTCTGAATCTAAGCCTGCAGGTGCATTTGAACATTGTATTATATTAACCCTTTACCAAACAACAAATTTTCAACTCTTCCAAATTGAAATATTTTGCAGACAACATTTCAAAATGTGATTAAATTAAAAATAATCTTCTGATAAGGCAGAAAACATTGTGTGAACAGGGGAAATTGCTCGACAAGAGCAATTTCCATTTTTCCCACAATATTTCCAGAGTTGTCTGCAACAAAATGGTTAAATGTCGTTTTGTATGGTAATGGGTTAAGAAAAGGGTGAACACATATCTCTTTCACACCCACACAATCTTGATTGATAAACATAATAGTAGCATTCAAATTACTTTCTATGAATAATTGTGTTAAACCCTTTCTCTGTCTTGAGCAATTTCCAGTTAACAGTATTCAAACTTAATATAAATGTGACATAAGACATCAATTCAACTCTATACTTTATTGAAAAATCATGCTTAAACCTTTTATCAAATAATTCCAAAACATAGTTAAATGATAAATCAATTCTGAGAGCTTTTAGTCAAACAATTCCAAAGACTAGTTGGTGTTACTACATGTCTATCAAGGGTAGAGTTAACTTAGAAATGTGCGTTATGAATTTATTAGAATAAGTAGAATTAAAAGCAATTAGAAGATGCCAATTGAAATAATTAAATTAACAGATTAAGGTAATTACTCAACTTGCATCAAATGCTGGAATCCATTTCAAAATTTGTTTTAATGGATATCCAAAATAAAGAGTTTTTGATTATATCATACAGGTCATTTGAAAAAATTATTTTGCTTCGTACCACTCAACCTTGAATACAAAGAGAGAGCTATCATTTATATCTTTCTAAGGCATAATTAAAAAAAAAATGAAAGAAATATTATCTTTCACTTACAGACATACCAAACCCATTTTATAAATACAGGATTTCATGCAGCACTAGTTAGAAGTATGAAAAGATTGCAATAATTTCTCTTTATTCCTGAATGCAATTTTTATCAAACCCCTTACCTTATATATCACTTATTTCAATGCATTTGCCGCAGAATAAAGTAAAGACTACAAACAAGTTCAATACAAGTAATTTCTTCTTTTTGTTGAAATGGATATAACACAAAGTCAAGAATATTAAAGAAAATGTTGTGATTATCTTTGATTAATAGCGGCTGGTGTTACTTTTAATAAGGCAGTTATAAGCATCTTTTATCCTTTATCAGAAAATGGACACCATGAAAGAAAGACCCCTAGGAATAGATGCATATGAAAGACTGCTAATTTAGGCCAAATCTAGGCCCACTTATCATAATGTTCTGAAGCTTTATGGAACAACATAAATTCATGAAATAATTCCATTTTCCATGTACAAAGAAGTCATTATCCAACTCTATGTTTCATGAAATGAGAAAGGGTCAATCCAGTATTCCAAAAGAATGTAAACACTCATGTATAAAAGAATCTGAAAACTATTCAAACATTTACCAAACCTGACCTACAACTTAATTGTTAGCCCAATCCCATACCCTGCCAACATTTTGAACATCTACAAGTTTCATAAGCTCAATGACTAAGTTAGCAAGATACCCAGTTTAACATTGTTTTCAACATTATTTCAGTTTTAGTGTAGTGGTCAGATACCTTCCCATGTACCTAGTGTTTCAGCATTGATACTTCACAATATATTTTTTCAAAGTTGTTGACTGATTTCTCAAATGAATATTTTTTATCTTAATATTGTTGACAATGACTTTAAGCCATTACAATATAATCCACATAATCCAATGTTAAATGCTTACAAATTTCACTTCTCTTAAGCAGGAAAAAATAAAGACATTGCATGTTAATTTGACAAAAGAAAAAAACCTTTCCTTTAGTCACAATGCTTTCATCCAAATATCATAAGGACAACATCACTCCTAATTCTTTATAATCATCATCAACCATTAGTTTAAATTTTGACCCGTCACAAAAACCCATATCATAGAATGGTTTGGGTAGCCCCATCCAATAAGTAATACTAGAAGCCACTTCAGTGATTCCATGTTGACAGAGTAATCACTCAGGTCAACTTACAAGGACATTGGCAAATAGTGGTACCCTTGTAGGCTTAACCCATTTCCAAAGAATAACGACATTTGACTAGTTTGTTCCAGATGACTCTGGAAAAAATTATGGGTACATGAGAAATTGCTCTTAACAAGCAATTTCTCTTTTCCCACAATGTATTCGTCCTTTTAGAAGTTTATTTTTCAATTTCATCACAATTGAATTTTGTCTGCAAACTCTTTCAAATTGGGACAGTCAAAAAATTGGCTTTTGGTAAAGGGTCAAATTCGTCCTGCAGCATTTGACATCACCCTTTGTGCTGTATGAGAAATCAGCAAAGAACAATTCTACTGATTCCTGATCAAATTGTCCACCTCTACATTACAGCAAGGTGGCAAAAGTCTGTCCTATACCAAAAAGGGGGTAAGCGTTTGGGGTTGGAATAGGGAGCAAACTGTTTGATTTAAATTTTAAGTTGCATTACCATGTTTCCTAGACCCAAATGAATACAAATCTTGGTGATAAAACACAGCAACACATAGTGATGATTTAACCAATTAATATCATTCAATTCCAGCATGTTGACACATCTTATCAAATCAGCAAATATGCATATTCCAACTTGAGACTTTCATAACTATTCAACATCACTTTACCAACATCTTTAGATTTCTTTCTACAAGCGTTAACTTCATATTTTTTTATGATACAGATAATGCATATCTGTAAAATTTCACCTTCACATCTATGGATCTATGTGGTTCACATTTGAACATCTCAGTTGTAATTGGTGATTAGTTATATTTCCAACAGTGGATTTTAAGTGTATCCAACATAAGCTATCTTCCCTTCTATGAAGCTTTTTCTTTTAAATAGTGCTAACTGGGTCAATTTCATACTGAAGATCTTTACACCTTTCCAACACCATACATCTATTTCATATTTGTTTTTTCTCCTTTAATGGCTAATGATACACATTTACTTCTTTAGATCTTTTCTGTAAAAGCTGGCAAGGAGCAAACCCATTCACAGATCTCTAAAGTGATCCACCACAAAACATCTTCACATCTTTGGTCCTTTTCCGTTATAGCCAACAGGAATACGTTATAGCCGACAGGAAAATTTGAATTGGTTCAATAAAAATATTCAAAACAGAGAGGTTTGAAAAGAAATCAGAAAATCTTTCGAAGCTGCCATATTTTATACAGACCAATAACAGTTTTCAAAATTTCATAGAACCAAAGGAAATGGCTTTCAAACACAGGGACCAATGTCTTTTGACATACCTTTATCATCAATATTCAATATTGATAATATAGGTATGTCAAACGACATTGGTCTCTATGCTTTCAAATGTTCATATACTGTTACATAAACCAAAAGGAAACTTACCAGGTAGTTCAAAGCCGCCGTATTTGACATATATTTTGAATTTTCCAGGTTCCTCAGGTTCGTAAATGAAATCTTTCCAGAGGTATCCGAGATCTCGACCGTCATATACCACCTCATGGCCACTCGGACTGATGATCTGTATCTCATTGTCCAGTGTCCCGGCCGCACTGAAGTCAACTGAAAATACACAATAATTTGTTTTAAAAAGTTTTATTTATATGGGATTTAATGCTGTGTACCAATAGTTATTTTACCGCTTCATGTAATTCCCAAGTACTAGGCAGTGCTATGCAGTGTCTTACCAAAGAAGACTCCCACCAAAAAGTTGCTGAGGAATGAACCAGGGACTGTGTTCATTGACAGCAGTTTAGTCAAATTGAAATGTGGAATTCTTAATTGATTGGCTAGGCCACTTAACTGGCAATAAAGAGGACTGTGCTATGTTGAGCAGAATCATCAGAATATATCAGGATTTGAATTCAGAAGTTTAGCATCTATACATACGTAGCTTAGAACATAAGAATTTTGCTTTTGCCAACAGTTGATTCTATACTTTTACCAAAGGTATCTTAAACTACATTTCTATAAGGATAGCCCAGAAACCCCTCAGCTAAAGGTTGATCTTAAGATGCATCCACTGTGTGGCTACAGTACTATCGCTTGAATTTCAGTCAAACTGTCTTTTTTCATGTGTAACAAGGCTTAATACCATTAATGATTGTGTTATTCAACTTACCACTAAAGCCTGCCTCATCTCCAACATTTCCGTTCCTGAAGTTATCTATCCTGATGAGTGAGAGGTCAAACACGTCCACATAGAACGGACTTCCACTGACCTGTCTGTTATCATAGAGCACATCTACAGTATGCCGACCTGTAAACAGAAATGTATGTCTCGTTTAACCCTTAGAATACTAGGTAATTTTCTACAAATAAATACAAGCATCATGTCGACCTGTAAACAGAGACCAATATCTGGTTTTCCCCTCAGAATGCTGGGTAATTTTTTACAAATAGATTTTTGTGTCGTATGGTTTCAAAAACCTTAACTATATGCTTAATTTTGTTGATACTCAGAGTAGCAAACAGGTTAGATCACAGGCAAGCTGCAAATTTACTTGGCAGCTAGCCTGTGATCTAACCTGTTTGCATAATCATGAAGTCGGTTCCAGCACTTTATTAAGGGGTAAATGCTGCATCAACATTATATAGGTTACTTCATGACAACACTTTCCTTTTACCTAAATTATCTCACATCTCTATGTTTTTATTGTAGATTATTTTAAGATGCTTGAATATGGAAATAGTAATAAGTTTTATATATCATTTAAGATAATGCATTTTTTTTTTTAATAAAAAAGAAACAAAATTACATGCATTTCAATTTAAATTCAGAGGTAGCAAAATCCAATTTCTATTTCCTTGTCTGTAAATGCCAAATCTTTTCCTGCACATGGGTGTATATTTGCTTAGCAGATATCAGTAAAGAGTTCACTTATCTGTCATGCTTTTGGAAAGCTGTGGAATACAGACAATTGGGCCGGGTCACGCGAAAAGGGGCACTCGGACATGAAGTAAAACCACTGACTCAGCTCTTTCTTAGCGCTATTCTTCCAGCATCTAGTCACGACAATTATCATTTGTATTTATTTAAAAGTAGAACTTGATGTCCCCTAAGATGGCAAACAGTGTAACCCCAGACCAGCCGCCACGTCAGTGACGTGGCGACTGGTCTGGGGCTACACTGTTTGCTATGTCCGAGTGCCCCTTTTCCCGTTAACTGGCCCAATTCATTTTGCCACTGCTGAAATTGATTTGATCTCGGAATTTACCTTGAACTCTTGGGGTCCATTCCACTCTGAATTCACTGGCGCCCTCTTTATAAACACTGGCATTAACTCTGTCACCTCCAGGCGCTGGGAACAAGAAAATAATAACATATACATAATGCATTGCAACATTCGGAATCTTAAGAATGTTATATGTGATTAAGAAATTCATGTTGGCATTTTTCTAACAATTAAGATTATATTTCAAAATCGAATTGCTACTACTAAGCTCAGTTATCACAGAAGTTCTCATAGTTAATTCCATCAGATGATTTGAATTTAAGTATTATTTTGCAACTGTTTCTATCTTACAATTCCACCATTTAATAATTTATTGTAACTTGCCAAAATCTAAGGAAAAAGTGGACAAAAATATAAAACAGAACCAAATAACATTTTATTTAAACCATTGGGTAGAAGGCATTGAAGCAATAGGAGCAATTAGTTTGTAATTGTGTCCCCTTTTTGTTAAAAATTGATTTCAGCAATGAATGCATGCAACCTGTGTATATGAAGAAAATATAATAAACTCACTTCTATAAACTTGCAAATAAACCCATTTACATAGAACTCTTTACTTCAGTAGTTTGTTTTTAAAGAATATTATTCATTGACAATTAGAAAAAATACATATAATTGGGGAGCAATGATAAAAGTAACATATGTATCTAACCAGCATATTCAAACAGATGAAAAAATACAAAGACAAAGCAGCATTTTACATTAGAAAGTTCATGTAAAATTCCCAATTTGATGGTTAAAGGAAATTCTAAGCTTCATCAAGAAAGTGCTGTCACTTTTAAGCTTAAAGGCATTATTACCAATTCAGAGTGTGCTGGAATGAGGCAAACTTTCCTTTGGTCAAAAAGGTTGCAGAAATAATCAAGTACATGTATACAGTTTAGGAAACATATATTTCTAATCATGCAAGCAAAATATGTCATACAACTTCAGAATATGATAATGATAAATGTGTATAGAGGGTCTAATAGAAGACCAAAATAAATCCTAAACCTTAGACAAGGACATAATCAAAGTATGCTATAATAGAATGATGCTTGAAAGATACATAAATCATCAATTTAAATGTTACACTATCACCATCCTCCCATGCTAGAAAACAGTGGTTGTATTTTTGGCTTTACAGGTACCTCTTCTATCTATAATGAATGAATATTTGCATGTCACACACATACATTTACGCATATGTAGTAAGTAAATATTTTGAGGTTAAGTATCAGTTCATGCCAATTTATATCAGTTCCTTCCCATTCAAACAATAAAAATCTCAGTACCAATCAAGGATCTCAAAACTACAATTAATTCAAATACTATTGTTAATTCAGTTATATAAAGTTATGTTAAACACAATGATACCAAATAAGAAATGTCTTATATCAAGGTAAATAGCTTCTTTTGTAAATATGCATTGTTAAGCAAATATGCTAATAAAAGTTTCTTATAAAATATATTACATAACACAAGAAAGATTCATAAGATAGTTTATCTTATTCAAAGTTAGCAAATGTATAATCTGGAGCATGCATACATATAATAAAACACATAAAAAACAACCAATCACACAAATTTTTTCCAGTCTTTATTTCATAACAATCCCCATCATGCTTAAAGATATACCATGCTTCACCTCATCTCACTTCTCCATCAAATGTATCCATGCAGAAGGAATTGTAAAATGGTAACCATGACAACCTGTTATGTACAAGGTCAGAAGGTCAAGTGGTACATATTGACCAATCATGTTGAGGAAGTACCACTGAAGGTTTTGCACCATGAAATGTTTCGTATTCAGTAAAGCCAATGCTTTGCAATCAGGTTCATCTCTGGTAAGGTCTATCTTAAATGGGGAACCTGAAATAGAGATTGAATAAAGAAAATTAATGAAAAATATAGAAACTAAGCCTTTATTCTAAAGAATGTATTGTGTTTTAAGGTGAAGGTCATTTAGCGCCAACCTCATACTCCATCACACCTCACATTCATCCAACTGATGAAGATTACATCATAAAACTATGGTGACAAAAAGGTTAAATTGCTCTTTTTGAGCCAGTTCTCTACTCTTATCACTAGACCACAGACTATTTTGATGATTACTGAAAATTCTGTTGCCAACCATTCATTAGAGTATAATTTTTTTCTGATCAAAATAAGTTCCTCATACTCTCAGACTCTGGCATTCAGGAGTCAAACTTTATCAAAGAAAATTAAATTTGAGAAGTTCCTCACCAGGAACAGGTTCCCCATTGAATGACACAAAGACCTCATATAGCTTCTCCATCTCAAGGTCAAAGGTCACATTAAGTTGACCTTTGTCTGCAGTCTTGTTAATGGCCGACTGGATGGTGTCACCTTCACACATTATCACTACGCCAAGGTCACCCTCTCCTGCTTCATTCACATCAACTGAAAGGATAGAAGAAACATATACATACCAACCAACAACAATTTTAGTATTGACAATACATATGTTTGCCCAACATAGTTCATACTCTTAAAATTTCTGAATTAGGGTTTCAGCAATTGAAAAGTACACAGTCAAAATCTATTAAAGTGCATTTGAAAGTGAATGTAATCATTCAGTTAAGAGGTATTTATATCTAAGGTTAATCATTGGCTATGCATTGCACTCCTAGAATGGGTCTTTTTGAATAAACTCATCTATTCACGGTCATCTTTAAAATTTGACTTTATGTTTATATTTGCTGCCTTAAGATGAATTTCTGTTTGGTCAGGTTACAAAACCTGTACAAGAGAATGACTGAGGAATTGGTCCATAAACCCACACTCTACAGTATCAGCAGCAGAAGACTTTAACTTTTTCGCCGCCAAATATGTAGCAAAAAGTTCACCTCAGCGCCAAATATATTTAGCGCTTTCTAAGAAAAAGTAGAACGCTGTACAGTAAAAGTTGTCTTAAGAGGTCAGCCTATGGAAATGAGTAATTGGCTGTTAAAGACAGGTTGGCTGCTTAATTAACACAAATTGATGTACACTATAAATCTAACAATGGGACTTCCTGAAGTGGTTGTCTAAGACAGGTTGGCTGCTTTTAAGAGTGGTTACTTAACGCAAGTTTATGTCAACTAAAGTCGCCTACGGCGGTCAACTACGCTGTCGACTTAAATCGACTACGGCAGTGAAAGGGTTAAAAACCATTGTGACAAAAGGATAAACTGGACCCTGTAATAAATTTATTCCTTTTTGTTGCAAAATATTCTCCCACAAAAATATATTTGTTCTTGCAATTTCTTTGAAACTTTCAATTTGAACCAGTTACAAGATCAATATAGGTAGAATTTGTAACACTACACCTATTTATAAGGTAGTTAGGATCGAGTTGTTCCACCCACCTTTCATGTAGTAACGCTCCCCCAGTGTAGGTGCACAGTAATAGTTGAGAACTTTCACCTTCCTCGAATCAAAGGCTTTCATCTTAAGAGGGCTACCCCAGACTGGTATGATGTCCCCATATTTCACACTGACGTCATAGTTTCCTGGTTTGATTGGGACCCAGTCTATACTATACATACGGTCCCCTGTATTTCGTAGAGTGTATGGTACCCGATTGTAGAGTGGACCTAAAATAAAGAAATTTTTAAACAAACCATTTCAAAATAAAATTGCACATACTTTTTTAATACACCTAGAGTGTGAAAATACCATTCATGATTGGTGAAAAAAAAGGCAAAATAGTGCCTGAAGGATTAAGAACAAGATCAGTTTACCACATGCTTCATCTAAATACAAAAGCAATTCCAAAAAAATCTTTAAATGCCAAAAATCTTTAAATACAAAACTTAAATTTACATTAACAGTACAATCATGTACTTCCGTTGAAACTCATTCCAGGAAAGTCATTACCTAAACAGTTCAGGTAAAACTGTTGATCTTTTGCAAATCAACCAGGAGAGTATAACACTCATGAAAGTCTAAACTAGCAAAAGGTCTTGTATAAAACCTATGCTGAGTTAAACATTCTAAGACTTGTAAGTGATGGAGGCCCTTTGCATATTTAGAGTCCGCCTTTCTTTATAATGTTTTTCTATATAAAAATGATATAAACAGGCTTTCATCTGGGAAAGGTTTCAAAGTAATAAATAAAGAAATTTGTTAATTCATTTATTAAAGACAAGTTGACTTACCCTCAATATTAATGACCAGATCATCGAGAGCAATGGGTGCAGAGGTTAATTGGAGATCAATTTGATGATCACATGGAACCAGTAAGTCTTTTGGTTTGAATAGTTTGATCTTGTCAACATCAGCAAAATTTACTTTGTATGGACTCCCTGCAAACACAACAAATGCATGAAAGATTAAAACTATCTTCAAGAATTAGCTCTTTTCTTTGAATGTTGTTTTATGCAGTGTCAATAATCTTTCAATTATGTAACAGCTTTCCTAGATCAACCAGTACTAGGCTAGGCCTCTGAAGTGACTTGCCCACTAGTCACTCCCACTAAACCAGAGGTGTTGGTGGGGACCATCAAGTTCTAAGCTTATTGTATGCAAACTTTACCGTGTGATAAAACAAGCAAATTAGCTCAAATAAGAGTATGCACACATATCAGTTTGTTTTTTAACAATCAAAACTGAGCTACTAAACTTTAAAAGGATAAATGTCAAAAATCCTCTATGAAACCTTATAGTGCTGGAACCAACTTTATGCTTATGCAAAAAGTTTGGATCCAGGCCAGCCGCCAAGTAAATTGGCAGCTGGCATGTGATTTAACCTGTTTGCTACTCTGAATATCTTTCTTTATCAAAATTAAACAGATATCTAAGGTTTTGGAAAGCAGACTAGACAAAAATATTATTTTAGAAAATTATCCAGCATTCTAAAGGTTAAAAAAGCTATTTTGTTAAACTTTACCTGGTATATGAATGCCATTAAAGAGAATGTTCAATGTGTGAGTTCTCTCCCCTTCTCCCATGAAAGTCACTTCAAAAGTTCCCTCCCCTTTTGTCTCTAGATCACATGGGATCCTGTCATCCCCTGCCTCAACTTCAACTTCCATTTTACCATCACCTGCTATCTCTCCAAGCACTGAAAGGAAAATTTTGTTTTTGTAAGGTTCATTGCTTTTCTACTATAGTGACATATTATAAGGCAAAAATCCCCTAAAATTCTTTTTTCTGCAACAAACCTCTCACATATTGAAGATTTCTCCCAAATTATTTTAATTACAAGGGGATGTACAGTGAAGCCTCGTTCATCCGGACCCCGATTATCCGAATGTCTCGCGCCGAACGGAATTCACAGTAAGGGAATGGAATTATTTGACCAGTTTGTTGCAGAAAACTTTTGAAAACATTGTGGGAAAAGGAGAAATTGCTCGTCACAAGCAATTTCTCCTTTTCCCACAATAATTTCTGCCATATCAGAAGATTATTTTTGAATTTCATCACGTTTTGAAATGTAGTCTGCAAACTTTTTCAATTTGGGACGGTCGACAGTTTGGCGTTTGCTAAAGTGTTGTAAGTATACATGTGCATACAGACCGTTTATGTCTTAATGTGCATAAGAACATGTTCTACTTCAATAGTCCGGATGAAACGGTAATCATGACATTTTGTTAGGAAGGACATATTCGGATTAACAAGAACTCACTGTATATTCATATTGCAAGTTAGTTGTTCAAACTATCGACTTCCAAGGACTTTGATAATATTTGAGCTTACATTTGCTATATATATCAAAACCCCTGTAGAAGTCTGTTTTTATCTTCAAAACACACGACTACAATTCTATATACAATGACTAATGAGCTTCGGGAGCATTGAAACTAATGAGTTCATTTAACCATTCAATGAGATGTGGTTTATTGAACCTAAAAGCAGCTACTCTTTGATGCATTCAAACATTTTGTTTTGATAGTGTGTAGTAATGCCATAAACATGTCCAATTTATTCAGGGTTTTGCAAGTCTTCTGATGTACTAAGTTTAATAAAGTCCAATGAATTTACTACACAGAGTCAAAATGGTTTAGCAAAGATAAAAATTAAGGGCTAGTGGCTTAAGTATTTCTGTATGATGCTTTGTTTCAGTTTTATTTCGAAAGAGAATTGTTTTCTCTTGCATCAAAAGTATGGTCTTTTGCATGAATGATAAGTAATGCATCAAATCTTCAATGGTATCATTATCTTGCATTGTCTAGTCTTTCAAACAACCACTCTGTAACACAAGAAACATAATTTTTCATACTCTATCATTGTAACCTCTAAACCCTTCCTATGAAGGAAAATGTTGTATGAAAACCAAAATTAATTTACCTCTGAATTTGAAGGGAATTCCCAGAATTCCAAGGGGCATCTTCGAGAGGAGAACCAGTTTAGGGTCAAAGGTCTTCACTTGATAGGGGCTCTTGTCTATGTGGGATCCATGGTATGTCACATGAATGGTATGGACTCCTGAAATAGA
Source organism: Cerastoderma edule (assembly GCA_947846245.1). Lineage (NCBI taxonomy): Eukaryota > Metazoa > Mollusca > Bivalvia > Cardiida > Cardiidae > Cerastoderma > Cerastoderma edule. The sequence continues at coordinate 3,890,539 of OX401419.1, read as the reverse complement.
GAAATAATAAATGAAAGAATATTGTTTAATTGCATAGTAACTTCAGGAACGATAGTTATTATAAGATGATGTGCTCAATAAGATATATTTTGCTATCTGTTAAATATGTTCCTACCTAATATTATGAAAAATCATCAAGTCTACATAAACTGTATTTCCAATCTGCATTTATCTTTTTTTGAACCAATCATATAACAGTTTCCATGTTTGAAGGAACGTTAAAATAAAATCTTAACAAATTATCATAGTGACCTATCTAAGGTATCTATGAAAGAGGAAGACCCCATTGACAACTGCCCATAAGGACTTGTCAAGCAGGGTAAAACTATCAGCATTCCATAAGTCAGTCAGGAGACTACTTCTCATGAAAAACAAAATGCTGTCACCCGGATTTGAATCCATGATGAGAGGGGCCAAGAAATTATGACACAAAGCTTTAGTAAGGTGTCGATGCTTGTTTTCATCAAGCTCTCTCTATCTGTAGTCATCATAATACTTACCAACATCTTTGGGAACAAATTCTATCCTTTGAAAGCCGGGTCTTTCCATCTTGTAAGTGACAGCAATATCTTGTCCTGTGGGCGCTATTTGTAAGAAACAATCATTTCCATCATGTAAATGTGTATGTAGTGTTGTAGTGATTCAGAAGAGATCTATTTAGATAATAGCTTGTTTTGGGTTAGAACTTAGAATCTTTTCAACAATTGTACTTATATAGTGTTTGCTAGATCTAAACCAATACAGTACCTACTTTGGCTGATTCTTCCAGTTGTAAGGATATTCCCATTACATAAAAGAAGTGCATGTATTGCTTTTCTTATTACATTTGATACTTTGGTATCAATTGAATTGTAAAAACTGCCTTATTTGCCCTATAATGACCAGAATGGTCAAGATGATAGATATATGTACATTTCAACTTTACATAAAAAAAAATCCAAAAGTCTTTTAGTTAATTTCAAGTCAGTAATTATGACAGAAGCAGGAAAAGTTTGTTCATACTGCAACTTGAATTGTATTGTAAAAAGAAATCAACAATTAAAGAACAACTTACCCTCAATCCAGCACATCCTTTCTATATTCTTCATGCAGTATTTGGTTTCCATGCAAAAAATAACCGGCCCTTCTTACAAATCACAATGCAGCATGCCAGATTTTAAATCATTTACCTCACAACAAAATGGTCAACTTCAAACTTCACACTGTTTGAATCCCGGAACAATAATGTATTTAAAGAATGTTCTATCTATCTATCTCCCTATGATGTCAAACCCCGTAAGGGGACTTACACATTTTTTTTTGTTTCCAATCATTATAAGTTTGATAAGTTTGATTTGCAGACTACACAGGAAAAGTATGGAGTTGGTAGAATACACAAATAATATAAGGATTAAATGACATATTAGACTAACAAAAGGGCATAGTTATAGTTCAATAATTATTCAATCAAGTTGATTATGATTTTATAGACATGTTCCTCAGAGAACCTTGTTGAATGTTGATAAACAAAAAGTAAAGATGTCTCCAACATTTCTAGTACAACAAAAGTATTGGAAAATATTTTCACACGTTAATGATGGCATTTTTTCCCAATCAATTTGAACAATACAATATATATGTATCAAAAAACTTAACAAATAATGCACAAGACTCAAAACCGTTAAGAGACAATCATGCTAAAAGAAGAAATTGCCCAATGTAAAAACACTTCTCCATTTGTTAAAATGCTTAAATACTACAGATTTTCATGATGAAAAAGCAGTATTTTGCTCCACAAAGATCTTAGAAAAATAAGAAGGAAAAAGCTTTTAATATAATGGGTAAAACAGCTTTGATGGAATATAATGACTAATATCATTCTACATGTATAGCATACTAAATATTTAACTAGCAACATTTGATATGATTTTAACCTTTGTATGATGAAAACAATTTCATAGACTTTCTGTAAATGACCCTGTCAAATGATAACAAAAGAAATCAATTATTGATTTAAAGACATGCTTTTCAATTAAGTCAACTCAAAACAAGCAAGGGATTTGTTGAAAAATTAAAATTTCATGCCACTTGCAATTTCATGTTCTTTTCTCCTTGTATATACTCTCAATTTTCCCCCACACATGTCACTACATTTTGTTAACCAACCCAAGCAAAAGGACATTAGTTAGTACAACAAATAAGAAGAAAGCTGTTAGTTTTGACTAATGAAACAAACACCAAAAGCAGATACTTTATTGTTCATCTTAAGATATAGTTTATAATATAAAATACATGTATCAAAAGCTCAGATAATAAAAACATTTAATATCTTATTTAAGCAATTATCTTCTCAACACTAAAACAAAATTGTCCCTTCTAATCCTTACTTCTATTTAATGAAAAAGGCCCTTTTTGTCAGCAGAAGCAGATCACATTTGAAAATTATGTAAAAGTCTTTTTATTATTGAGATTAGAAACCACTGTATAAAAAGCAGACAGTGCTCACTATTATAAGCAATCCCTTGTATAACAATGATTTCATATGTCTGCTATTGGTGGTACAGTGAAATCTGTCATTATGAAGTCAGGTGTTAAAACATAATTCTTTGATACTTTTCAAAAACAACATATTTTCCTAAATTATTTCCTTTACTTCATGAAATGATCATCATAAGAAATGCTTCTTCTTAAAGCAGATCTACTTACATTGAGTCTAATCTTCATTTATCACAATGCTAAACTTTAAACCACTAATCCCTGGTTTAAGAGGCCCAAAAATTAAATCTTATGAAAATGTTGGGGGAAAAGAAAAATGGCTGTTAAAAGCATTCTGATTTACCTACAAAGACTTTTCTCTCATTAGAGCATTTCCATTCCATTCAACCATTACAGCATTTGTTAATGTATAAGGTAATGTATAAGCTTTTACAATCAAATATTGGTTTCCGATGTGATGATCAAGAGCTAGTATATACCCCAATAGTTAGTGATATATAATTAGTAATGCACTTTCAAAGTTATAACCAAAATCAAACCCATAACCACTGGTTTAATGGAATTACAGTGAAATCCATAAAAGCTTGTTATAAAACCTATCTTGAATTCAAATGTTATAACCTATTTCAAACCCATAAGGCCATAACCACTGATCCTAAGGACTTACAATTGATAACCATTGTAGCATTAATAACACAGTACAGTATCATTCAAACAATCAAATACCATTATTTCATACGTTAAAGCAACACATTTGTTAATTCAAAGCATATATCTGTAACCACTGATCCCTTGGATATACAGCTGATATCCATTGTGGCATGATCATTTAAACAATTAAATACAATTATTTCATATGTTATAATAGCCAAAACCACTGGACCAATGGACTTACAAGTGGTATCCATTGTGATATTGATTCATATAATATTATCATAAAAACAATTAGATACCATTGTTACATATATTAAACCCAAATAATATCGGTAACCTGTGATATTCATTATGGCATTATCATTAACAAAATATAATATCATTATTTCATATGTTATAGCCCAAAGCATATCAGTAACCACTGTTATTTCATGTGTTATAGCCCAAACCACTGAAGCAACGGACTTACAGGTGATATCCACGGTGGCATTAACCCCATCTCTTGCTGCCTCTGACTCGATGTAGAATGAGTTGACCCTGTCCACTGGAAGTTGAAGGTCAAGTCCTCTAACAGATGACCCACTCAGGTCAACAGCATTGCAAACAATGGGACAATCTGAAGAAGTGAATAGATAGAAGTTTAAACTTATAAACCAACTTCACACAATTCAGGTCTTTTTCGTTTTATATAACAGCTAGGGGCCCATTTAAAAGGCACCTTCCCAATTAGAAATTTCTTTTAAAATCATGCAGTTTTCCCAAAAAATACAAAGTCACACCAGCTTTTTGGTTTCCCAATTCAGCAATTTCATCGATTCTATTTCCCGGGAACAACAAGCCAAGACCTCTTCCCAAATTAAAGAAAGAAGACCCTGCAATCTGAGTGATCACTGCAAGACTTATTATAGCAAGTCCAAAATGAAGGACACACTATAGTCTTACATTAAATCCTAGGTATGTACTTGTAAACTTTCTTCATCTAAAACAGGAACAATTGTTAGACTTACCAGTATAACCAAAATTCCCACCCATATAAATGAAATTACTTCAATATCACATGAAGCAAATGGATAAAGATATACCAAAAAAAATCAAACAAGTTAACAATAATGGCATGTGATTGAGAAGTAAATATAGAATGCTTGTTCTCAAATGACTGGTGCTCATAAGGGCTGGTCAAGTCAGGTTAGAACCACCCACACTCTGTGAGTCAGTTTGGAGTGTGCATCATATGAACATTTAAAAGCTGTCAATGTGATTTGAACCCACGCGGAGAGGGGCCATGTGATTCCAAGTTCTGTACTCTAACCACTAGGCCATGGAGGTCCCTTAGACCAGGCCTAAATTAGTTTAAAGTTTAAGGTTAAGCGAACACAACTAAGCAATAAAGAACAAAGACTTTCCTAGCCTTACCTGGGTGTGTCTCTGTGTTAAAGATAATGTCCACTGTTTGCCTTCCAGCCTCTTCAGGTATAAAACTGAGCTTGTATACCCCTGTTGTATCCGATTCCACGGTGTTGGGTAGATTTCCACTGTTCACCATGATCTCCAGTTGGCCTTCCCCAGCCTGCGTCACATCAACTGAAGTAGTTAACAAATGCATGCTTATTAATGAATACTGCTAATTGGTAATTGGTTGATACAATTAACAACCATGCCAAGGATAATTAAGTTCACCAGTTTTGAAAGCAAAAGAAAAAATAGAAAATAGTGTTATAAAAGAAAATTCCATCATATTGCTCAAGGCCTCTTTTTACCGTTATACTGTAGTTTTAAGCTGGATTTAATCTCAATATAATATGCAGTTTCTTTCTAAAAGATAATTTTGTTTTATTAACAATGAATTGGGTTGAATGGGAAACAGTTAAACATTACTTCATGGTTCTCATTATTACTGTCCTATTAAAACATCACACCTAATTCAATTCAACTACATTATTCTGCAACATGTAAATATTTTTTGCATAATATTACAAATCAATCTCTTGTAATGTAATGTACTTTATTCAACCACATTTGAAACAGAAGATTTAAGAAACACTTTCTCATATGTGTTTCATTGCAAAATCAGAAAGGATTTATTTTCCTTCATCCATCATTCATTTTCATTTTGGACAAATAAGCAAAGTCAAATAAATTGTGATGTTTGTTTCAAAAACAACGCTTGTCTGAAAATGAAGAGAAGGGCTGGTAAAACAAGGAAAAACCATCGGTAATTATATAAGTCAGATGTGGGACCTACCTCTTATAACAGTGAAAAGGTTATAAAGGCATATTGATAAATTGCTTACTTCCAAACTCTATTGGCTGCCCAACAACACCATCAGGTATGGGTGTAACCTTGATAGCCCCTGTGTTGTAGGCCTTGGCAACAAATGGGCTTCCACTGACCTCAACATCTGCATATCTCACCTCAATTCGGTGGTCACCTGGTATGGATGGATAAAAGAATTGGAAATGAGGTCATGAAATTAAGTTTTCTTCTCAATCATGGCACACTGGTACCATTAACAAAAAAAGAAAAAGAATTGTGTATTGTACTATACTCGTATATATGAATAGTACAATGCACATTTGTTTTTTTGTTACTGGTAACTGTGAATCTTGGTGCAAAATACTTTGAAGATTCAATGCAAATATATGAAAAATAATTTCATTTGTAGAAGATATATTATTGCTATGTATCTAATTATGGCTCATATATTTGTATTAAATGTGCATACTCAAAATAGTATTTCGGTGCTTTGAGTGACTAAAAGACATTTGCTAACATAAAGTCTTATTTCTTACTCATTCTTATTGTATAAACATCCTTATAAATCTCCGTCAAAAATTCATTAAACTTTTGACAAATAGCAAGGATTGCCTGCAACAAACAAATTGGTCTAATATCAAAGGAACGATTTAAAGAAAATGCAATATTAAGCAATACAAATTAAAGATTTTTATGCCAAAGCTAACTCTGTATCTGTATCATTTTTCTGCTTTGATTTTTCATTGCAACAACAATATTCCAGTTATATCTAGATGCCTGGTATTGTTTTCTGAGAATGTTATTTCAAATTAATTACTCACACCACAAGGCTTATAAGGAAAAACCTTCATCGGAAATAACATGAGGTGGATTAACTTACCGACTTCACTTGGGACATATTCCACTTTAACTGCATTGCTCTTCTCTTCTGTTGTGAAAGGTACTGTGGTGCCATTGGGTGCTGCAATGAAACATATTTCTTTGTTTTAAAGTATTAAATTGCATTTCTATTAACATTCTTTTAGTAATATATTTGTCAAATAACTTATTTTTTTTTTTAAATGGGTTTTACATCACATCAACATTATTTCAGTTATGTAGCTATGCCCGACTATTAATGATGGAGGAAGACCCCATACACAAATGCCCATAAGGGCTGGTCAAGGCAGGTAGAACCATTGACATTCCGTAAGTCAGTCAGGAGACTGCCTCTCATGAAAATTCATATCCCTCTCAGGATTTGAACCCATGCGGAGAGGGGCCATGTGATTTCAAGTTCTGTACTCTAACCACTAGGCCACGGAGGCCCCTCATCAAATAACTTAACCTTGAAAATTGATACAAGTTTTTGTATTGTATTAGATGCCATGCCAACAATTTCAGTAAAGAATGGCTTTCCCGGGATTCACCAGTTCAAAGCTTGGGCTCTAAATTATCTTGCAAAAGAATATAACCACCATGTATCCCAGGGACCCCCAAGGCCCAAGATATAAATCCAATATCTTAACCACTGGGTCATGGAGGACCCCTTACATACCAGTATGAAGCAAAAGGTTTGATAAACCATTACATAGATCATTTATACTCTTAACACACAGTTCAATGTCATTTCAAAATTGAAATGCTATTTGTAATGATCAACAATGATGCTTTTATATCTAAAATTAACAACATGTCATATAGGATTTACATTTTTAAATTTCAGTCTATTAGACTTTTTGTTCTGTTCAAACTTATTTTGATAGTGATAACATAAATAATGAAATAACAATATTGACATTAAACAACTGAAAATAAATCCATGTGGAACTATAAAAAGACAAAAGGGTGGTGTTATGTGTTTAAGAAAGACTTAAAAGTATATATTGTACTGTATAGCTAATGTAAGGTGGGAAAAAAGGTGTAAAATACAACAAAGACTAAAAGAGCAACTAAAATAAGGTTTTTATTTCACTACAACATTTAACAATTATATGGTACTACATACATATAAGTTTAAGATGTAATTCTTTACCAAACTATCCAAGAATCGAAATTGTCCATTGCAGATGACTCAATGAAAATGAGAGAAACAGCTCACAGCTCATCTGACTTTTCTTAATTCTACCTTTTCCAAAACAAAAATGAAAAGGATATTCTACAAAAAATAAGCAATTTAATATCTTCTATTTTAAGTTGAATTTAACATTTTCTAAATGTACATTTTAAGTTTTTCCAATACAACTTATTTTGAAACTTTATAAATAGTCATCTTGACCAGCCTGAATATGAAAGAATGGATCATAAATAGGTATGACAATAAAGGTCAATGCTTTGTATGGTGCTTGGTAAAGAAATAACAACGAATTCACATAAAATGTAGCTTATTTACATTAAGATATTTTCTTAAAATTATAACAATTAAGAAAATTTGAAATTCTTGTGAGGAAATAAGAATGTGCTCATTACAACCAAATTCATCTTTTATCACAAACAGGTCAAGCTAATTGATCAATTATACTTATTTACATTGAAAGTATTTTACCATTTTTATGTTGTCTGCTGAAAACCATTTGAAACCTTTTCACAGCTTCTGATCAATGTGATACATGAAGGAATTATTCGTAATGAGCACTTTCTACATTTGCCCCAATATATTCTTAGATCTATCTGCAATTTGAAATGTTATCTATCCTACTTTTTTACAAAATGTTGTCAGACCTGCTTGTACTTTGGAAATAAATATATCAAAATAACAGATAAATTATTTTAATGTCAACAATTCCAAATAAACAAATAACTTACCAGGGAACAAATACACTTTTTGTAATTACTAGTAAATCTATTAATGTAAGTAATACTCTAACTTTTCTTATATGTCATTCAAAACCTTTTTTGTATGGTGCGAACTACTGTTTCAAAAAAGTTTCAGTTATCTAACAGCTTTTCTGGATCCACCAGTATGTGGCGAGGGCTCTATAGAGACTTGAAAAAAGTTACACCACATGTTATTAACCACATGTCTGTGGGGCTAGAACTGAGTTCTAAGTCAGCCACCTTAACCACTGGGCCATTTAGGACCCTCATTCAAAACCTGCCAAAATAATTATTGACAGCAGTTGAATGTCATGAGGTACCATAGTACTCACAAGCTAGTTATACAGGATTCCAGACCGTATAACTGCTCAAAAAGTTAGCAGAAGAGTCCAGATTGCTATCTTTAAATATCTTGAAAGGATTTCCAAATTACTGTGGTATTAAAAATACACTGAAGAAGTTATGAAAGTCCGTATTCCAGCATGCATCATCCAAACAACTCATACATTATCCAACATGAGGGATTTGATGCCATTCTTTCCTGCAGAATCATATGGTTAAAATTTAAGATCCAGTTTTATGTTAGTTCTATATAAAAGAGCTTGCTGCAAAAAATGTTGCAAACATAGAGACAAATGGAGAGTACAGAACATCAGGATTTTACTTAAGTATTGATGAAAATGGAAAAAAAATCGAAACAATACAATTTTATCAATTCTGATCTCTATTTTTTATGTTACAAGATCTGTTATAGTCTAATGTGGAGTATCCTTTGGGCCTTAATGTATGCATTATCCGCTTTTGTATTATCACAAGGATGCATCATCTGAAGAAAACTTAACAAAACACTGTTACAAAAGGAAGAAAGGACAAATTTTTCCTTCTTCATACTTTGGTAACAGCTGTGCCGTTTCTATCAAATTCAAAGATATATTATTCATGATATATTTGGTCATCTGTTGTTGCTTTCAAGCCTGTCATATTTTCTCCATTGGGGGAAATTTTCTCTTCATCTCTTCAACTTATGAATTTGGATTTAATTTGGAACTTGACTGATGACTGCAATTAATTTGCATAGATTCTAGAGTCAACATTCATATTATTTCAACAGATATAAATTATGTGTCTATATTTTTTGTGAATTAAGAAATAATGATTAGGTATTCAATGCAAGACAATAGTAAGTCCTACACAAACATAATGCACTTACAAGAATCTTGCATGAAACCCTCAAATTCTCTTTCCATAAAAGAGCACTCTGATGAAAAATAATTTCAGTAAAAGGAATAACAAAGAAGAAACTAAGAAACGCTACACTAAATACTAAAGGATTGTACTTTCCTGAACACTTTACCAAACAACAATATCTTAATGTTGTAGTGGGTAGAATTACTTCAGAAAAATTAAACTTGTGGTTGACTTGAATTCATTCCTCTGGAATGGCAGAAAAGAAAGAAAAAACAATTTGCAAGGAAGAAACTACTCTGTGAATATGTTCTCCTGATCTATCAATAGCTTTAAGAAGTAATTTGTAGAGGTCAAACCAAAATGTTGTTTGGTAAAGGATCAAAAGCATATATGATATAATCAATAACATTATGAATTTGCATAACATCACTTTAAAATTAGTTAATGCATTTTTGCATCAACTTTTTATCAGAATTTCAGTAATTTGGCATTTCCTGGCCCGTAAGTTATGTAGAAATGCCCTAAGCTCTACTGGCGATAGGGTATGGATTATAACTTGGTATACCCATTGGGTTAGACTGTAATTTCATTTCATCAAAATCAAAATCTACTGGTACTAGTATTGGGTATCAGAAGATTTCTTTCATAATTTGAATCCTATCCAAACTCTTATGTAGCTTTTCATTAAGACCATTTAACCTCTTGGTTAATCAGTTTTAATTGCAACTCCTGTAAATAACTAAAGGAATAGGGAAAGGGTTAAACAAAATATAACATATTAGTACATCGATACATGGATAAATGGTTACATTAGACTGGTTACCTATTATTCTTACACCCAGCTTTTTAAAACTAATTCCATCCATGTTGACAGAGAACCAGGTTGGTCGGAACACATGGATGTAGCCCAGTCCGTCACCCATGGCTAACATCTTTCCTGGATCTATCACACTCACCCTCCATGGGGAACCTGAGAAAAGCATTTAATTAAGAAGAATTTTTAAGATGAAGATCAAAGTTCTTTAACATTATTGATGTTACTGTATCTATCAAATTTGAACAATCTTGGCCAAAAGGTTTTCATTATATGAGCAAAGTTAAAGTTTTCTCAAATCAAGAGCTTGTAACTTAAGTATGGATAACACAACATCCTGGAAGAACATTTGTTGGATAAAGGTTTTGTTTATTATAGTGTCGACCCAAGTAAAAGGGTCAGCCAGCTTGGCTTATCAGACATATCTCTCCCTGATTACAACAAGTACCTTTCAACTTCTATAACTATACCAGGTGCCAAGGGGATATAACATCTCCCGTGGGGCTCAAACATTTGACCTCCCTGTCTCGAGGTGGACGCCTTAGCCACTAGGCAATGGAGCCGGATTTGTTAGTCTCACATTAATTCTTTTTTCATATATAAACATTTCCACACACCTGTAACAGAACCTTGAAGAAACCACAGTGACTAAAATATTAATTGCAGACCAACAAGTTTTGTTTATACAGGTTTAACATTGCGTCATCATAATCTAAGTTATGTTGCTCTATTTGACACTTGATTGACAAAGACCCCATACTCAACTGCCTATAAAGAGTGTTCAAGCTTAGATAGATCCATCTGCACTCCATAAGACAGTCAAGTCAGTTGGGAGACTGCCTCTCAAGAACACCAACAATTAATATAGCCAAGTATAACACGAGTTTCTTAACAATGTTACAAGGAATATGTGCTTTCTTATACATTATTGCCACCTGCTGTTGCTTTTATATTGGACCAATTAGAATATCCAAAAAGAGAGAAAGGTTTAACTCTTAGAATGCTGGGTAATTTTCTAAAAAAAGTTTCTTTGTGTCACCTTGTTTCCAAAATCTTTAATATCTGCTTAATTTTAATGAGGAAAGATACTCAGAGTAGCAAGAAGCAAACAGGTTAGATCACATGGCAGCCGCCAATTTACTTGGCAGCTGGTCTGAATCTAACCTGTTTGCATAAGCATCCAGCACCATAAGGGTTAAATGAGTTCCTGACACACATGATATGACATTTATTACCTGTGACATGCTGGGCATTGAATTTCATTTCAATCCTGTGTTCCTCTGCAAATGATGGTAAAAACGAGGCTGTAAACTTGTAGTTGCCATGGTTTTGCACACTGCAGGCTATTTCCCCATCATTGATCATAATCTCTATGTTGCCACTACCGGCCTTTGAAGCGTCAACTGTAAAAGGTAAAAAATGAAGGGTCAGAAAAAACTTAATTAGAATAAGGAAGTACATGATTGTATAAAATCGATCAGCAGTACTTCCAATGCTAAATGGCTAAAACAGCTTGCAGGTGTCTGAAGATTATGTGGACAGCTCTGCAAAGTTTTAAACAACTTAATGTTGGAAATGTTGTTAAATTATTACACATATTCTTCTTTAACCTCTTATTAAATAACTTACTCCTTACTTCATGTAGAAGCACTTTCATCTAACTCAAACAGAAGATTTAAACACACATTGCCACAATAGAAGTATCTGCTATTAACAAGCAAATATTTCCTTTTGTCGTAACCATCTTTACCATCAATATAAGAAAAAGAAATGAACATCTTATGATTGTTGTAATCTGTTGCTTTCAATGTGGAACCATCTAAAGGTTAGAGAGCAAAGGTTTTGTTTCTTTAAATAGCTTAAATTGCTCAGATTTGCACAATTATTTTAGTACAACCATGCCAAGTCACATTAATACTTCCTTTTTTGACCTTTCTTTTCTATTGCAATATCCCCAATAGGGAAATTGCCAATAAGGATAACCATAACATTTATAACAATTGCTTTTTCTAAACTTTGGTCCAACTAAAATTGACTTAAAGTTCTCTAGTAGAAATGCATAAAATGATCATTTACTGTTGAATGCAAAAGGATTCCTAATGATGCACTGTATTTTCATTTTTGACATACTACATTTAAGTCATAATGCAAACTCCATTGGCCATGGAACCACCAAAGGAAGCCTGTACCACCATTGGTCATTGGTCCTCTGTAAAACTCAAATCAACAAACAGTCTATAAATAGAAAAGCATAAAATATACACTTACTGTCAAATACGACTGGATCCCCGATGATGCTCTGTATTGGCATATTTGACACAACAACTCGTCCTGCATCATACACTCGCACTGTGTAGGGGCTGCCTTTCACTGGCTGGTTTCCGAAAAGTACATTCATCTTATGGTCCCCTGCATCAGAATGACACAATTAGTGTAAGGTTTAATTGATAAACACTCATATCCTTAAGATAGAATACCCATAGTTTTGAAGCTCATTCTTTCTTTGGATTACTTTTGTCGTCCTCTGGTTACCTAGCAAGGTCTTGGCCCAAACTATTTGCATTGAACCGAATAGTCCAGATCCAGACTTATGGGTACCAAGAACAAATAAAGTAGTCCAAAGACAGAACGAGTTTCAAAATGGCAGATTATGGGTATTCTACCTTAATGCATTTTTTCCCTCATCTTAACATTATTTAAGCATCATTAGCACCTGACTGAAAAAAAAAAAACTATTGGCAAAAGGAGAAATTGCACATCATGAACATGCAATTTTTCATTTTGCCATAACCGTTTCATCCAAACATTAAAATGAATTGTTATTTTTCATTTTTTTACTGCCTGTCTCATAATGATGAAAGAAAACTCCAAATGTGACTGCCAACATTGGCTGGTATAGCCGTAGAACCTTTGGCATCTATAAGTTACCCGACCGGGAGGCTACCTCTCATGAAAATCCAATCACCGTCATTGAAATTTGAACCCCATTTCAGTTAGTTGTGATGCCCAATTCATAACATGACTGCCAATTTTGGCTGGTATAGCAGGTAAAACCTTTGGCAGGTATAAGTTACCCAAGCAGGAGAGTACTTCTCATGAAATTCCATACACCGTCATTGGAATTTGAAACCATGCAGGAGGGGACATAACCAATAGGCCAATAAGGTCATCAAAAGACTCTTCTACTTACCTACAGCAGAAGGTGTATACTGTACAAGATAGCCATCTGAAGATGTTTTCTTCACATTGGTAGGTATTGAACTTCCATTGGGAGCTGAAAAAAGATAACTATTTACCATATCTGTGCAAGTAGGGAAAGCATAAATCTTTCATAATTTAGAAAAAACCTTTCATGTATTTTGGTAGAGTATGCAAAATCAAACTATATATAGCACCATCATTCCTTTGACTGTTTTGGGACTCTTTGATAATTCTAATATGAATAGTCACTTATTCTGTCCTTTTTTCTTTCACTTGTTTATCAATGACACAAATGATATCTATATATTGGTTCGCAATCTGGACAACACTATCTTTACTTTAATAAAATAAATGCAGAGTGAAGATTGTACATTCAATGTTTTGTACCAAAAGGAATCATCACCCGAAAAGGCTTCTTACAAAATCATAAGCATTATAACAGTCCAAGGATCTAGCACATTTCACCATGACATCACCATTTTAACCAATAACCATACATTTCAATTGGAATCCTTTCACATCAAATCTCAATTAACAGATGCCATTAAACCAATAAAAAAGTATGATTTGAATATAAATGTTATATTTACAACAAAATAGATGGCATGCTATATGATATACATGTGTATTTGTTTTTAACATTACTTTATCCTTTAAGTTGTATTAAATCTGTATGACTTTCTTGAAAACATTGACCAAATTCAAATTATTTTCATGCTATGTATATGGAATTTATAAGCTATGCATTTTCTTCAAACATTTGATTTGCTATGATTGCAGAATGGTAACTCATGCAAACAAATCAAATTTAAAAAGAACTAACAAGTCATTTTTGTAACCATATATAAAGACTGCGATTTGAAGTCAACATTTTCAAGCAATAGAAATACACAACTTTACTGGTAACCATATTTTCATCATGCAACATGCTTTTGGAGTATCTCTAAAATTGCCAATTAGCCAATCCCTCTCACAAATTTGGTGACCAAAAATCCTTTGGAGATCTCTACAAACTTTTTATGTGATAAAACATACAAAATGCTGTAAAATCTTTACACTGGCAGAGCATCGATTATCACTTTAATGTTTAGATCTCCAAAGGTATTGCTAACTTATTGATAGTTCATGTATTTCTGTACAGCTGTACTAAAGTTTATACAAAGACTCAATCCTTTCCATTAGTTGAATTGGCTTAGCAAAAGTTAGAGATACTCCAATCAATATATTGTATTTATTATGATTAAACAAAAGATGAGTTTGTATAGAGAAAATGAAGAAAAAAGATTAATGTTACATTTTAATCATTCTTATGTCATTTGGAAAAATTATTTATTAATCATTTATCAATGTTATATAAGAATAAGAAAAGACAATATCAACCAACCACCTCTGAGAACAAAAAGTAAAATTTGAGTAAAATACTTAAAGACCTGACCTTTCAATAAGTTTAGAATGATTTCAGTCACAATCTATCCAGTAAGATAAATTGGCAATTAGAATGAGTTTAAGATCATTAAAAATCATATAAAGAAAAAAGCTTGACACAAAAGTTTGAATGAAAGTCATTTCTTGTAAAATCATTACACACTGCAGCACAGGAATAATATGCTGTTTTATACCAGATTTTTCTTACTGATATTCAACCTTTGAAGTCCTCTAAAAGGAGAGGGAAGAATATAAAATTGAAAAAAAAAAAATGAATTGTACTTAAGATGTCTTTTGAAAAGAAACAAAACAAAATTTTAATCATTTAAATAAGAATACAACTTAAAACTTAACCTATGAAACTATTTTTACAAAATTCCAAAAGAAGTGTTTGGTTGATATTGCATGCTTGAACTCACCTTTACTCTATGTGCAGAAACAAACAAAATACTAGTTCAAACTTAGCGGTGAAAGGTGAAGCAGGCTGCCTTCTGAATTTAACTGAAGATCACACCCAAAACGAAAAGTAAAAACGACACGAAACAAAGATCCGAGCTCTGTCTATGTATAGGACTGAAGAGCACAATTTCTTAATGTTACCCTTAAATGTATGAGTCTTCTAATCATAACATTACAATTTATGAATGAATGAAAGATTTGTAAAACCATGTAATTCAGTTTCTTTCAAAATTATATCCTTTTAGTTAAGGTTATATTACGTCAACAGTTTGTCATTCAGGTTTACATTGCATCATCTTTTCTTTTTAATTAACCTGTAATTCCCAACTCATATAGGACTGAGAAAGACTCCTTACTTAATTGTCCATATAACCTGGTAATGGTTCCAATTAACGCCTTGACCAACACAGCAGTTTATGAAATTGTCTGCTCTGGGAACATCAAACTGTGTTTATATGAGTACAAGGTCAGCAGTATATGATGTTACTGACACAGACATTGACAATAAATTAAACTGAAACTGAAAATAAGGCTTAGCCATGCAACAAATTTTAAAAAGAAAATCAATTGCAAATGACATTGAAACAAAAAAGAATTCTAAAGGGATCAAATATATAGTGTGAAGGACACATTCCAGCAATTTTCAATATCCAATCACAATCAAATTTGTCGCTGCAACTTATCATTTCTCTAGGGGATTGTTTTGTAAAAGATTGAAAAATGGTTTTCAACAAAATAAAACTATATATACAGCTCCAATTCAACAAACAATGTTTACAAATGATATTAATTGTTGATTTAGTTCACCATTACGATCATCAGTTTTATCTATTATATTTGCTTTGGTTTAGTCTCGTTTTAGTTGGTTTCATCATTTTGAAAACTGCACATTAAGGAAATCATTACAGATAACAGAGCCACTAATGATGTTACTAAGTAAAACTGTTTTCTTGTCAAGGAACTATTTGTTTGTCTTCCCATTGAAAACTATGAACAATTAATATATAAGAAGACTTTATTTTATAATAGGAAAATTTCTTTCTATTATATTGGTATTCTAATTTACTTCAGAGGCAATGCAATGCAATTTAGAAAAGACAATATGACTTGTGTTCTTTAATAAGAACATAGACTAAGCATAGAGGTGAAGTGTGATTTTGAATTAGAAAGTAAAGCATTACAAGACTGCATGTAGAAACAGACAGCTCAGAATATTATCTTAGAGGCTCTTTCATTATATTGTAAAGTTAAACTATTATACATGTATTTTTAACATGAAGATAAATCTTTAAATGAATGTTGCAAGGTTGTGATTGAATTATTCATGAATTAAGTATAATTTTGCCCTCCATATGTAAATTCATGTGTTTTTAACAGGCACTCCGAAACAGTTTATTATCAGGATATGAATTCCATTTGTAACAGTATAGATATTCATTTATCTAGATAGGTTTTGCATCGCATCAACATTATTTCAGTAAAGTCAAGATATCCTACATTCAATGATGGATGGAGACCCCATACTGAACTGCCCATAAGGGTCAATCAAGTCAAGAAGGACAATGGGCATTTTGTAAGTCAGTCTGGAGATGAAATTATTGTCACTCATTAAGATTCAAATGCCTTCACCGAGATTTGAATCCATACGGAGAAGGGACATGTAATTTCAAGTTCTTTTATCTAACCACTAGGTCATTAGTATAAGTAGGTCTATCATTAAAACACATGTGCAATTATTCAGTCTTTTGTCTGTATATTGTCAACCATTATGTGTAAGTCAATTCATGTCAATGGATATGATGCGTCAATTGAAAAACGTCTACAACTATATCGTAGTCCATTTAAACCATGTAAATAAAACATGTAAATATATAATAAATACAAACAACTTTGTTGTTTGCATTTAAAAATAGATTGTTTGCCTCTGCAAAACAGAGGCAAAACAACATAGAGTTAATTTTGAGTTATTTCTGTTAAAATATATATATACATATGTAGATTATAATTTCATTTGACCATTTTATAATTGATTATGACAAATGTCATGCACATACATGCTAAATATATACCCATGCTGTAATTATTGATACAGTTCATGCAACCAAGTAAAGTATATACATAAATATGGACTCATTTCATAAATCCCTCCCACCCCCCACCGCCCCGCCTTATGGTTAAACATAATTTTCTTTTATTTTTGATTTATCATGGGATTGTTTCTGTAGAGATGATTTATTATTTAACAAGATTTATTGAAAGAGGCTGCTACTTTGTAACATTGTCAAAAGTTCATATCTTATTATGAAACTGATCTTAATCTAAAGCGATTCTTCAATTGTATGAAGAGGAAGAAAATTAATCCCTAGAAAGTTCAGAACAGATTAGATCCAGGGTTGTTGCTAAGCAAAGCGGAGATGCGAAGATTTTCCCTGGAACTAAATCAAAACTTCCTCCATGAGAAATTCCAAGATGTGAACTCTTTAAACTGATTCAAACTCAATGATATGTTAACTGTTATAATGCTTGAATTTACTTTATGCTTTGGCAAACAGGTTAGATCAAGGACAGCCGCCAAGTAAACTATCCAACCTGTTTGCTTCTCTGTGTATATTTCTTAATCAAAATTATGCAGATTTTTAAGGTTTTGGAAAGCAGACTATGTTCTAGTCAGTACCCATAACATAGAATCTACCAAATACATGTAGCTAATGAAATACTGAAAACTTTAGACACTGATACCCCCCCAATCAGACCAAACTATATTTACCAACATTATCAAATAAAAGTTTACCAGTGATGTCGACTTTGAGATTTCTACCAACAGCTCCATGCACTTCAAATACAGCAGTTCTGTGGACTGGTACCAAACTTAATCCATCCCCAGTCAGAGTGATGTTGCTCGAATCGGCTATGTTTACATTGTAAGGGGATCCTGAAATAGGTGAAAAAAACCCACACTTGTCAGTTATGCGAAACTTTAACCCATTAATTTACATGTTTTGTATGGTGTTTTATATGACTGGTGTGATAAGCTTGCAGCTTTTAGAATATGTAAGTCAAATTGAAACAGTTTATTCTAGTTACACATCTACATTGCTTACCATTAAGTTGTGTAAGTTTTTATAGTTTTAATCTTACATGATCACAAATTTTGAGGACTAAGAAATCTTAAATTGAATACAAACCAATGTCAGACATTCTTAGAATGATATCATTCAAAGACAAGAACATGTATGTCTTGTATCTTATATTCTTAGTGGACACCATCTTTTTTTGTCAATCATATCTGTACAAGTTTGTAGGAAAAAAATCCGCATAGATTAGGACCAAAATGTAGGAAAGGAATGATTAATGACAGAAAAAGTAGAAATGGATCATGTAAGTCATTCCCCATTTTCCCACAGTAAATTACAGGTTAGGTTATCTTCAGCTGACATTTAACACTTGGCAACAAATTGGATTAGTGGTGGTAAAATGCCCACACATATATCTTGTTGAACCCTGGAACAAACCTGTCCAGTTCGGACATTTTGTGACCCATTGATGCCACCTCGTCTATTACAATGACGAAATTAATAAGAGTCCAATGTAGGAAATCTATTTTCATGATTTATCTTGCTATTTAAAAATGGTATAACCTGTCCTGGGTGTTTGATCCCAAATCCTATATCACCCATAAGACTGACATATTAAAAAGTGATCTCTGTAATAGGTATTTGGTAAAAGCTTAAAAGTCTTTACATGTGAAATTAAATTGTAAAAAAACACAGTGATACAACATACCTCTGACCTCTACGTCATTAAAGAACACCTGGACGTTGTATTCACCAGCTCCCTCTGGTGTGAAGTCTATCTTGTAGAGACCGTCCCTCTCCTGGGATACATAGCTGGATACATATCTACCTTCATGTTCTACCTGGGTGTGTACCTTACCACGACCTGCCAGGCTTGTATCAGCTGTGAAATATATATATGTTTGTAAGTGTAAGTTTTATGTAATTTCATATTTTTCCTGTAATAGATGTGTAGCACTTGTGCATATTCACATAATAAATATGTAGTTTATATGTATATACATATGACATTTCATGTAACAGATATGCAGCATATATGTGTTTTCATATAATATATGTGTAGCACATATGGATATGAACATCCATGTAATATATGTGTAGAAGACATATGTGTAGCATACATGTATCATAAACCCATGTACATTCGTGTATTACCGTTAGAAACAATTTCATGCAATAGATATGTAACATATATGCATATGGATATCAATGCAATATATGTGTAGCACATATGTATATCCATGTATTGTCACGAAATAGATACAGTCTAACTTGTGTTAAGCAGCCACCCTTTTAAGCAGCCAACCTGCCTTAAACAGCCACTACAGAAAGTCCTATTGTTAGATTTATAGTGTACATCAATTTGTGTTAAGCAGCCAACCTGTCTTAAACAGCCAATTTATTCTGTCCCATAGGCTGGCCTCTTAATGCAAGTTTGACTGTATATAATTTCATATAATGGATGTGTAACACATATGCATATCACTACTTTTCAATATTCTAGAGACCACAACTATTTTCCATTATTCCTTTTGTTTACTTTGCCATGTAAGAATGTGGAAACACACATAAATATTAGTGAAATCTTAATGTACTAAATGGTGTAACACATTAGACAATGTATGTATTCAGGAGATGATTTGATATCTCTTTACAGTCATATATCACTGTTCCAAGAACACCTACCCATGCTGTTGGTATTCCATCATCATAGGCACACAATGCTTTTCAAGCAGCTGACTAACTGTAAACATGAACTTAATTGATAACTGGTTAAAGACACACCATCCATCTCCAACAGCCTTGATTTAAGATGAAACAACATTGGCCATGACAAAAGTGATATGGTAAGGGGTTTAACTCTTATAGTGCTGGAACCGACTTCATGCTTATACAAACAGGTTAGATCCAGGCCAGCTACCAAATAAATTGGCTGCTGGCCTGTGATCTAAACTGCTTGCCACTCTGAGTCTCTTTCCTCATCAAAATTAAGCAGATATTTAAGGTTTTGGAAAGCAGACTCCAGAAAATAATGCTGCATTTTAAGGGTAAATGCCGTGTCCATATTATTTCCATTTGTGTTACTGCTTTCCCCGGTATTAACTGAAACTAGACTGGTACTATAGATAAGGTCTGTGAAGTGTCTTGCCAAAGGACACTCCCATATTACCAGCTAGTTGGGTTCAAACCTAGGATATGAGGTTAAAGCTATATAAGTCACGAATTAAAACTTACCATTAAAGGTCAAGGCTGTTCCTAGGGTCCCTCCCTCCAGTCCGTAGACTTTTACAGCCGATGGATCGTACACACTAACTGTATACGGGCTCCCACTGATGTGTTCATCGTCGTATAGTACAGATACCTCCCACTCTCCTGTTAATGAGGACATAAATGGTGAGTGTTTATGGCGAGTGTTTATAACGAATAGATCTATTATAATATTGTCTATCTTAACCCTTATAGTGCTGGAACCAACTTCATGCTTATGCAATTCGGTTGGATCCAGATCAGCCGCTAAATAAAATGGCGGCTGAATTGTGATCTAACCTTTTTGCTACTCTGAGTATCTTTTCTCATTAAAATTAAGCAGATATTTAAGGTTTTGGAAAGCAAACGATACAAAAACCTTTTTTCTAACAGCATTCTAAGGGTTAAGAATCATGGCTTAGAAGAACAGTAATAAATATAACATGTATATGTCGTAGTTGTATTGTCCCGTTTTTTATGAAGTATTCATAAATGTATTATCAAGAGCAAAAATCAATCATAAAGCTAACCGGACAATATGACTTTTTAAAATATCATTTTCCTCTTATAGTTTTTATTTATGTACCAATAACAAAATAAGAATATTCTTATTTGCTATAGATGTGTTCAAGAATGTTAGCTCTCAAAAACAAATATGTTTCTTTTTTACAGAGGGCCTCATGGGAGATTAATTAGTAGCAGTCTTTATATATACTGTAAATGTTCAATGAGTTTCACCCTCTATCAATAAAATATTATTATCATTATCATTATCATATAAGTCACTATCTCCTACCAGCAGCTACCAAATTGCTGCCTGGGTAAGAAGCTCAAGAATAAACTTTGAGAGTTATAATATATATATTCGAGATTGAAAAATGTATAAGCTATAACATTTCTTTACCTCTGACTTATTTTTCATATACCAGGAAGTCCATAAATTTGATGGAGATAAATATCTTATTTGAAATTAAATACAGGTAACTTAGCCATTCTATTAAAAGAGCAACCCAAATGTTAAATACATATTAAAAAAAAGACAAGGTAAGCCTATCTACTAAAGACATACAATAGAAACATTTTCTTAAAGTTAGACATTTTCTGTTTTGAAATGAGATGAACTATATATTCCTTAATCAATATAACACCCTTTAATAATGTTACAACAGATGTCTGAGAAACCCATTTTGAGAAAAGTAGATTTCTCAAATTGTTTCTCCTCAGCATCCAAAAACCGAAACATTACAACAATATAGTATACAGTTGTCATCTTCTTAATTGCTTTCAATTTGAACCTGTTAACATTCTTCATGGAGAAATGAGTCAAGCAACATTGTAAAGGAATATTTTATAGTATAATCACTATGTGTTGTCGAATCTCATCTACCAAGCAACATTGTAGTTTCACATCTTTAATCTTATTTAAGTGTAACTGTGCACATTTGGCTGTAACTCATTGTAGACTATGCGGTGATTGACTACATATATAACATCTGAAGCTTAAGGTTGCAAGGTGCACTGTTAATCACTTCCTTAATACAGGTGACTCTTAATTCATTTTTGCAGTAAATTCAAACATAAAATCATTGTGGCAAAAAGAAAAATCATTTGACATTAGTTTAAGTCAAAATGGTTAAAATGTTTTTTAAATCAGCCATGCAGACAGCGTTTTTGGAAAACTGTTGCCACCCAGTTGTTCAGCAGTATTTTGTACTTCTGAACTTTTCAACATTCAATGATGACGTTTGAAGGTGTCCATAGTACATTCAAACACCTCTGCAAACTGCATGAGCAATTTTTCTGTCAAATTGAAGCAGAACATGAATTGTTTTAAGAATATGTTGCCATTAAGATAACCATTTCTTCATATTGTCCAGTGTAAATTACCTTGAACAGAGTTTGCGGAAGTATAACTCATACTACATAAAAAAACAAAAATATTCTATAATGTTTTTCTATCACTAAGCTTCAATTGATAACACTTAACATTATCACATGAAAACAAGCAATTAACCCTTTCCCAAACAATAACGACATTTGACAACTTTGTTGCAGACGACTTTAGAAAACATTGTGGAAAAAGGAGAAATTGCTCGTAACGAGCAATTTTTCCTTTTCCCACAAGGTTTTCTGCTCTATTTGAAGAATATTTTTCAATTCCATCACATTTTGAAATGTTGCCTGCAAACCCTTTCAATTTGGGAGAGTCCAAAATTTGTTGTTTGGGAAAGGTTTAAGCAATTATTGTTAGGTAGTGTATCACTAGGAAAAATCTTTGATTTGATATGTACAAAAGATTGCATCTTTATTAACCTTTTTGAACTTTTGGTTCTTCCAATTACATTCCAGGACAAAGTTATTTCTTGAAGATATATTGCCAAGAACATGAAATTCGGTAAACATTTCCTACTTGATTCCTTACTTAAAACCTCATTTGATTGCTTCTGATGCAGACAACTTAAGAAACAACTGTGACAAAAAGATGAATAATTGCTCTTATTGAGTAAATTATGCTTGAGTCATGATCACGATGGTATCTTTCCAATGTCACAGAGAAAACATTCGTTTTTCCTTGCATAATATCATTGTATTTTGTTCCTTTCTAATTTAGATCTAATTTAGATCTGTCATAAAATTTCATGAAGGTAAATGGGTTGACATTAAAATGAAAAAAAAATGAAGACAATAACAAATGTATTTAACACTGAAAATTAGGTAAAAATGTAAGCAAAAGATGATTAATTAAACTTACCTTCCAATTACTAATTCTAATTAGGGTTTAGTACAACATTTAACTGCTTTTGCTATGATACACATTACAAATAATAGCTCAAATATGTATACATACATTACATGTATATATTTCTAAGTAAGACGACACAAAATACCGGAATATACCATAACTCCCATGGTACAGAACAATTGATACTCTTAATGATGGAGGAAGACCCCATACTCAACTGCCCATAAGGGCTGGTCAAGGCGGGTAGAACCATCGGCATTCCGTAAGTCAGTCGGGAGACTGCCTCTCATGAAAAGCCATATCCCTCTCAGGATTTGAACCCACGCGGAGAGGGGCCATGTGATTTCAAGTTCTGTACTCTAACCACTAGGCCACGGAGGCCCCTACATCAAATCATTAAGACAACAGAGATCGAGACAAATATTTCCTATGCAAAAGTTCTCTTTTGTTTGTTTATATGGGCTTATCAGTTATCCAATGGCTTTCCTGGATTTCACCAGAACCAGATAGCACTGCAGTGTCTTTTCCATGAAAAAAACAGTATTGATGGTGAGCATTGAACCACTGGACCCTAATATGTCACAAGTTCTACACCTTAAACACTAGGCCATCTTTCTAGCTTTACTTTAATACTATATTGTTGATTTCCATTAGAATGATCTTATCAAGATGTTTATGATGCTTAAACATTAGGCTTTAAATCAAATAAGACTTGATAGTACCTTGTACAAAACATCAAGAAATGCCCATTATTTCAACCTCCAAGAAAAAAAACTTTTTTTTACAACCCATTTGATGTAAGACCTAGATTGATTATTAAATGCAAAACTTAGTGTCAATCTATGAAAGTCTTCATGTTTTTGATTAAACTCTTATCGCAACTTTGAGCATTGATACATGAAATAATATGATATAATGCAGACCAAACAAGGAAGACATGAACAAGTACTCCACAATGTGTCTAGCTTGCCACAAATCCTGGTTAAATAATCAAACAAATGACATGCTATTAATATGTCACCATTCCACAGCAAATATCATTTAAAACTTTTATCCGATCAAATTTCAAATTTGTCACATGAATGTTTTTGCCATAGTTCAGTTAAGTTGATGTTAACCCTTCCTTTAAATAGATAACCTTTTGGTATAACAGGAAGTATCATATTTACAATAAATATGGCAGAAAATGTGACCAATTATCCAAAATGAGATGTTATGAATGACAAAAACTGAATTTATTTAATAGAAATTAACAATAAATAGTATTTTAGAAAATGAAAGCTATTGAGGTAATGCATATACTTGATTGAGGCAAAAGAAGTCATCCATTGTCACTAAACAATTTCACATTTTCTAATGACTTTTATAAGTACTGCAGCAGCTAAAGATGAAGTAAAGAGGTATATATCAGTACAAAATGAGAAATTTTCTCCGACACGAAATCTCTCTATCAATCAACAGGTCTGCAGAGTTATCATTTCCATTACACGAAACACTAAGTGGTATATTGTATAAAGATTAAGAATGATAATTGTTGCTAATGTAGTCAGAGTTTGAATTGTTTCAGTATCAGTACTTAATTGTTTTAAATAATCATTAAATACAAGGCCATACTGAGACTTTCTGGTTGATTATGTCTGTAATATTTTACATTGCTCACTGGCAAGAAATAAGATCACCTTAGTATGGAATAAAAGTAATAATAATCAAGATTAGTAATCCATTAGGAAAAAAAACACAAGGTATTTATATACATCATATAGTTTGCAGTAATAAATCTTCTTTAAACAAAATTTTAAGTTTCATCTCTTTACCAAATAACCTGTTTCATACAATCTCAAGTTAGAAGACTTGCCAGGTGGCAGTTGATATCATTGAAGAATTTGAAATATATTCCTCTGATATGGAAGAAATTGATTTAGAAAAAAATGAAAAATAAACAAAATAACCAGTTGTATCAGCCCCTCCCTTTTCCCAAAAATGTTTTAATATCTTTTGCAATAGATCTGTATAAACCTGACAAAATTAGTTAAGGGATCAAAAAGAGATTAATTACAAAATCATACCAAGCATAAAATTGTATTCAAGTTTTTGTACATCTTTTAATATCATATCATTTGTCCATCTTTTAATATCATATCATTTGTCATAGAATAAATCTTTGTGCAATAACTTCCTGTTTACAAGTTAGACCTAAACACTTTGTTGCCTGACCCAACTTACTTCTTGAAAACAGTATGAAAAAGAGATTTCCTTTTTTGCCACAAAATGTCTTCAAATGTTATTTTATTGCAACTTAAAATTACAAACATTTTCATATCCATTTGGATAAATGACATTTCTTGAAACTTTTAAAATCAATATTTCCAAAGCTAGTGTATCCGTTGGATGTTTTGTTTAACAAACTTATCTTTCAAGTAATAAAAAGAAATGATTATCACAAAGTAATAGTCACCACACTAAGAAAAATCAAACAGAAAGCATATCTTTAATCGTTTTGGAAGTATTCAAAAATCTAAACTTACTTCCAAAAGATGAACATGAAATACTTCATGAAAGAACATGTCAAAATAAAATTTGTTCTTTAAATAATAATTGCAACTACTAGTTCTTAATCATATATTCATAAATTAACATCATAACTCATTGATAAAGCACCCAGCAGGTCTTAACATCTTGTTTAGTTTTAGGTGACTTAATCAACATGATAAATGTTTGCAAGCATATCCTTTGTCAGTGTTCACTTATAAATAAGCTAAAACAATAGATAAGAATTGTTTGCTGAAATATGAAGGAAGATTATAAGTTCAACACATATTGACATAATATGCCTTAAAGTATCCAGTGAGAGCTTTGTAAGGTTTGTTTAACTCAGGAAGAAACTAGAAATATCATAAATGTTTCAACTTGGGCTAGCCATGTTCAACAAATCTCTCGACATTTACCTAAGACTTGGGAAAGCAGTCTGGTCTGCAATGTACTGGGGCAGTCCCAGTTTGAACATTTGTTTAGTTTAGACCACAGTTAGATGCAAGACTTTGACTCCGTCATAAAAACTCACTTGACTTTACTCAGAATAATGATCCTCAAATCGAGCAAAGAACAAAATCATCTATTGATACTCAATTGGTTTAAAAAATGTCACCATCAACCACTGATAGTAGTTGATAAAAAGCTTACTTTCAAAAGAGAGGAATGTCATAAGAAAACAATGAACTATATATTCAGATTTCTATATTCAAACATAGCTATTTCTTTCTTAAAAAATCTCACTATTGCTATCAATTGATGTAGACGGCATAAAAATACTAAGAAACTGAATAAGCTTAACACATACTTTCTCCATAAGACCATACTATGATGCATCTCCTGTAGACTAGCCTTAACAAACCACTTGAGTAAAAAGAACAAATGAGTATTAGGGTGAAATGTATCCTTTTACCAGGAATTATGAAGAAAACAATTTTTTCTTGTTATGCTTCCCTTATGAGAACAAGTAAATGTTTATTTAATGTAACCATTAATTAATATCAGTATGACATCAGAGAAAGGAGAGCTGCGAAAATGATGCTGAGAATAGTTTTAAAGTAGCAAACTGAATGCCATAGAAGAGCATGCTCTTTGGGATAGCATTTAGCATTCTGACTTAGAGCGTGCAAGCTTAAAATAGCAAGCATTCATAACAGAATGTTTGAAGGCACATTTGTTTTGATTCCTACCATCATACCCTGGATGTTAGATTGTAAACTCCAGATGACTTTATAAATCATGATGAGAAAAGTAGCAAACAATTGCACAAATTAAGCAGGAATACCTTAATCACACCCATTCAGCAGTTTAGACTACCTTCACTGTAATGCAAGTACCCTTAATGTGTCTTCAAACATAAATAGCTGTAAGAAAAGTCATCGCCAATCTATAAAAGCACCATAACAATAAGGACACTTTTGATCAAAATGACTTCTTATTGCTTATTTAAATGAAGAATGATTGTGAAACAGGATTACATATTGTCATAGCCAAACTTACATACCTTATATGTAAAATCAAAAGAGGCTGCCATTCAAACTAAAAGTGTCATGCCATAAAGAGGGTTCAATGCCCGACTATATAGCAAGCCCTTCTATTTTGTAAAGGATTTGGTCTATAGTAATGCATTGATGCCTTAATATGTAGATTCTCCTATAGAACTATAAGCTCTCTGTTGACCAAACAAAAAGGTTGATTATAAGTAAAAAAAAGTTATCTACAATACATTACTTAAAATAACATCAATGGGGGAAAAACAAGTTTGTATGGTGTTTAACACTGTATATGAACAGCTTTTCGTCATGTAATGGCTTTCCTGTCTCAAGCAGGACTAGGCAATGGCTCTGAAGTGACTTGCAAAAAGTCACTCTCATGAAACCAGAGGTGATGGTGGGTCCCACACCAATAACCCCCGGAGTAAGTCTGACAAGTAAATCCTGTATTTTTCAAAAATGATATATATCTTGCTAATAAACTGCCCCAGACAGTGCAAACAGGCTATCTCCCAAAGTGATAGTTTGTGTACAACTGGACATGCATACTTACCAACTTCGCTGGGGTTAAAGTTGGTACTATAGTTTCCCCCATGACGGGGTATGGCAGACAGATTCTGTGTGCGACCACTTGGTGCTCTAGCCTCTACTCTTACATCACCATCACCGGCCGCAGCACTGTTCACCTGAAATCAATTAATGATGGTTTGAATTGGGTTTTAAGGATTTTTCAATTGTATTGCCGTTTTGTTGATTTTTCAATTATATTGTTGACTCAACAATTTTTCAGTTATAATGATTTATCAATCATATTGCATTATAACAGTTTTTCAATTATATTGCAGTTTAAATGTTTTTCAATTATTTGCAGTTTAGACAATTTCTCAATTATACTGCAGTTTAAAGGATTTTTCCATTAAATTAAAATTTTAACAACTTTCTAATTATAATGCAGAGATCCAGGATCCAAATCGCAACTGGCTTTCCAATCGTAATATCATATCAATTACCCAGAATGCCATGGAGGCAAGCCATTGAATTCCATTGCTTTTTGGTTTGACCCGACATACTTTAACAATGACTTGAAAGCACACATTTTACAATTTTCTTTCCTAAACAAAATGTTGGGACAACCTTAAAATATCCCTTGGATATAAATTGGTTTTATCTTATTTACAATAGGTACATAAGAGTTCAAATCCCAGTATTAGTTTATTTGGAATGAATCTACTGAGCTTGTCCAGTCCACAAGCTTGTCATTTTCCTTTGTTGCTGGAGAACTGTGTATCTTAAATGGCACTAAAACTCAAATACTGTTCATGGGGTGTCAAAAAAAAAAAAAGGTAAAAAAAAAAATTGAAATCAATTAAAATTGTTTATAGTTTACCTGCAGCTCGGTGAGGTTCCCTAGGGCACAACTATCAACAGATGTAAATGTGACTTTGGAGCGATCAGCCAACACCTTGAACGAGGCTGGACAGCCATTTATAAGCTGTCCCTCACAGTAAACATTCAACTGAAAATATACATTATAATCTTAATTTGATTATCCAGATGAGGGGACTATTATTTTTTATTACATGCGGTGTTTCATAAACTTATAGAAAAGTACTTTTTTGTTGTTACTCATTAGAATTCCCTTGTAGAAATGATTCTAAAGCATACGCACAATTAAGGGTTTAAAGAAGTATATGAAGAAGTTAGCAAGGAGAATACTGCTCTATTCTGGGCATCTAACATTTGCAATCATGTAAATGACAAAGACATCTTTAAAAGGATCAAATTGAAAGTAATAGCAGGCGATAATAAATCATGTGAAAAAAGTATCAAAATGAAACAATTATTATTGTCAAATGGTTTAAAACTACATGTCAAAGAGATTTCTTTAACCATTTCCTTATAATGATTTTTCACTGGACTTGTTACAAAGCAAAAGCATAGAACTAACATTATAAAGTATGAAAAATAATTCTAATAATTTTCTTCTCTAGTCTTGTCTTTTCAGTGTGGGTTTATGATGGCAAGCATATGTTAGGTCTCCTGCTGCACAAGGACCAAAGTAAGCCAGGTCAATATGAAAAAAGAGGTTAACCATTTCCCAAACAATAACGACATTTAACCACTTTGTTGCTGATAACTTTAGAAAACATTGTGGGAAAAGGAGAAATTGCTCATGATGAGCAATTTCTCCTTTTCCCAGAATGTTTTTTTCCCTATGAGAAGATTAGTTTTCAATTTCATCATATTTTAAAATGGTGTCTGCAAACTCTTTCAATTTGGGACAGTCGAAAATTTTCTGTTTGGTAAAGGGTTAAATACCTTGTGTAGCCCAGTTTCATTGGGGACAAAGAGGCCTTCTCCAGTTTTTCCAATCCAGTTAAAGTGTACAGTGCTTGTAGAGTCTGGTCCTTTCACATCTGCCCTGATATCTCCGGCTGAAACATCGTCATCTTCGATACTGATGGAAAACTGGGCCTGAAGTTACAAATAATTTATAAAAATGAATGAATGATTACCATATTATAAAAGGAGTTCAATGATTTTTAACCTTTTTCATTTTTTTTTTTTTTCTTTATGGGTTTTACATCACATCAACATCATTTCAGGAATGTTACAGCGATGCCCGACTCTTAATGATGGAGGAAGACCCAATACTCAACTGCCCATAAGGGCTGGTCAATGCGGGTTGAACCATAGGCATTCCGTAAGTCAGTCAGGAGAGTGCCTCTCATGAAAATCCATATCCCTCTCAGGATTTGAACCCATGCGGAGAGGGGCCATGTGATTTCAAGGTCTGTACTCTAACCGCTAGGCCACAGAGGCCCCTTTAACCTTTTAAATACACATATTTTTTATCATCTACAATAGAACAATCCATGTCCAATTTCTCAAATAGAACTGTTTAACGTGACTAGTCTTAATGCGCAAAAACTGTGTTAAAAATAACATTTTCTTCGGAACAAAAGTTCTAGTTGTAAAAGAATTTGAATTATCTTCCTTAAGTAACATAACAAGTTAACGCAAAACGAAAACCCAAATCTACTCTATATCGTTATAGAGAAACTTTAAGCATAATCATTATGCTTTGCAAAAACATTATAACATTTCCAAAACACCAAATAAGCCATAAGCATTTTGGCATGAAACACAACAGCTTGTTATTAATTAATTAATAATGTTACCCAGAAACATATTTCAGTAGTGAGTTTACACTTACCGTACACGTAGTAAATGCGTTTTTGGGAGGAAATGCAAACGAAATATTTTTATTTGATATTTTCTTAAGAGTTGAATGCCGCTTTGTTGAATTTCGCTCATGCCGCTTTGTATCCATCTCATATGTCCGAACAAGATCTTTTATAGAAGGCTTATACTCCATGATATCACTAGTATCTAAATAAACAATCTAAGCACCACACCCTTCTTAAAGAAAATGGCCAAATATCTAAAATGTTGCAATACAGTCATTCAGGGATGTGTAATACTAGATGAAGAATTGTCCTCAATATCAAGTTTCAGATGAAGCTATATTATATCCAGTAACTATCCAACCACATTTTTTGTCCTTATCATCACTCAGTGTTACCGCTCAACGTTACATGGCCACGGTCCAGCCAAATGATTATATCTGCTCTATTTCAATGAAAGAGATACAGCTTTTTGGCTGGACAGGGACAACACATGAATACAATCATCTCCTGTGTGTCATATCACCTGAAGCTATATCTTATTGACCCTTAGAATGCTGGGTAATTTTCTAAAAGACTTTTGAGTTGTCTGCTTTCAAAACCATAAATATCTGCTAAATCTTATGAGGAAAGTTACTCATAGTAGCATACAGGTGAAACCTCAGGCCAGTCTCCAATTTACTTGGTGGCTTGCCTGGTTCTGTCTTGTCTGTATAAGCATGAAGCTGGTTCCATTACTGTAAGGGTTAACAGTTTACAACTTAAATTCTCAAATTGTTCCCAACTGAAATTATTTACAGTCCACACTTGCAAATAAAATGAAAAAGAAGTAATCTGTAGACAAAATGCCAAATGAAAGAATGATTGCTAAAAAATACAGCCAATCTTGTATTGATTTATTTTTATATACATTTGGTTTTACATCCCATCAATTTTATTTCAGTAATTTTGCGATGCCCTTTTCCTAATGATGGAGGACGACCCCATACTGAAAGTTAACTGCCAACAAATGCTGATTAACCAGTCTTTTAATTGACCAAAGTGTTATATATGTATGGGTTTTACATCACATCAACATTATTTCAGTTATGTATTGATGCCCAACTCTTAATGATGGAGGAAAACCTCATACTCAACTGCCCACAAGGGCTGGTCAAAGCGAGTAGAACCATCTGCATTCTGTAAGTCAGTCGGGAGACTGCCTCTCATGAAAATCCATATCCCTCTCAGGATTTGAACCCACGCGGAGAGGGGCCATGTGATTTCAAGTTCTGTACTCTAACCACTAGGCAACGGAGGCGACCAAAGTGTTAAGTCATCTGCTGTAGTAGAAGAAAGATGTATATGTTGCTCTAATCCAGGTATTTCAATGCAGACAGCATTCAAACTATGTGTTAATAAGTTTTTAAAATCAATTTGAAAAGTTTCTGATCACTTGGAAATTTTTCGACTCTGCTCATGATGAGCAAGTTCTCCATTTATTATAATGTTTTCAAATGCTGAATACTGCAGTAGATTCAAAATTATCTGTATGAGGGCTAGCGAATGATACCAAATGTCATAATAGGTGTGAACAACAACCCTCATCCTTCAAGAATATACATTTTAACATAATCCACGCAGAAGCCACCAAGGTAAAAATCTTTCAAAACATGTAATTTATTTCTCCTTTGTTTCTTCTAAGTTTCTTACAAATTTCACATGCAAAATATTTGTTTCATATTCTTAAACATCATCAACTCTTCCTTCAAATTTGAACTAGTCACAAAATAGCAAACAAAACAAAATAATTGGGGTCCTCAATTTCAACAGATGTACAATGTTCAATCAATATAAAGTGGGTCAAACTTATTTTGAGTGTACTATACAGGTAGACCTCACCATCAATTTGGAACAATAAAAGTTTTGACACATGAAACCCCAACTGACATTCCACAAAAAGTAAAACAAAGTATCCAATTACAACAATCACTAGGTGATAACAAAGGCACTGAAAGGGTCCATTTGATGTAGTTTACAGTTAATCCAAAGGTATGTAATTCAAGGGTTCAGTGTTATACTATCGTAAGTGCTTCAAGCTTGTGAAAACCTTATCATTTTTTCTTGCTTTAATCCAGCAGTATGTTATCATTTCCACACATAAAATACATATTAAATGAATGAAAACTACCTAAATTACCATATGGCAAACTTAATGTGATTTGATGTTTATTTCATCTATTTATCTATTTATATGGGTTTTACATCACATCAACATTATTTCAGTTATGTTGCAATACCCAACTCTAAATGGTAGAGAAGACCCCATACTTAACTGCCCATAAGGGCTGGTCAAGGCGGGTAGAACCATCGACACTCTATAAGTGTGTCAGGACACTAACGGTCATGAAATCCAAATCCTGTCAATATAGGCAAAATAAATTGAGTGCGGGTTGGGCTATATCAAGGGTTCAATGCAATACTATAGTAAGTGCTGCATGTATGTGCAGCACTTACTATAGTCTTGCATTGAACCCTCGATATGAGATATTTCAAGGAAGGCCCATGTGCATTTGTTTGTCGGAGTTTTGAATTATATTTCATTGGGTTTATCATTACTGTATAGATATTCATTTCAAGGGAATTTGACAGCTGGTCAATTAGCATTTACTCTAATTGGGGCTGATTAGATGCAGATTATGCATGTTACAATGTCCATGTTATCCATTAAAAAATGCCAATTGTAAGTTTTCTTTTGTCATTTGCCTTTTGTTATACAAATATTCAAATAGTTGGATGGGACAGTTTGCTTTTTGATAGTCATGCATGAATTATTTACTATAAAAAAATCTGTAGTTCAAGGCTTAAAAGTTCAGGGGAGGTAGTTCCAACAAATTTTTACGGATAAGTTTAAGAAATGCTCTCCCCTGATACATTTAACTACTATACTTATTTTGAAAGAGTAAACCAAAACCTTCCTCATTTGGGATTTTCTGACAACAGAGTACAATCATGAAGTGTGAAAGTTACCGTTGGCTAAGTTCAATTGAGTAAACAACAGTGTAAATAAAGAAGAAATTGGTTACATCTAGTAATTTCATCTTTTTTCACAGCAATTGTTTCTCAAGTCTTAAGCTGCAGACTTGTCCAAATGAGTGAAAAAATGAATAAATGTGATAGGCTGTAAACTATTTGACCAGCCAAATGGTAGTTTCTGCTTGTATGTATGTTATTAAGACATTTAAAACTGTTCAAGTCTTACTGTTTTGACACAGAAAGTGCTTTCCAATTAGCCTTAATGCTATGGAAGGGAGACATATGGAAATGGCAAAAAAGCGCTATAATTAATGCATCTAATATCATATTGTTACAAGAAAACATATTTGGAAGACATCTTAAAAAGTGAACAAATTTCAGGAAGTGGATTCTTAAGGGCTAAGTTTTATCTTAAAGAGGGTTGGGGCATTTACTTTGCGTCTTTTTTTAATCGGTTTTATCTGTGTTGTCGTGGTCCGAATAGGGTAGAAAGATCTGAATGGTGTTGTTTGATATGTAATAATATTAATGAAATAGAGGATGAGTTCCATTTTTTACTTATTTGTTCTTTATATGCAGAAATTAGACATAGATATTTAAAAAGATATTTTTATATAAGACCTAATATGTACAAATTCATACAACTTTTAAATGTCAATAATAGACAAATTCTTATCAATTTGGCAAAGTTTATAAAGGAAGCGTTTACATTAAGAGCTAGTAGTATGAACAACATTGAGGCATCAACAATACAGGGTATAGTTTTATAATGTTTATCGCACTATGCAGAGTTACTCTTCCAGTAGCTAAATATAATACAGTATAAAAATTTTGGGTATTTTGATAGTTCAAAAGTGAATACGATGAAAGCACTTTTTATGATATTACATGTACTTTATATCATTGTTCAGTTTTATTCATATTTGTGACAAGAAACTGTATAGTTTATGTCTTGAAAAAAATATTGTCATTGTCATTGTCATTGTATCAATAATGTTTTAAAAAAAATATTTCAATGTCTTAAATTGGGAAGAGGCCTAGGCCTGTTAATTTTCATTGCTGAATTTGTTGGACACAAACAAACTGATGTGACTGAAATTGTTTGAGAAAATTGCTTGATTTTTAAAGAAACTTCCTATTGGGAAGATGCTTTATAAAGGCCCTTGTTACATAACAAAAAAAAATCTGTATCATGCTTACCTCTTGTCCAACTGACACATTCTGGGGAAAGGAAGAGAAGACCACTTTCTCGGCTGCTGATTTCAGTGGTTTGAATGTTTTGAAGTAGGCTGCGTAGGCCATGATGGCAATATGATCCACCTCTGGATCAATCATCTCCTTGGCTGAGAGCAGGGGCTCCACACCAATACCCTTTGCTCCATTCATACCTGTAAGAGATGGTTATTTTCTTAATTGTTTACCAATCACTAATATGTTAATATTATTTCCATTTACTGTCATTTACTACACAAGATATCATTCATTTATAAAATGACATGTTAAAAGGAGATGTTGGTATTAAGTCTCCTCGCTCAACCCAATTTTGCTTAATATAAATGATGTATGCGGCCATGTGCATACACAGTAAATGTTTCCGAAGAGCCAATGGTTTCTAAAAGTACCATCTCTTACTCTAATTTTAGATCAGTGTTTGCAAAATAAACTTGTTTAAACAGTCTGCAACATTAGCTGCAATCTTAATGATCTTCATCTTTTCTGAACAGTCATGGGCAGGGTTGGGAAGCTGATAATAATCCAGTTCTATGCTACTTTAGAAATCTATCTTGTTATTTTCACAGTAAAAGACAATTTATTCTAAAAACTTAAAATCTCAATCTCTGAGAATCTCTTAAACCCTTTACCAAATGCCAAACTTTCGACTGTCCCCAATTGAAAGAGTTTGAAGACAACACTTTAAACTAGGAGGAAATTGAACAAAATCCTCTGATAGGGTGGAAAACATTGTGGGAAATGGAGCAATTTCTGGTAAAGAGCAATTTCTCCTTTTCCTGCAATATTTTCCTTGTTATCTGCAGCAAACTGGTCAAATGCCATTATTGTTTGGTGATGGGTTAATGAAGATTTACTCACCAGCTTGCATATTCTCTAATGGATCATTGGTCATTGCTGGCCAGCCTGTCACATGACCACCTACGGACGTCACAAGGTTTGCCAATAATCGTCCATCGCTCCAGTCACTCTACAAATAAATAATAATAATTAAACAAAAATGTTTTAAAATGTCTCTTTTGTTGGGTTTAAAGATTATGTCTTAAGGGGGAAAAGGTGAAATTGTTTATTCTTTCTCCTTCAGTAGTATCCTAAATTGTCCATCTATTGTTTGTTCTTTCGCTGCTTTGTCTTTACTTTGGACCAAACACAAATTGCCTTAAGGGAAAATGGGTGAAAAGTGTTTGGTCCAAAGTGAAAGCAACATTAGCAATAGACAAAAATAGTTTGAACCCAAAACAAAAAACTTGGCACAGACCAATTTGATAAAAGAATATGGCTCATTATGAGCAATTCATCCTTTATGTAAAAGTAGTAACTCAAGACTGGAGAGGGGCCATGTAATTTCTTGTTCAAATTACTCAAACATTTAGGCCCCTTAAAAGTTTTAGTAACACAACGAATACTGGAAAATGGTTATAAAGTTGCCTGCTGCTTACAACTCCTCTTAGGGCAAGGACTAGGGGATTATTTTTAGAGTTAAATAAATATTCATATTGAAAAACCTTTATGGACAACTTTGTAAGAAGCTTCTAACCTAGACATCATCCAACTCCTCCAAAAAAAATGATCCAAATTGAAAGAGATATCAGATGACAATTATTGTGTACAGATGTATAATTTATTTCTCATAGGAAATATCTGCAAATATTACACTAGTGTCTACTTTCCTGCAGAAGAAGACATGACCCTTTCTTCAAATTCAATTTGTATAACTGGTCAAAAATTTGCATAATAATTAACACCATATCAACAATTTTTCAGTTATGTAATGGCTTTCCTGGATCCACCAGTACAAGGCTAGGGCTCTGAAGTGACTTGCCAAAGATCACTCCCTCAAAACCAGAGGTGTTGGTGGGGCTTGAACATGGGACCTCGCAAATTCTAAGTACCCCACCTTACCCACTCTGCCAAGGAGGACTCTAGTCAATATCTTAAGCATCAACTTGAGCAAGCTGCCTGGTACATCAACACATCAAATGAAGAGTGATATTGGAGTCTAGATCCTGTGACAAATTAAATGCTTATCGTGCACATTATCTTCTGTTGTAAGGAGATTTTTCTTTGCATTTTTGCATCTTGCAGTAGACGACTTTCAAAAAGTATCGTGGAAATCGAGAAATTGCTTGTCACAAGCAATTTCTCCGTTTGCCACAATGCTTTTTCAATCTATTAATATATCACAACAGCAGAACTGAAAGGTTTTTCACATGTTTTCAAAGCTTTTCTTAAGTCGTCTGCTAAAGTAAAAGAAATGTGGGCTGCAGGTGGTAAAGAGTTAATTAGACTGTAGACGAAATATGTTATTTTTATGCTATTTTATATTACTCCCTCCTGATATTTTGTATATTGAAATTTGATAATAAGAATTTGCTCACAAATTCTAGAATGAGGGAAAAGGCTAATCCTTAAAGGAAGACAAACTATATAAAGCCTTTCAATATTCCCCTGTATTTACTTATTTCATGCTACACTAAGCACTTTCAATGGGACACTGAGAAGAAATTAAATCTCTCTATTCTTCCCTTTGCACAGATCCTTATTCATCCCTTTCACATGCAATATGTGATAGTGTTTTATCATCAATGAATCAAAAAGATGATATCTAAGTAGGTTTTCTGTTTGTTGGTTTACTGCATTTTATAATGTAAAGTGTTTAATGCTGTGTCAACAATTTTTCAGTTATGTTACAGCTTTCCTGGATCCACCAGTAGTATATATAAACGAGGGCTCTGAAGTGGCTTGCCAAATGACACACCTGCGAAATCAGACACAAAGGTAAGGCTCAAATCCGGGACACCAAACTGCTTAGATGCCACCTTACAACTGGGCCACACTGAACCCCTTACTGCATTCTATAATGTTTTCATTTTTTTTTAGTTATATCATTGTATTCCCTGGATGAGAATAAGTAATGCACTTTTATGACCTTGAACTATTTTTTTTCAGTCCTTATGGTTTCCTGATAATGAATTGATTATACGACTTTCTTAACTGAATGTTACTCTCTGTAACCTGTAAGGATGAGTACAAAAGGGTTAAGATCAGTTTATGTGAAAGTATTGGAAAATCATTCATGCCAAATCATGTGCTCAACTGAGCATCCAAAAATGACTGACTTACTAGGTTCTTAATGGCTTTAATGTAATATTATATAATATCATGCAGCTTTTTTTAAAACAAGTCACTGATAAAAGCTTTCTAGATTCCTAATCCATCACCTCAATCCATAGTTCTACCAAAATGATTGATTGATTGAATGAAGGAATGGTGTTTTAATGCACATCAACAACTAAGTTTATTTAGCACCGCCCAAAATCAACACAATATGAATTGAAAATCACAATTAACCCTATACGTAGATGACAGCCACATCACTTCCATTGTTTTCATGGCTGTTTTAGTAAATGTTCTGTATGACAAGAAGGTTGATGCCAGCCACCTATATAAGGGAGGCTAATGGAAGTTAGATAAAGAGTTGAATATTTGAGTTTAGATGTTACATTTAAGTAATCATTTGATGAAAGCATTTCATAATAGTATGAAAAGTGTGACTAGGCTACGGTCACCGACATATTAAAAGAGCAGCTGTACTTACTGTAAAGTTGTTAACTGTTCCCTGTCGTAAGAGGCGTCGCACCAAGGCCAAGGTCGCGTGGTACCCGGGAGAGTCGACCTTCATAAAGTAGGACAGGTACGTCATGCCAGACAGCTCGTCCAGATCAGTACTTGATAAATCCTCGGGTCGAACGACGAGAGGAATATCAAAGTGCTGCTTCGCAAGGTTCATGGCATTACGACAATTATCTAACCTGGAAAATATAACAACACTGACTGATATACATGTACATTGTAGTTTAGTTTCATTTAGCACCAATAATCTATGAAACATTAAATAGTTTGGATCAAGTTTTGAATTTAAAATTGGTAATGGCTGTACAAAAATAAGGCTTTGGAATTTTGGGTTTATGGCATTACAAAATTTATCTAACTCTTATAGTGCTGGAACCAACTTCATGCTTATGCAAACAGGTAAGATCCAGGCCACCCGCCAAGTAAATTGGCGTCTGGCCTGTGATCTAACCTGTTTGCAACTCTAAGTATCTTTTCTTACCAAAGTTTTCCTTACCAAAGCTAAGCAGATATTTAAGGTTTAGGAAAGCAGACAACACAAAAATCTTTTCATAGAAAATTACCAAGTCTTCTAATGGTTAAACTGGAATTTTAAAGGCATGACAACAGTAACTAAATACTTTAGTCTGGCTTTAATTAAGGTTGTAATTAAGGTTGATGACAATAAGACAGCTAAGTTAATGGCATTATGATTAGTATCTGACCTGTAGAACATAAAACCGTAACCAATTACTGGTAGTTTGATTCAAATTCATCCAGGGTTGTAATGGTTTCTTGTATAATGACAGTGATCTAGAACAAGTCCAGTAACCAGATCAATTTGGTATAACATAAGTTTGAAAAGGGTCCTACCTAATAACTTGAGAAAACATTACACATTCCTTTGAACTCGATTTAATCATGTTTGTTAAGTAATCTTTCAAATACCAACTAAATCGCATTGTGCACTGTTGTTATGTTTGTAGAATGGAAATGAGAATGTCCTGTAAATGTATAGAATTAGGCGTCATAACCATTCAGTGATTAACAGTATTTGTAATTGAATCCATGCAATATGCTTTCTGAGAGAGAAATTTGCTTTGATCTTTATGGTTTAGTCAATACTTTATTCTGCATTCACTACAACAGTTCAATCACAATCCTTTTTAAACTTGCAAGAGATAAGAAATATCTCCCTTTGTTGCAGCAGACTTCATCAAAAGTTTAAATCATCGTGTCTACAAAGGGTTAAGGCTAAACAATTTTATAGTTGTTACAGCTTTCCTGGTTTTACCAGTACCAGTCTAGGGCTCTGAAATGTTTCGCCAAGGGACACCAGAGGTACCAGTGGGGTTTGAACTTGGACCCCCCAAGTTCTAAGACCGCCACCTAAGCCACTGGGTCATATAGGACCTGAGAGTATATATGAAATAAAGATTTATAGGTGTTACCAAAGGATACTAACCTGTCTGATCTACTTAAATGTCTCCAGTCCGGGCACAATCCAGGTTTACAGAAGTCAATCAAAGCACTGAAATAAGATAAAATAAACACGATGTTATTATAATGTCAATTACAGTACTGTTATATTAAATCTATATCATGTTGACTGGGTTTTCCATAAAATCCATTTCTTAAATGCAGGATTTTTTTTTATACATTTATCCGTTTGCTAGATGCAAACAGAAGCAGGGGAGTTTGGAATAGGTTCAGAGAGAAGTGTATCTTATACTATAGATAATAATGGAGTAAAGCTCGAAAACCTGACTAAATCAATGAAAGAAATATCTTGGAAAGAAAATCAATCAACATCACATTAGCATTCACAAAACAGCCTTGCTGTACCCACAGGGGTCAATGGTTATACTTGGGTCAGTACTATGTAATATAGTATGTTATATTATATAGTACTGACCCAAGGATAACTATAGACATCTTTGCCTGTACATATATGAAAAATGTCATTCAATTAA
The DNA here is from genome assembly GCA_947846245.1 of Cerastoderma edule. Classification (NCBI taxonomy): domain Eukaryota; kingdom Metazoa; phylum Mollusca; class Bivalvia; order Cardiida; family Cardiidae; genus Cerastoderma; species Cerastoderma edule. The sequence goes on along the minus strand of OX401419.1, from coordinate 3,850,169 downwards.
TTTGCCAATATGCAGGTTGAACCAGTGACCAGTGCAAGTTTATTCAAATTTATATGAATGTCATCTTGACTACTTTCTTTTCTTAAAAGCAACAATATGTGTCCTAGATTTCACTCAAGTTACTATAAACCATATTTTCATTGAATGGACAAAAATGATGACAGACTTGTGACCAAGTGACGCAAAACAGTAGTGGGTTTGTAGATATCATTTGGGTAGCTGGACTTTAGAAGTCTGAGAAACATAGCCCCACGTGCTATCATTTCATGGGCAAGATTGATATTTATCACCTAGACAAAATGAAAACAGACAAGCTAAAATCCATTTACTAATATCATAAGATTTTAGGAGATAAAAAAGGACTCTTGAAAATGTTTTACGCTAATGAATTGAAACTGGGCTTCTTATTTCCATTAGTTGAAACAGTATGTTTGCTCCACAATTCTAGCAAGCTGACAAACAAAGACATTTGACTTACTGTAAAGCTACCCCATCATTCCAGTCTGATGTAAAGTTGGAAATGAGGCATTCTGGGATGACAGCTTGTAGCCATAACAACATGAGTTTCTTGGTTGGGGCTTTGCTCTTGCCAATCTGGTATCTCAGAATCAGATGCCATACTAGCCCTAGAATGAGCTTCAGGTTACCGTTGACGATATCTTCTGGCCCTGAAAGAAGTTAAAATAGAGAAATATTTACTACCCCTGACATATTTACTATTTGCTGATACTGATATAGTAAGCTCAGATTACTTCTTTAAGTCTGAAAAAAAAAAGTTTGGTTTGTTTCTGTTATTGCTTATCAAGAGTTTGATGCAAGACTATAGTAAGTGCTTAATAAACATGAAGTAATTACTATAGTACATGTATTGCACTGAACCCTCTTTATAGAAAATCCTTTTGTCTCTTGCAGCAAATGAGATGAAATATGGGTCGTCTTAAGAAAAATGATTTTTTGGTCTCTGCTTATTATATCTTTCATACACTTAAAACCAGTTTCAACAACGTTTTGGTCATGAAGCATTGACAGTTAGCTTAATCTGAAACCTTTATTAGGCTGCAAGCAAGAACCTGGGGCCCGTTTTACTAAACAACTTACGGAAAATGTTTGCGTAAGTCATAATTGATTTACATGGATAATATCTTCAATGAAAGTACAATATTGCAATGTGACACGTCATTGGAAGCGTCTCGGAGAGACGATTCCAATGATGTGTTACTTTGCAATATTGCTTTGCCAAATATTGAAATAAAAGGACTTGTTGTTTTAGACATACGCAAATCTTAAGCGTAAACTGTTTAGTAAAACGGGCCCCTGGATAAGTAAGATGGGAGAACACAGTTTGTACTTTTTGGATTCAATGATATAAAAGTCATTTCAAGATGCAGCTATCAACAAAAAATGATATAATGAAAACAATGTTGGTATATGAGAACTTGCTTATTGAGGGTTCAGTGCAATACAATACTAAGTGATTCATGTTTATGAAGCACTTACTATTGTATTGCATTAAACCCCCATAATGATAAGCAAACCCTAATATTGTCACAGTTTTTAAATGTGGTTTGCAGTATAAGTCTGTTCAAAGAAGTCTGTAGTAGGAATTTTATATCTTAAGTACATATGGGCTGTACAACTTCAAATAAAACTGTAATCCCCAAATAATGTTGAATAAGGGGAAGGGTCTTGAAAAAAGTCTAGTAGCGTAACTAGAATAATTTTATATATAATTGTAGCACACAATAACACTAAACTCTTTGAAATGACTGGTACAAAATAAAGCCTTGCTTGATAGTGGGAAGAAATGATTTTCAGCCACTTTTCCATTAGTATTAATGTACTTTGTATGCAACAAACTTTTGAAATCCAAAGTCCACTTTCGCTAAGTGCTAGAAATTGACCACCTTCAACAAATGCAAATGTAAGAGGGTATTCTTTCGGGTCTTATAGTCAAGTTAAATATTGTTATTGAGCAAATAGCTCCCACTCATAATTTTTTTTTCAGAACATTTAAACATGTCATTGCCTAGTTTAGCTTATGTGGGCTGTCCCTCCAAATTACATTGACATTTTGCAGAAGACAAATTTAATGGTCACTGAATGTTGATAAGCAGTTAAACAATATTTTTAATGATTTTCAGCCTGTATCCATACTAGCAAAAGTTGTTTTTCCAGTTGGTATTCTTGAGAACATTTTAGTCAACTTAATTAATAGTCAGATTTTGCAAGTCAAATGCGATAAGACTTATTCTATTCATTTTATGTAGGTTTTACATCACATCAACATTATTTCAGTTATGTAGCGATGTCCGACTATTTATGATGGAGGAAGACTCCATACTCAACTGCCCACAAGGGCTGGTCAAGGCGGGTAGAACCATCGGCATTCCGTTAGTCAGTCGGGAGACTACCTCTCATGAAAAAACATATCCCTCTCAGGATTTGAACCCATGCGGAGAGGGGCCTTGTGATTTCAAGTTCTGTACTCTAACCACTAGGCCATGTAGGGATAAGACTAATATTGTTTTCTCTAAATTGTGTACTTTTTATCTCTTATTTTTACATATTAATCACTGTTTTCGCATTACTAAGATTTGTGTTAAGTTGGGTGAATATATTTATATAATAATTGTCCATTTTCATGTACATGTATGTGTTTGTGTTTAAAGACAATGAACTTTGAACGTTCAAGTTGTGAAATTAACTTCTGTTCTGTAAATTATAAGGTTGCATACATCTAAGCCCTTTACCAAACACTTCTAGGAGTTTTATCAATAAGGAACCTTTTGTGACTAGTGAAGTGCCTCAAACGTACATGACAGAGCAAGTTCAAAAGGGTAGCTCCATTGTATAATGTAAACAATCCATTTTGGAACAACAAATACAGCCAATCCTGGGTAAAGAAGAAAATTGGACTGAAAATGGACATGACACATATCATAATACTAAATGATGTACATAATATTCTGAAAGTTCAGCAAGTGGAGCCTTTTTTATAACGCCTTTTGGATTTTTATAACCCCTTAACCCTTTACCAAATGCCAAATTTTCAACTGTCCCAAATTGAAAGAGTTTGCAGAGGACATTTCAAAATGTGATGAAATTGAAAATCAATCTTCTGATAGGGCAGAAAACATTGTGGGGAGGGTGAATTCACTCGTTCAGAGCAATTTCTCCTTTTCCCACCATTTTTCAAGTGTTGTCTGCCACAAACTGGTCAAATGCATCATTGTTTGGTAAAAGGTTAAATTAACCTATTTTCAGTCTACTGGAGATGACATAAAAACACTGTGACAAAAGAAGGACAAGCTCGTGACAGGCTGGTGTGTGCCCATCTCATAAATAAAATGTTATTTTCCTTTCTTAAGAATTGTTGTCTGCTGTTATTTTCACATTGAAACAGTCAAATAGGAGAATACATTAATCCAGCCAATTGAGTAATCTTTGATTCTGCATGATCTTGCTTCCCTTTCATGTTCATGAAATGCATTAAAGTGATACATATAGCAATAATACACTAAGAACGAGGAATATCTCTTGTTGAAAAATTCGCTATGAATATTGTTCAGGTCCTTTAAAAGAAATTAAGAAAGTGGTAAGAAAACTATCCAAATCAAACCACATGTAAATGGGACTTAATGGAACTTAAGGGGACTTAAATGCTGTCAACAATATTTCAGTTATGTTACATCTTTCCTGAATTCACTTGTTATAGGCTAGTGCGTTGATGTGTTTTACCAAGCAGAGGTACCAATGGGGCTACACCAAGGACTCTTGTGTTCTAAGACCACCATTTGAACCACTGGGCCACGCAGGACGCTAATATACAATGCGCATTGATAAAACATTGTTTCAAAGATAAAAAATATTAATGATTTTAAAAAAAATGACTGAACCTATGGCACTGTTAGTCACCTGTATGTACAATTTAACATGATTACATTTTTACACTAGTTGACCCGAGACAGTTCACCTATCTATGCCACCTAGGGGCAAGAAAACTATATTTGTCATACCAAACAACCATGCAGCCAGTACAATGCCTAATAAAGGGCTGACCTCTTTATATGAATGTTTAACAAGAATGTAAACTTTTTTGTTTATTTTACATAGATTGTTTAATAAGTTCTTACAATTTAGATAAATAATTCTCGATTCTGCTTCTAAAAAACATAACCGGTTATTACGCCAAATGTGGTCTAATGAAAGGTCACTATAGACAGATCCCGCTACTCATGGGATTCGAACCCACAACTCTTGTGTCCTGAGGACAACACTCTACCCCTAGACCACTGTCCTCCACCAGAAGACAGGTTAATCTTGATTGTCCCACATTCAGTATTAAAATCTTAATTAACGTATTTCCCTTTACTCTATTATACCACACTTTGACAACCCTGCAGCAAAAGACTGAAGAAGAAACCATTGTGACAAGCAATTTCTTCTTTAGTCACAAGGGTTTCTATGCAATATCATAAACACATTTCTATCTACTTCAATATTTTATTGTCATCTTATATAAGGTTTAACACCATGGCATCAAATTTTCAGTAATGTTACAGCTGGATTCGCCAGCGCTTGAAGGAGCTCTGAAATGCCATGCTAAAGGACAACCCAAACAAGAGGGGTTCAACCATGGACCCCTGAGTTCTAAGACCCTCGCCTTTACCACAGAACCACTCAGGATGGAAAAGCTTGCTAAGCTCTTGATGTTGGTTTGATTTACCGAATTGCTTGGTAATTTTCTAGAAAAAGGTGTGTGTGTCGTCTGCTTTCCAAAACCTTAAATATCTGGATTTAACCTGTTTGAATAAGCATGAAGTAGGAATCCAGCACTATATGGGTTAAACATGTATCTTTGATTGTTATCTTTTTGAAATAATGGGTTTGACAACTCAGTAAATATGGGTTAAATAATTATGTATCTAAATTGATTGTTATCTTTTTGAAGTAATTGGTTTGACAACTAAATAAAACAACACTTTTAGAGAGCCAAATTGCTTAAAATGTACATCTTCAGACTTGACAGATATCATATATCAACATTGTTACAAAAGAAGAAACTCCTTAGAATGTTAGAAATTTCTTATTACATCATAATGTTCTTTATCCTATCTCAAACAAAACATGATTGTTCAATCTTTAAAAGTATGATTAATAGTGCCTTTTGAATTGGATTGCTTCCAAATAAGAATAAATCATTGATGAATATAGATTCTTAGCTTAACGAGGGTTCAATGCAAGACTATAGTAAGTGCTTCACGTTTGTAATGGACTAATTATAGTCTTGCATTGAACCCTAGACTTGTTCTTAGCTTTCTACATCAATTTAAAAAGTTGAAACTCAGATATCCCTAAATTTTGGTAATAAAACATTGGTATAAAAACAAAATATGCATTACATTTTAAGTTTGTTAAAAGTTCATTTTAGTTAAGCTATTGCTGATTGTTAAAATCATAACAATCCATGAAGTTTAGGTATGCTTTTTAATTTGTATGCACGCCTTTAGAATTTTCAGACAAAAATGAAAAATCACTTAATTATTTTGACAATGTTTTCTACTCTATAAGAAGACTTCTTTCCAATTTCATTTCTGCAAACTCTTTGTTTGAGACAGTCCAAAATTTGGCATTTTGGTAAAGGGGTAAGGGTTGATTTCTTGATAAATAGGGCTTGCAAATCCAGTCATGTTTCCCCCAAAACTCGTATTCAAGGCAGTTATAACCATAACATGTACATATACTTCTTTCCAATGTTTGATGAAACTTATCTGACATGATCTATCTATCTTGAACACATCTATCTCTTTTAAGTGTAATTTGTGACTGGTCCAAGTTCTCAAATTAAATTAAGACAATAGCATAAATTATGTCAATTATCAAATGTATAAATTGTCACTTTGTTAGAAACCTTGGACAAAACCAAAGTGAGAAAAGGAAAAATTGCTCAATTTGAGCAATTTATCCTTTTCTTACAGTGGTTTCAAATTCTTCCACAGCAGATGAGTCAAAATGTGGTGTGAAAGGGGTTAACCTCTGATTGAAAAAGTAAATGTGGATATGCAGTTAATGTCTTGAGTAATTAGAGCATGAAAATAAATGTATGCGTGGATAGGTGCTTTCACTGCAGGGCTTTCTAAAACTAAAAGAACGGAGATACAAAACAACAGATCAACTAACGATTCTTTGCATTATCCGAACAAACTAAAGAAAATGATGTAAAATAAACGTTTTTGACACGCCCAAATTGACAGCCTCAGGTAAAATTGTTGTTTAGCCATTTACACATTCCCCATGATAAATGGGTCCGAATTAACCCTTATAGTGCTGGGACCAACATCATGCTTGTAGAAACAGGTTAGATCCAAGCTAGCCGCCAAGTAAATTGGAGGCTGGCCTTTGATCTGACCTGTACGCTTCTCCGAATATCTTTCATCAACAAATTCAAGCAGTTATTTATGGTTTTGAAGACGACACAAAAATCTATGTTCAGAAGATTACCCAGCACTCTAAGGGTTAAAAGCAATTACAATCATAGAGTATGAAAAACAGATTTTTTGTAATACAGTACCAAAATCATTGAGATAAAACGAATGTTTTACTGTCATAAGTAATTTCTCCTTGTATTATAATGGTTTATCAAGTCTTTTGCTGTAGGTGTGTCTAATTAAGTTAATATGGGGTAATTAGGTGTAAACCCTTTCTGTATAGTGCCCTTGCCATCTTATCTTAATCATATTACAAAAGTTTTTAACATTAAAAGTCTATGAAGAAAGGATGATTATCTAACATCAAACTGATCTGATATGTATATGATGTTAAGAGAATTTGCTTATTTCTAACATATTTTATCCTGTCAATAGTGTCATTTTGGGACCGATAACTAGGTGCCGTATAACATTTGTGATATCCGGCACTAACCATATAATACATGCACGCGACTAATCATGACGTCATTAGAACGATATGACGTCATGTTTACATCATTCTCTACTTATTTTTTCCTTTTTTTCTCGTGTTTTATTTACATTTTTTTTTTTAAAATTATACATAAAGGTAAAAGGATAAATAGAATAGATGATTGGTGTCTTTGAATAGGAAAAGTTATCGGGCTCGGCATCGGAATATTATCCGTTTCGCCTTCGGCTCACCGGATAATATTCCTAAGCCTTGCCCGATAACATTTCCGATTCACGACACCAACCATCTATTCTCTATTTCTTCAATATGCTTATGATGCATATATATTCTGGTTTTGTCATTACGTTTTCAATTGTCACATGTTACAAAATGTGAATCAACCCTTATAGGATGCTTGGGAATTTTCTGAAAATATATTTTTGTGTCATCTGATTTCCAAAACCTTAAAGATCTGCTTACTTTTTTTTTTTCTTTATCTTTTTAAGCCTCTGAAAAGTGTTCTAGTTAAACATGATTCTTCTGTAATGATAGGCAAATAATGCAAGAACACTTAACTTCAGAACAGAATTAACAGAAGCATATGTGCCTTGCTGGGGGTTGAAACCAGAACCCAGAGTTCTGTACGCTTTATTATTTACTTCATTTTAATGTTCTTCAATCAGATGTCCTAGAAAACAATTTGACAAGAGCAGAAATCTGAACGAGCCTTTTTCTTCTTGTGTCACAAAAGTTTATACCTGATATATGCTAAGTTAAAGAAAAACATCAATGTTTTACCTAATATTTGTTCTCTACCTCTAATATAATGATTTAATTGGACTGATCTTAAAATCCCATATGACGAAAATGGTCAATCAATTTGGACAGGAAAGAAGATTTTCCTCTTAAACTTTCACCAATTACTAACCATGGGATAATTTACATATAATTATTTAAATTTAAAACAATATGAATGTTTGACAAAAGGTTTACAAATGAAGATCTGTCAATTTGTGAAGAGCCTTACTTCATTATACCTCAAGTTACAAAATATGCTGCAGAGAAAAATAGAAACGACCAAGCAAAACAATGATTTACTTCGTTTGTCAGCAATTCATCCTTAAATGTGTCACAAAAGTTTCTGCTTATTTGCATCATGAGAAATGTTTGTTATTTCTTAAAATCATTTGTCAACCTGATTATGCCAACAAATTGGAATGGTTTATATTTACTAAAAAGGAAAATGGGTCACTCCTTTATGCTAATATCATGAACCTTTCCCCATTGACATACAGTTTTGCATATTGGCTAAAACTAATTCAAATAGCTAGCATATAATTTTTGTCATTTTGTTCAATTTCATCCACCACAAGTTACTCAAAACTGTTAAAGGGTTCTGAAGACACATGCCACTTTATCATTACATTTCCATCCGTATTGATTTTGTCTGACCAAATGGAGAGACTTTCTTATGTTTGGTAATTGTTGTAAATAATTAATTACATTGTAACTCAGTCAGCCGTTTCATGGTGATGAATTGCTAGCATCTTATGACAGCCTTGAGAAACAAACAGCTACAGTAGCTGTATTATATGTTTTGTATGAGGACATGTATATTGTTAACCCATAAAAGATTTTCTTATGGAGCTTTTTTCAACATTTGGACAATTATTGTACTTCGAAGGCGTAAGTCAATATAGCAAATCTAGCCTTCAAAACCAGAAATCTGGACTTTCCAAACGTAAAACTTAAGTTGTAGATTTGTCATGCTTCTTCAATATGTTGGACATGTTTGTCATGTTACAATGCACAAAGTTGCAGAGGTATTAAGACTTTTGCATTAATTTATGATTATATGCATGGAATGTTTCTGACCAATACTACAATGAGGGTTCAAAGCAAGACACTATAGCAAGTCCTTCACATTTGTCTTCCACTGAACCCTCAACATGTTTATATGAGGTTCTAGCGCTGTACCAACAATATTTTCATTTATGTTACTGCTTTTCTGGATTAAACCATACTACACTTGAGCTCTGAAATGTCTCAATGTGCAAAGTTTGATCTGACAATGAAGTATTTTAGCCGGAGGACAGTAGTATTATTGTATGAAATCACAAAAAGTTAAAATGGAAGTGGGGAGAAAAAACAAGGTGAAAAGGTATCTTTTGTCTCTAGTGTGGCCTCGGTCTTTCTGCTACAGAAGGTGTCTACTAAAATGTTCATACTAAAATATGACTTACAGGTTAATATCTGGTCTACTTTGTATTTCAGTAAATGACATTTAAGTGCCCTACATTTGAGTACTTTACAATTATTGTGTAATTTAAATCTTGGTTATTTACATTTGAGTACTTTACATTTTAGTATTTTACATTTGACTTCTTTATATCTGAGTACTTAATTTAAATTTTGTTAAAACATGACAAACTTTGAAAAGGCAAGCACTTCATAACAATATATTTTCTTTACTATAATTATTCAGTGTGTTCAAATGCGTGAGATTTGACATTGGTTAAAAAATTTAGTTGTTTTGGAAAAAGCACTGGATCAACATTAATCAATATGATAACAGAATGTATGCTAGGTTTTATTGCATATAAAGCCTCTTGAACTACATTTTCAATGGGTAAAATAAATAACATAAATATCTTTGAACACTTCCTGATTCAGAGAGTGAGCAGGGTTGTATTTTGTGATAAATTCAATTCAATTATCAAGGGTTCAATGCAAGACTATAGTAAGTGCTTCATGTTTATGAGCACTTACTATAGTCTTGCGATGAACCCTCGTTATGTCTTATTATGTCTCGATTTATTTCCCAAAGTATTTACAATGTAACTCTAGATCAGCAGTTTCCAGACATTAGTCAAAGAGCAACTCTTCATTTTGTTATAATATTTTATAAAATGGCTACATTTTATTCATAAAATTCAAAATATCTTTGGTAATATTCAAGAACATGTACTGGGCTTGGCTTTATTAAAGCAATGAGTCAATCAAAGGAAGAGTCATAAATCTTTAAATAATGTTTTGAGATCTGACTTTTTTCCAATAAATGTAAAATAGAAATATCTTGGCAATTTGATTATGGATCATTAATGCTTTCAGATGTTATTTGGTTGGATTGAACAAGGTTTTCAACAGAATTTCATTTATAAAACAGAAATTGTGTATGCATGTCATTATTTTTTTTTTCAATCTAGATTTTTTTCTGAAGGAATTGTCTCAAAATCTCAAAATGTGTTGTTCTTTGGGACATTCATAACTTAATTGTTTCTGTTTTAAAGAATTGATTTCTTCATCTGCTGATACTTTCTATAACTCCTCCCCCACCCCTTCCAACTTCAGACACCAGAACACATTGGTGGTTGGAACAGTATAAAAGTTATTCAAATATTTTCACAAATATTAAAACGAGAAAGCATTTAGACATTATATAGCAAAAAGCCACAAACATTTCAAATGTTGTTAAATGAATACGCTCTCTTAACCCATTACTAAACAATAACGACATTTAACCACTTTCTTGCAGATGACTCTGAAAAACATTATGGGAAAAGGAGAAATTGCTATAATGAGCAATTTCTCCTTTTCTCACAATGTTCAATTTCTCCTTTTCTCACAATGTTCAATTTCTCCTTTTCTCACAATGTTCAATTTCTCCTTTTCTCACAATGTTTTCTATCTTACCAGAGGATCATTTTCCAAATTCATCACATTTTGAAATGCTGTCTGCAAACTCTTTCAATTCAAGACGGTAAAAAATTTGGTGTTTGGTAACGGGTTAAAAAGTCGTCTGCATCACATTAAATATGTGTGAAAAAGGGTTAATTGAACAATTCATATACAGTATCGCATAATAAACGTTACCTATGTTAACCAGCCTAATATTGTCGTCTGCTATGGCTGCAAGCGCTCCAGCAACGTTGGCCAGCTGTTGATGATGATTCTTCGGATTCTTGATATACTTGATCCTCTTGTTCTGCAGGGAGGAGATGAGAGCGCACAGTTTGGCACCATCATCAAAATCGCTCTCGAAATCGTTCACCTCCACCCCAGCACTCTTCAGCTGCTCATTTACCCAGTTACGGAAGGTGTTGTTCTGGATCAGAATCCACTTATCCACACCCGAAGTCGCCGCATGACCCTTCAGGGACCGTGCCAATTCGTGAGATTCCATTTGTAATAATATCACGTCTGTTATTATAAATCCTCTGGAAAATTAATCTTACCTCCTTGGTGAATGTCCGAAATTTGTCAACTTGTTCAAAGCACGGCTATTTCTTTTAAGAGCACAACCCGTATGAATGTTTACTTCCAAATACGGGCACTACAAATTACAATGCATACGTTCCAAACCGGTTCTAAAAATATCTGTATTGTCTATCCAAGTCTCGCCCAGTCCCGTATAAGTATCAACTTGATATTGTTCCAAAAGATAAATTGATTATTATTTTTTTTTTCCAATGCCAAAAGAAAATCAACACCAAAAGGAGTTGAATATCTAGGTCAGCAGCCGAAGTTATTTTATTTTTTACTCAATGGGTGTGTCTCGCTTCACTGCAAAACCGTCCTACCACTGGAAACTGACAATCCATTTATTCTGTTTGACACACCGCGACTTCTGACAAACCGGTTTACCTTAAAGCTATTTTTAGTTCGCATTTATAATTAGCGCAGAATGTACAGGTAAATGAAGGGCCGTATGTTTTTCTTAAGTTTGCTATTAAAATATTTGTATCATTAATTAAGATAAGTTAGATGGTTAATTGTTGGATTTATTTGGAATATTCTTTTTGCAATTTCAGTTTATCAACTTGAATGTTGAATGTTGATGTTGAAAGAATTAGATACATTATGTCTAAGTAAATAACCGCCTATAAAGAATTCGAGATGATGACATGTGCTATATGCGAACGATTTTAGAACTTACTACAAGGTACATTACTTTGGCAAAAATTGTTCGATATGAAGACATTAGTAAAATGATCAATGTGTCCAAAATGAAAATGCTGGAAACCGTTGTGTAAAAATATTGAATATTTCGGCTTAAACAGTTTTCGATGCATGAAAAAACTCGCTGTGTCGAACTTTTATGGTCAAAGGGAAAAGACTCGTACTAATTTTGAGTAGCTGCATATGCGATTTACGTCCCTTTATCGCATGGTATTGGTCAGCGCCTCCGTCGCGTACTTTTAAAAGGATCGTGCTAATTTTTTGGAGGTGATTAATGCTGTCCAAGTTGAGAGTTATCAGTTATGATGCAATTTTTTGAATATATATTTTAATTCATAATGTTTGCGATTCAATACCATGATCGTTCGGTAATGTTGCTATTTCGATATGAAAAGTAAATAATTAACACTCCTATACGGTTACATAATCAGAAATCAGAGACATTGATGTCATCTATCTCTTTATAACCTACATTATTTCTATCTCATTAGTAAAGAGTTTTGTCTAGATGCTTATATTTGATATGCATGCATTGTTACATCCCCCTCTAAAATAAACAATGAAACAAACACCAACAACGCCCGCAAACAAAACGAAAAAACAACACACGAACTCTACATATTAACCCAGCAAACCAAATATGAGGTAGAGGACAATTCATGCCACTGCGATAAAAAAGAATTGCTCCCAATTAGCAAACTATTCTTTTAACTGCATACTTCTTTCCTTTAAGATGCTGTTTTAAAATCGTAGTAAACACAAATTCTCAATTGGAGGAATGGGTATAGAACAAAAACCTTTAACATCCACTTCCCGGGTAGTGACGAGATTTGACCTTGGGAAGCCAGCGTCATTGATGGCAGCGCTATCCACCACGTTATCGAGTCCTGGGTACCGTTTTACTAAACAGTGTACGCTTAAGATTTGCGTAAGTCTAAAACAATAAGTCCTCTTATTTCAATATTGGGCGGGGCAATATTGCAAAGTAACACATCATTGGAATCGTCTCTCCGAGACGCTTCAATGACGTGTCACATTGCAATATTGTACTTTCATTGAAGATACTATCCATGTTTACTAGTTATGACTTACGCAGATATTTTCCGTAAGTTGTTTAGTAAAACGGTTCACTGTTGATTAAATGGAAAATTAAAAGTAGCCTTAAAAGTTTGCTTATTATGAAATATGCACGGTCAACACGAATTATATAGTCACTATTTGTGTTTAATGATCTTCAAATCTTTCCGATTAAACAACGATCTTGCATATAGTGTTATACTTTCCTTGGCAATACAAGGGTATTATACTATTTAATTATCTATAATATGGTTGTTAACGCCGTGTCAAAATTATTTTCAATTTTGTTGCGATGGCCGACTCTTAATGATGGAGGATGACCCCATAACCAACTGCCCATAAGGGCTGGTCAAGGCGGGTAAAACCATCAGCATTCCGTAAGTCAGTCGACGGACAACCTCTGATGAAAATCCAAATGCTGTAACCGGGATTTGAACACGTGTGGAGAGACCCTCGGTCGTGGGATTTCAAGTTCTGCATTACAACCTCTAGGCCTCGACGGTCTCTGTATAACAACGTACTGCTGTGTCTATAGTTACCGTGTTCCGTGTGCAGCCGTATCGGTATATTGACATCAACACTAATGCATAGATTAATTGAATAAAACATTGACTTTATTGCCGTTTGCATACTGCCATGTAAAGTAGTATCGATGAACATCCGTATAAACACGTATTCGTTTGAAATTCTTGTATACATACGTTCATGTGAACAAAATCTAATTGGTGCACATGAACATCAGTATTCAAACATAAAGGTCTCTGTGGTCTTATTGTGCAGAATTTCACATCACATGGCAGATTTCAGTCTGTGGTGCCGTATAGGTTTCCATGGAATGTAATCTCCTGCTTAACTCACGGCATACAGATGGTTCTATCTGACGTGACCAATCAAGATTAGGACCTCCCTTCATCATTTCTTAACCCTTTACCAAACGCCAAAATTTCGCTTGTCCCAAATTGAAAGAGTTTTCAGAAGACATTCAAAAATGTGATGAAATTGAAAAATAAATTTCTCATAGGGCCAAAAACATTGTGGGAAAATGAGAAATTGCTCTTTAAGAGCAATTTCTCCTTTTCCCACTATGTTTTCCAGAGTAGTCTGCAACAAAGTGGTTAAATGTCGTTATTGTTTAGTAATGGATTAAGGGCCATAGCAAGACAACGAGTATACCGTTGACGTATTGTAAAACATACAATACATGAATAAATCAAATCAGAACTTGGTTTATGGTAAGACTATCTTCTTGTACAGCTTTAACGTTGATTGACGTCATTAGGAAAGCACTGTTTATGATGGATTGTGTATTTTTATCATATTGTATCTTCTGTTGTATTTTTCCATGTGCAATCATTTAGAAATAGATACTTTAGCATTCTCGTGTAACACAAAGTTCGTGTCTCCAAAAGTAATGCTGAAGCGATAATCCTATCTCGGGTTTTTAACGCCTAATTTGTTGATCGTGCCTTTTTTATGCGAAACCATAGCAACATATTTACATCAGTATCCACGCACATGACATGTCCCCTCCTTCAGACTAAAATAATCGGCTAGATAGGGAAGGGAGGCAGAGACGCGGCGAATAACGACAGTAAAAGTCGATAATTCCAAGTCAACACTGCTTCCATCGATAACCGTGTCCTAGCGTACGTAGTAGTATAGGAGGGTAGCACGGCGCCATTAGGAAGACTCGGCTACAGCTACAAGGAACGTAGCGAGTGAAGGCGAATTGATGTGGCTTTAAAATTGATTTACATTTTTTGTTTCTGTTTTTGTACTTAATACTAAGCGGTTCAGATTGGTTTTGAGACTTTAGTTCGTTTATTTTGTTGCGAATAAGTTACTTGCTCGACACACGAAATTGCAGTTCGACTATTCTCAGACAGGAACCGTGTCTCATTCCTGCATTGAAGAAGGTGGACGATTTTAGAAGAACGGACTTGTGCAAAAGGTAGGTAGACAGACAGTGTTTTTGTCTTGTCGCTATTACGAATTTATTACTTTAAATGTAATCACGAGACAGCTCGTATTACAAGAACACCAGCTGGCTGCAATCTAAGATTTATAAAAAAGACTTGTTATTCACATGTAAAAAACGTATCTGAGGTCATGGCGTAAGTAAATTGAAGATTCTTTGAGTATGATACTTAATCGAGGATTTATTAAATACAATTTATACACCGAATTTATTACACTGAGTTTATTGCAGCAAATCGTCAATAAAAACAGATGAAACAGAAAATCAATTGTAGGCCTACACAATATAACACGATTTCACTCTGGGACGATTGCTTATTATATGGTACTGTTGACGATAGCTGTTCTCGGTGTCTGACAATCGCTTTTAGTTCTAAAGCGAATAACGATTATCAATGTAACTACATTAATTATCGTTGTTCGCATCGGTACAAAAAGCCACCATTATGAAAACCGAATGCAGCAGGACATACGGATAAATATAAAGAGAAACCATAACTGCTCAGTCGGTAGAGCATTCCGACGTTGACCACAGTTACCATTCAGCAATCTTCGAACCCACTATTTACATTTACAAAAACTGTTAAGTATAGATATAGGGTATGTGTTATCCTTGTTGTTATTTACTTTTGTCCATGCTTTTATTATTATAGTAGAAAGGCTCACACGCCAAGAACTTATATTGCCACATATATTCCAATAGTTACAGATTTACCCGTACTGTCAAGGGTCTTGGTTTTATTTGTGTTGTTGTGAATAACTTGGAACAGGGCAATGTCTAATCGATATATCGGCTGAAATGGGATAATTGACCTGGAACGCGCTAAAATAAATAACCCTACCGCAAGCATCATGTTATTTCAATGTCGGCAGGCACTACATTTGTTTCTGTACAGATTTTAAGGTAACATATAGAGAAATACTTTCTACAATTTAAAGAACATTCAATCTTTTTCACACAGAGAATTGTGCAATTATCATGTTGATTTCTTTTTCATGAATACGGATGCCATTTCGGCATTTATATATATATATATATATATATATATATATATATATATATATATATATATATATATATATATATATATATATATATATATATATATATATATATATATATATATATATATATTGTATACTGGAAGTCCTTTTCTTTTGGGGGGGAGGGGGGCTAAAAGCCATGTACATCCACATATTTATTAATGTTTTGTTTTGTGATTCACATGTCCTTATTAGTGCATTGCTCCTGTAAAAGCTGGAGGGAAAGGGGGTCGAACTAGAATTGCAGATATGAAAATCAACACTAAATACCTGAAAGAAAAGGATATTTATTCAATATGTCTTAAATAGAAGGAAACACTTTTCTACCGAAATAAAAACACAAACTAAACAAAAGATCAACAACAACAATATATTGGAAGTACCATTATAACAATAACCCATGAAGTAGACAAGATAGGACCTAACTAATGCCCTAAAAGTAAATAGCAGGAGTAACCCAAAACCAAGTTTTCATATGCACTACCATACAAGGCAGCCAAGGGTCCAATCTTTCATTCATTTGCCATCATAGACATATTAAACATATTAACTGCTGACAGCGGAAATCATTGAGACAAAACTACGCCTTTCCGCTGAAACGTTATATAACGTCAAATAATTGTGATTGAAAAAAGTATTTCAAAAACCGGCATATTAGTTAGATTAGCCCTAAGAATGCTTGGTAGTTTTCTAGAAATAGTTTTTTTGTGTTTTGCTTTCCAAAATCATAAAATATCTGCTTAACTTTGATGAGGAAATATTCTCAGAGCAGCAAGCAAGTTAGATAACAGGCCAGACGCCAATTTACTTGACGTCTGGCGTTGTTCTAACCTGTTTGCATAAGCATGATTGCGGTTCCAGCACTAGCATCACAAAGATACCACAACCCCTCACTAAATAAAACCTACCTTTGTCACATCTGCTGCAAAACACTTTATAGAAAATATGATTTTTTTGTATAAATTGCCACTTATGAGCAGCTTATATTTTTGTCTCATATTGTTTCTTTACAATGTCACACATAAGATGTTTTGTTGGCCGTCGGTTGTGTTTTTCAAATTGGACGATACAAACATATCCATATGGGGAAATGGGATAGCATCGTGATTTACAGATTTTGTTTCAGACAAAGCCTTGTTTTCCGGTTTTATTCTCCATACGGAACAAACTTCATCATCGACTTGATTAACTTTTCCCTAAGGATTCCATCCGTCTCATTACCTCTTTCCAAATACTTAATCTGTTCAAAGAAATATTGATGGATATAACCAGACGGCGTATGTTTGTATTTGAATTGTTTCCATAGCAACGCATACAATTCTAAGGATTTATGATTTGACTTGTCTTTGCGCCGTGAGTTTAAAATATAGCTCTGTGAACATTGGACTTTGTCATCTTTCTTCATGAACACTAATTCGTTAACAGATAACCAAATAACCAAGGGTACCGTTCTACTAAACGACTTAAGGAAACTACATGTATTTGCATTACACAGCACTGATAAACATGGATAGTATCTTGAATGAAAACTTAATATTTTCATGAGACATGCCATTGGAAGGGTCTCGGAGAGACGATTCCAATAACGCGTTACTTTGTAATATTGCTTTGTCCAATATTAGACCAAGTTGGAATGTTGTTTTGGGCGTATGAAAGCTTTTAGCATAAAATGCTTAGTAAAACGGAATAGTCTCAGCCTCGAAGTTGCACACTCGATGCAACCCATTCTTCTCAATGTTTTACATAGAGGCTATTTCTTTTCATGCTTGGCTATCGTGCTATTAATGATTTTTAGACTTAGCCTAGTCAATACGTCCCATATGGTGTCAAGTTTTGTTTTCCTTATCGGTTTATGTATTGTTGATTAGTATCAACTTGATTTCCCGCAAATCAAACATCGATGTGAGAGTAATAACTGAACTCATTTTCATGCATGTATGTGATTACTGATTAGGTAAGAAAACCAGCAGCATGACAGGACAGCGTTTGTCATCTCTTTTGGCATTTGGTTCAACAAAATCGGGGCTTATTGACGAGAACAGCTGGTTGTTTGGACTCTCGTTGTATATACATATATATATTCTGAAATCAGGTGGGGGATTTTTATCTAAGTATTCAAAACGTATCATATCTGCCTGCCTTTTGAAAAATATAACGTCTAAAGAAATACCGAGAGGTGAATGACTTGTTCTCATTAACTTGTGATACCTTGAGATGAATGGGAAAGTTATTGATTAATAAGTCCCGGAATGGATTTTGATTTTCGTTGACATCTCAAAATTAATCATCGTCAAGCCCATTATTGATTTATATTTACAACATATGACGTCTGTTGATTATGTTTCCGTATTCATTGGTTGTCTAGCCTAGGAGAAAAATTGGATGCATTGTTCTACATTATATATATACCAATGTATGTCATGATTTTCTTCAAAGAATTTGTGATAGAAATTTAACATGTCTATTGGTCCCATTATTCTGGCCCCGCATGAAATCTGATCCCAATGAGTTAGATAAGTGCGATAAATCCGACTTTGTGTGTGCATATAACCGTCGATGTCACAACAATGAAACGTTTTCGGCATTATTTGAAGATAGTTAATTGCAAGCGTTTGCTTTTTAATTGTGAGCGCTGGATAAGAGCTTAGAAATGAGATACAAGTAACGTATTTTGATACAATTTAAGTCAAGTCAATAGAGGAGTAAGTACAAATCAATAGATACGTGGCATTTATTTTATGTATTTTGCTGCAGGACCTTCGAAGTAGATTCACGAATTGTCGGACCATTGGTTGGATATGTTAATATTTAATTAGGTCTTGTTCCTCTCCAGCAATATCTTCCAGGGAATAAATTGGCTATACATGTATTAAGTCGATAGTAAACGTGTGTTTCGTGTTAGAAATTTAAGGAAGGACTACGTTGTGCTTTGTCGAGGGTCCTGTAATATATCGGCTGCGATTATTGCATGTTTCTGTCAACATCTAGCTAGATATTGGACAGTAAAATTGAAAATGAGACGACCATCTTTACAGAAAAAATTCATCGTTTAAATGCTCATTACAACATTTTAGACGTGCATGCTCTTGGTATGTAAATCACACGTTATTAGTGTCATTTAGGTCGCAATGCAAGATTCAAAGTCCAAAGGCCGCTTAAATTCTATTAAGTTATCACGTAATACGACCTTGTGCGAATTTGAAAAAATAAAAAACCACACATCATAACAGCTTTAATTAATAAAAACATTCTAAACACAAACAACTGTCCTTTTTTAAGGAACGTGATGTAAAGCCATACAACAACACCAAACTAATTAGAAATCACCCCGCCGCTGGTCTTTGAGGAACGGCACCAATGCCTGGTATTGATTCTGCGAGCTTGTCTCAATGAATAAAAGATGTAAGGATTAAACAGCTGGGTGGACAGAAATGGAGGCATGGTCACGTGAAAATACAGCTGATGACACTCTTAACACTTTGTTAATTAATTAGGGTACTCGACAGATCGGTTGTTGAACTTTGTTTTAATTATAGTTTGAAAGAAAGAAATTGCTCATTCAATTATACGCGAGTACATAAACCTGATAAAATATGACCCTAAATCTCGAAAACAAGCTTGGCTTCCTATGACAAGGGTCAAAACTATCGTTTAAAACAGACAAATCGCTCTATTAATCATATAAAAGTATCTGATGAAATACAATATTTGACCTTTTGCCTTTTACTGATCAATTTCGAGGATAAGACGAATTTCAAATGACAATACCATAAAATCATTTATATCCTGAACCGGTGAAAGTTGGTCCTCGAATTTTAGCAAATCAATTGACCATTCACAATAAACGAACATGAGTGCCAAAGACGATTTTTTAGAAATATTGATTGTAAAGGAGATGTCCAACAATGTGCATGTATCTTTAGCTGATAAAAGGTGGCCTTTTGACTTGAAGCTTTTATCAAGTAATCTTGAAGATATACTGATTAAAAATAATGGATTGCGGAATGTTCATTTTAGAATGGACAGACTGCTACCAGAAATAAACATTGAACAACCACAGCCATTTATGAGGTCAAGGAAAAACCCTACCAAGAAAAATAAAGTGTACAAAGCTGTCTTCAGCAGTTTTGTTAATGGCTGTGTTTGTTCAACAAACGAGCCAAAGGTGAAGGTCCATCTTTCGTGCCCCATTCAACACATATGTTTAGAAGAGCAACTAATCATTGTGATTCATCGTTAGATAGTGTATCCCATAACATGAAATGTAATTATATACCAACATGAGAAGGCGAATTTATTTTTATAAAGAATGATTTTCCTCATGTATTTGAAAGTTTGTATGTCATTGGTAAGTCAGTAATGTATTCAACCCTTATAGTGCTGGAATCGACTACATGATCATGCAAACAGGTTGGATCCAGGTCAGTCGTCAAGTTAATAGGCACCTGGCCCGTGATCTAACCTGTTTGCTTCTCTGTGTATATTTCCTCATCAAAATCAAACAGGCATTTTAAGGTTTTGGAAAGCAGACGACACAAAACTCAATTTTTAGAAAATTAGCCAGCATTCTAAGGGTAAAGACAAATTACATCCAATGCTACATTGTCCCCTAGTATCTTCAATCTCAAATGGGACTCAGAATCAATTAAGATGTTAATTATAAGGTGTTTTTCTTCTCAAAAAGGATATTAGAAACACACAAAAAGGCTTTTGGAATGTCTCCAGTACGAAGAAGGGACAAGCCATAGAGACACGTATCGCTGGCATTCAATGGTCCGACATGATCTAAATTGGGACATTGTTCCATTAGTTAATACAACACAAAGTCTTTCGGGATTTCGAGGTCATTGGCTGATATATGTATGGTGGATCGTGTTGTTTTCCTGTGTTTCATAACAATAGTAGCGTATCATTACAGTACATGTAGCAGTGGTACGAGGCTACATCGACCATTGATAAATTACAATGAATCTCGATTGAACATAGATCTCCTATTCATATAATGTACATGTATATCAAAATGATTTTTGATATACCCACATGATAATGTTTATCAATGGATGTACAATTAACACTATTAGGTTGATAAGCATACATGTATTTGTGTTAGGTGCGAGAAAGCCTTCGGAAGAATATTTCTACGTTATGCTGTTCCTTCATCTTCGACATAATATGATTGGTTCAATCATCTGAGAGAACTCTTCGGGAAAAATGACGCAGTTACTATTAACCAAAATACTATTCCTCCTTTAACCCTTTACCTAACGCCAAATTTGCGAATGTACTTCAAAATGTGATGAAATTAGAAAGTTATCTTCTGAAAGAGAAGAAAACATGGTGGAACAAGGAGAAATTGCTCGTCACGAGCAATTTCCCACAGTGTTCTCAAGAGTCGTCTTCAACAAAGTGATAAAATGTCGTTATTGTCTGGTAAAAAGGTTAATGCCAAAAGGACAATTCGATCGTTTTGACGAACGACGTCATTCATAAAGCTAAAGGTAGATTCATCATTACCAGCTATTTTGAAACTCATTCTTTCGTTGAATTACTTGGGTCGTTTTCGGTATACACGAGTTGGGGCCGGATTTATTCGGTTTAACGTAAACAGTTCCGGCCAGGGTCGATGCATAGTGAGAACGATCGATGTTATCCGACGAAACAACAAGTTTCAAAATGGCGGATTATAGGGAGTCTACCTTATAATTCGCGATTACGTCTCCTGTTGTCATAAGAAAAGTTGGCTGATCTCGTGACGAAAACTAAGGTCTTTGGGGCGGTCTTTATTCGTAAATACAAGCTTTTAACACGCCTTTTCACTTCGATTACACTTATTTTATCACATTAGAGAAAAAGCACCGCTAAATACAGCTATTGCTTTTGGTCTTTGGTATGATCCGGCAAGGGCTTCGAACCACCAGCCTTCTGTTAACAAGGTGGACGCTTTGACACTGGTACCATCGTGGAGAATTATCGTATAAAGGATGCTATATACCCATCTATAAAACCACAGTAATGGAGACTACTACTTTCATCTTATGCTAGGCAATTCCCTAGCGCAACCAAATTGGAAAATAATGCGAATTGATTTTTTAAAGACATGCATCATCTTTTATCCAATCCCTCCTTTGTACTAATTTAATAAACCTTCAACAAAAGTTATAGGAAAATCACCACACAAAATATTGAAACCGCTCAAGGAGATAAGTATCACTTTACCACAGTTGTTTACATCCTATTTCATAAAGGAAATGTAGATCTTCATGCTTCATAAGTTGTCGTTTGCCTTTGCTTCTCATTTGAATCAGTCACGAAATGTTCCACTGGCCAATTGATTTATCCCATTGCCAAACCATAAAGGCATTTGACCAGTATGTTGCAGACGACTCTGGAAAACATTGTGGGAAACAGAGAAATTGTTTATAAAGAGGAATTTCTCCTTTTCCCAAAATGTTTTTTGCTCTATCAGAAGATTATTCTTCAATTTCATTATATTTTGGAATGTCGTCTGCAAACTCTCTGCCGAGCTCAATACACGAGATTCGGGTCCCAACCGCGAACAAAGTGAAAATAATGCAAACTTAATACGCGCAGCACGCGAGCTTTATTGACAGTAATTCCGTAATAGACTGTGGTGCCGGGGAAAACCCGACATGGTAATTCTTTTCACGAGTCATGGAAATCTTCGGTGGAAAATAGCACAACAAAATACCATAGATTTGATCTGGAGAATACGTGGCCTTTTTTGTGTTTCTGGTGAGTCGCGGATTTTAACGCATGCGCACTTTGATACAGGATAACAGTTTCCGTTGTTCTTGTACGTATTGGCGTTGCTATGATCTCAAACGTTTTGTTTATAATCACGTCATACATTGTGTCGTTCGAAATTGATAGGTATGTCTGGACTGCAGATAGGTTTGAATTACAAATAGGGTTTATGCATATGGAAGAAGAGCAGTGGTAGTTATTGGATCGGGAAAATGTTCGCACGTTGACATGTTGACATTAACATGGCCGACGTCATAGGCATTTCCGAACATTCCAGAGACTGTCGTTAGCAATATGTTGTTTTCTGCCTGAAGTTAATCTTTTTTCTGTAGGACCCCTTAATATCCTTGACGTATTTGATAAAGAACGGGAGTGTAGTTAATGATATGAAAGTGGTATATATTCACCCTGCTTGCTTTCATTTTCAACTTCCTCAAACTCAATGCACATACAGTACATTATTCACATTTACACGATAGATTATTATTTTTTATACTATAAGGGAACACGGGCATGATCATCATATATAAAACTCAAAGTCCGATGCTTATTTCATTCATCTTTTTCACTGACTTCTCTCTTACCATAAATGCATGAACACTGTCATCCTTCGTTCACAATAAAAGGAAGTGATTTTGTTATAGACATCAATTCCTTCAGAAAGTCATAATGGTCGTTACATCGTACCCCCGGGGGATCAATGCTTAACACACGATAAAGCATTTTGACGTATCAAGAACTACTTTATCTAACTCTACAAAGACCTGTGGAAGTAATTCCTTCCTGACGTCACAGTGGAAAACTAAAATACTATATCAGAACCGGAAGGGGCGTCAACCTCCGGATTTCTGTCACGTTGTCATGGCAGCTTCACAGAATACGAACTTGTCCCAAAGGAGTCAATTAGATCAGCCAGGGCACGACCATGTCATTTGTCTACACCTCGTTACCGAATTCTTGTCTAGGAGCTTTTGAAGTCTTGTAGTTAGAGTACAGAACGTAACATCACACGATCCCTCTCTGCATGGGTTCTAATTTTGGTTTGAATTTGTCTTTTCATGAAAGGTAGTGTCTCGGGAAACTAACGGAATGTCGATGGTCCTACCCGGTTTGACTAGTTCTTATAGGCAATCAAGGTTGGGATATGCTTCCATCATTATTAACCGGGAACATAACTGAAAGCATGATGCCCAATGTAGACCTCATATGAAATAAATAAATGAAAACGTGACTCGGTGTGTAGACTAAGAAATTAACGACAATGAATGAATGAAGATGCTCTCATTGGTGTGTATGGTGTTTAATTCAAAAATAAAAATCACCATGAGAACAAGTAAATTGCTCATAGTAAGTAATTTAAATTTATGATCAATATGATGTTTATCTATATTTTGAATAAGAAGTGTTCTTTGTACGATTAAAGGGAAAGGGGATGATGTCTGCTAATGCTTTCAATTACATAATCTGTAATTGGGAATGGGGTATTACACACGTGTTAGGAGTGGTTTGACCCAATGATGTGTTGAGTTCATTAGAACTAGATATCAAAACACGTTAATAGCGTTGTGTAATACGGGGAAATTACGAAATACGAAAACGGGTAATATGATGTTGTATAATTGGTATGATATATAGAGAATATATGGTTGGTGTCGTGAATTGGAAATGCTACCGGGAAAGGCCTATGAATATTATCCGGTGAGCCGAAGGCGAATCGGATAATAATCTGAAGTCGAGCTCGATCACATTTCCTATTCACGGCACCAACCATCTATAAAATTTATCCTGTTCCTATATGGGATTAAATTAACAAACATACAAAATGAAAATAAAACACGAAAGAAAAGAAAAATGAAACAAAACGGAACATCAATACGGGGAGGTGCGCACAGCGATCACGTGATCTAATGACGGATACCAAAAACGTTATACTGCACTCTGTTCTTGGTTCGCAAATTGCCCTTGTGACAAGATAAATAATATAAAATAACTGTAAGGAAAGCATTAATCTCTCGTAGCGAATGCATTTTCTCCGTCAAGAAACGAATTCGGAGTCATCTGTGACAGTAACGTTAAGGTAGAATACGCACAATCCGCCATTTTGAAACTCATTCTCTCGACGGATTACTTCGGGCGTCCTCGGGAAACATCTGTCTTGGCCGGAATTATTCGTATCAAACACCGGACTCGGCCGGAACTATTCGCATCAAACCAAATAGTCCTAGTTCCGACCGAGGTTTACCGAGAACGATTTAAGTAAATCCTCGAAAAAAAAAAGAGTTTCGAAATGGCGGATTATGGGTATTCTCCATTGCATCTTTCAATAAGAAGTAATTGGTCAAAGTCACCCACTCAAATTTCTTCTTTGAATTCTTAGACTTCATTTATTAAATATCAAAGAGTCTTTGATTCATATCAAATGTCAAAGGGAAGTTGTCTGAAATAAAAAAAGAACATATTAATAGTTTCGTCTGCGCAATTATACCATATAAGGATATGGTGATTTTTCCGGAACTATTTTATGTTTTTATTTGAATTTTCATTAGAGAGGATTGCTGCCCCCAGCATGGACGATTACTCACGTACACAAATAGACTGGGAACCGGTCTCTCATCTATCGATTGCAGAGACCGGTAAGGTATAAATCTACCAGGCAATTAAATGGCTGGTAACGGATGGAAGGAACACAGCATACTGTC
Source organism: Cerastoderma edule (assembly GCA_947846245.1). Lineage (NCBI taxonomy): Eukaryota > Metazoa > Mollusca > Bivalvia > Cardiida > Cardiidae > Cerastoderma > Cerastoderma edule. The sequence goes on along the minus strand of OX401419.1, from coordinate 3,824,748 downwards.
CTTAGAGACGAACGTTTGCCGGTTCAAACGAACGCTTAGCCGTGACATGAAGTTTCCTTCACGGAAATATTGTTCAAAACGATTTAAATTAAGAATTTAGACAAATAGTTCATACATACAAATCAGTGGATAATCAAGTCTGATAAAGGGCTATCTGCTTTAAGAATCGCAAAACAATGATTCATGGGAAACAACTGTGAGTTTCTGGTTGTTGTTGTCGTATTTTTGAACGTTCCATTCTGACTAACCAAATCGCTCAGAATTTGTAGACTGCCCGTTTTCTATATAGTGGAACATATTGGAGCTTGTAGACAGCGGGGGACCAGTTTAGTACACAAACAAGCGCTTAACCGGGAATGGTGTCTTTAGATATAATTTAGAACGGAATCAGCTTTTTCAAACGTTTGTTTTATAATTTGGGAGAAAACTTATCACAAAGTAGATCATTACCGATGCACTGAAGATCTTTTTCTTTTTTTATTTAGAAGTTTGTTTTAATACTCATTAACAAACGCAACTTCGACAATGCGTTGCACAGTGGTTATGTTGGTGGACTCAGAACTCGGGGGTTCCAAGACCACTGGTTTCGAGGGAATGGCCTTTGGCAAATCACTTCAGAGCCATAGCCTTGTTCTGATGGATCCAGGAAATCCTTTACAAAAATAAAAAAAAAGGTTGGTAAGGCACTGACGAGAAGGACCGTATGGGACCTGTCTCAGTAACAAACTATAACTTCATGTATAACTAATACTGGTGTGTTTGTTAACGAACGCCAATTTCAGATTTTACTTGCACCGCTACGTTCTTTCTATCCAAACTGGTACCGACATTACTTTAGTCTGGAACCCAGCTCACTTACTACAAAGTAGTGCGGGGGTATAAGCACGGTGCATGACCTAGGACATTACACATACTACTCGCAATCGGTGTTTCCCAATCCATAGTACCAAGGATATCATTAGGAAGCTATTACTTTTAGTTTCGTAAACAGAATTAGTGAAGAAACAACTAAAACAGCTGAATTTGAAGGAGATTCATTTTTGCGTTTCATTCATTTGCCACGTTCTAATTTAATGTGTATCTATTTATACCCTTTAACGTTTTATATCTCTCAAATTATATAGTTAGCTCCTTTAAATGGCTAAAGTCGCAAAGGGGTAAATAAATTTCACGCTATATAAGACCGATATACGCAAGCCAGCAATCAATGTCAATATAAGGTGATGATTAACCTTTAACTGTATGATACCCCATACTGTCGCATTTGATGTCGAAATTCTTTTAGAACCACCCAGACAAAATAAAGCAGATGTATCAAAATGATCAAAATAACTCTTTCTCACAATTGATTTGACTTTATATTTTAAATTGTTTTTATTCTCTTCTTGTTATATTTTTTTCGTCTGTTATTGGGTCTATTTCGTCTAGTCACAAACTCACCTATGGGGGAATCGTTTGAACGATTGCGTGGAAAAATCTGCCAGGATCAAACAATGTAATTGAATTTTCCCAAGCATTAGCCTACCTCTTGCAAACACTTCATTTGGTAACGATTTTGATTAGAATGGAACACAATGGAATTCCTCTAACTAATGTAACAAAACAAAGTTAACAAGCTGTTAATATTATGATTTTGCTCTATATTTGGTAAGTTATATAAGTACATGTATGAAGTAATCATGCCATAACGTGACGTCACCATATTTTCCCTCCTACATTATAACCAATTAAATGAACCATTCCGGTATTTCATTTGACTGCCACAGTATTATTAATTAGTGTTGGAATGTCAGTGAAGTTGTTAATTCAAGTAATTCCTGGCGTTTTCATTCCAACACCGACATTTCTTTAACCTTGTTACGGTTATACATAACAAAAAGATTCTTTGTCGAATCAAGATGACATTTTAGGCAAGGATAAATCTATTAACAGTTTCCCTTTCTAATTAGCTGGATTAACACCTTTATGAGTGAACGTGACAATGTATCATCTTCATTTAGCACCTTTTGTAATGAATAGACCTCAGTAAAGCGAAAGTAAAATTTGAGTAGATAGTGCCATACACAAAGCAGCATAAGTTGATAACCTGTTATGACATTGCTAAATATCGAACCAGTTTAAATAATTTAGTACTGTTGTAACATAAACCTTTACAAATGAACCGCTCAATGGTTCCGAGCTAGTATCATAAAAGCTTTGTTTTCATTTTGATAGTTGTCGCCGTTTTCTACTGTTTGAGGTAGAATACCCATAATCCACCATTTTGAAACATTTTCATTCGTCTGTCTACTTCGGTCGGTCTCGGTTTACATAGGCCTGAGCCGGAACTATTCGTATCAAACTGAGTTGTTCCGGTCCCGACCAGTGTTTGCCGAAAACGACAGAAGTAATCCGACGAAAGAAAATGTTTCAAAATCGCGGATTATTGGTATTTTACCTTGATTAGACCGTTCACCAAACTCATTTAAGTTTTGGTTTAACACACACAAACAACTCATAGCCTACACCGAGCGTAAATGAATGTATTATCACACTGTTTTCGAAATGGAATACCAATAGTTCTACCATGTTTGAACAGTATTTACAGTGTTGGTAGCTAAACTTGGCATATTCCTTCATTGATAAGGAGCAATACACCAAACTACATGTATAATTGATATGCGTATAACCATATATATCAAAACAAAATCAAGAAGCAATCAAAACTTTCTTAAAATGTAATTTTACTGAAGTTTCAGGAGTATTTCTTTTACGTACAAAAACAATGAAACAATTTACCGTTTAAATATAACAGAAATAGATGTACATTCCTTTGGGGCGAAAAATGAAGGCGGTTCTCCAATTTGGTGTGGTTACCATTTAAACAAACGGGAAAATGTGTACACGTATCATCCTAGATTGAAATAGCTTTGTAGGTAGGGAAACAAGATGGTAGTAAGATAGTTAAAATTGTTGGAGACAGATGAACATTCTAATGTAAATTAACAATTTCATCATATTCCTACATGCACCATTATCGCAAATGTTGTTTCCGGTAAATCCTTGGCGTGTCGCGAAATTCTATACATATCACCCCGGCTCAAATTCCTGGTTCATGAAGTATAGGTCATAACCTAACATTGTATAGATTCTGTCATTATATCCGGACTACACGATTATCGACCAATCCTCGTGTACTTAACACCTCATATCCGGTCAATGATATCTTTGATTCAGACATTGTAATTCAGTTGTTTACAATACGGTGTATGCCTTTAGAGAAAAATGTTTTGTTGGCTTTGATCGAATGCATTGTTGTTTTATTACGTTTCTAGTTTTCTTTACAGCGATATTCATATGTTTGCAGTAAAAATGTTGATTGTTTTTCTTCAGTTTTTCTTCAGTGTCGACGAAGCCAATATGACACAAATCTACGTTGATCAATACTAAACAAGAGCTGTCATGTTGAAAACATGCTGGTGCCTCGTATTTAGTATTGAACAAATATGCAAAAGTATACATGCTTTTTCCGCAGCGTTATAAATGATACTGTATTACAACTCAACACTTGCTACATAACACAATGCTTAGAATTCAAGAAACCATCAGGGTTTAGTGCATCAGATCCTTTGAAACTTGTTCCGGGACATAAACTTTGTACACTAATCTTCTTATTCTTCAAAGCCCGACTATGTCCGTTGCTGGGTCCCTTGTGGGGAAGTCCGTCAGAGTATACAGTGCTTGAGAAATCATTTCTAGATCAAAATGTTGGTGGACTCGAACACTGTCTATTGTTGATTAGAAATAACGAGGACTTCACAAGTATTGATAATATTTCATCAGATGCTTGATTTCCTGTAAACTCATCAAACAGAGAAGCATTGTTTACATGTACGGTGTATGTACCATGAAACTGTCAAAATAAATAGAAATGAAATCTAAAAACATATTGTCGCAAGGAGAATACGCTTTTTCAGCAAGCAATATTTTCGCAAACGATACTTCTAAATGTTTTAAATTTGATACTTTTTAAAATTCTCGAAACGGCGAGTTAATGCTTATTGGAAAAATACTCTCATGGCAGACTTGTTTCTACCAAAGACCTAATACACAATTTTGTATGTCTTTGCATCTGCAACTAACAATCTGAAAATGTGTAGCACTTGGTGAAACGTTGGTACCGTATTACTAAACAACTCGTAAATGAGAGCACAATATTGCAATGTTACACGCCATTGATATAGTCTCGGAGAGACAATCCAATTGATGTGTTACGTTTCAATATTGCTTCGCCGAATATTGAAAACGGAGAAATGTTATTTTAAACTTACGCAAATTTCAAGTGTAAAGTGTTTGGTAAAACAGTACCCTGGTCTATAAAGTTCGACCCTATAAAGGATAAGGTGTGCGGAGACATTTTGTGTTTATTACTCCTGGTATTGCTATTTACGCCCAAGAATCCGCTATTAATTGCATTTTAAGTCAGCTTTTCCTCTAGCCAGCGGGAATACAATTAACCCTCTCTCCTTACCATATATGGCGTAATCAGGATACCGTTTTACAAAACATCTTATGCAGAAGATTTTGCGTCGGTTCAAAACAACATTCTCTCTTATTTTGGTATTTGGCTAAATAATGCTGTAATGTAATACAGTGAACCCTCGTTTATCCGAACACGTCCGTTCCCAACAAAATGTCCGGTTTACCGAATAATCCTAACTAATGAAGCAGAGCATGTTCTTATCCACATTAAGACATAAGCGGTCTGTATGAGCGGTATATACTTACAACCCTTTAGCAAACGCCAAATTGTCGACCGTCCCAAATTGAAAGAGTTTGCAGAAGACATCAAAACGTGATGAACTTCAAAGATAATCTTCTGATATGGCAGAAAACATTGTGACGAGCAATTTCTCCTTTACCCACAATGTTTTCAAAAGTCGTCTGCAACAAACTGGTCCAATAATTTCGTTCCCTTACAATTTCGTTCGGATTGCGAGACATCCGGATTATCGGGGTCCGGATAAACGAGGGTTCACTGTACTTCATTCGAATCGTCTCTCCGAGACGCTTCCAATGATGTGTCACATTACAGTATTCTGTTTTCATTTAAGATACTATCCATGTTTATTAGTTTTGACTTACACACATTTTTTACTTAAGTCGTTTAGTAAAACAGTTTCTTGCAGGTGATAGTGTTAAGTCCAAATCTTAAACAATCGCCAGAACGCAGTAGTTGTTCACTCGACAGTGTCTGCACAAAACCTTGTCTAAGCGCTTGAAAAGTGATTTAGTCTGAGCTTATTTTGAAACAATCATTCAGTTGGAGTTTTTTATGGCTAGCGTCCGTATTCAGCCATTAACTGTCTCACTCACATAACTAGTCATTCTTCCTTTACCATGGTTGCTATAAACAGTATCGACGGTATCAGTCTGTCAATTTCTGCTCAATGGTGTTATGTCATATGCGTCGAACGAGGGTTTAAAACATGAATCCACGAAATGGGCTTGTTTCTAGACCTATTTTGCTTCCCGACCTTCTTTTCGACATACCGTTATCGTATTATTGGGTTGTTTTGTCGGATGGTATAGGTTAGAGCCCGCGCCGGATCATTCAAAACAGAGAGAATAGTTTCTGTACGCTCACCTCTAGCCCCCATGATGACCAATGGTAACATGAGCTTAAAAAATTGTTGCTGTATGTCTTTTAAATGAAAGAACTATCACGAGTTCCTGTAAAGTTAGAATTAATGTGTCCTTTATTGTTTTTCTTTTTAAAATGAAACTTGCCTCTTTTCATCCTGAAAACTATTAATTATTTCAAGTCATACAATATGTATAGTCGAATAATTGAAAATCAGTTAATGACATAACCTATAAGCATTTTCAATTAGTTTGTTGCATGTTAAAATCATGCATTTACCATCAGAAAGTTATTCATAGGCAATCCAAAGCATTTATTTTGATTTGTATTTGACTTGTACTGAATGTTATATATTTCTATGGTGACAGAAGCTATGATGCACACACAAACACATCTTGTAATTGCGAGTTCAATATTAAGTCAATGTGCTACCACGATTTTAGCATCTCAAGTGCATTGACTTAAGCACATGTATTTGTGGTAATCGCTCCCTACCATGTGCCCCTCGGTAATTTTCTAATGGATGTTCAAACATGACTGTTCAACCGCATGTATTTCCATTGTAATCAAATATGTACAGCTATCTGAATCGTAGATTGCACTCAGAATGCTGGGTAATTTTCTAAAGATAGATTTTTGTGTCGTCTGCTTTTTAAAACCTTAAATATCTGCTCAATTTTGATGAGACAAGATACTCAGATAAACAAACATTTTAGATCACAGGCCAATTAACTTGGTGGCTGGCCTGCCTGTATCTAACCTGTTTGGATAAGCATGTAATTGGTTTCAGTTCTATACGGGTTACAATATGTCTGTGTGAACGTTGAAAACCACAAACAAACACTGAAAAACGTAGGGGCAGATCAGCAATATAATAATTCTTTTTATGATAGGATGTTTTGTCCGGGGAAGTAATGCATGCCTTATGACCATTTTTGGAGGAAGTTAACTGGTAGGGAACCAAATAAAAACAGACAAATATCCCATTAGCGTTTCTATAGCAACGGCAAGTCAACCGCTCACGACCTCTCCAAAAATGATCTGTGGGCATTATCCTATCTAAGTACATCGTATGTTATTCGATTTTCTCCATTTTGCGTTAGAAAGGTTTCTTTGATTGCTCTTGGCTAGATAGTGTACAGATATACCGACGAAGGTCGAGATCAATTTGGCAGAGCGCAAAAGAGAGCCCGTTCTTTTGCAACACTATGGCCTTATGCCACACCGGAATCTAATAGTGCTCATAACCACAATACCAATTCTGATACTACATGCCTGTCATATGTCGATACTTGTTTTCAAGGTTGTTACAATAAAAGACTTGTATCAAACATCAACTATTGATTTGCATTTCTTGCAAAAACCAGGCAAGAATTTGAATTTGTAACTAGTGGTGTTTGGATTTTCCTTTTACGAAGATAGCTGCAAAAAGTAATAGTTTGTAAATGAGCAAAGGTAAAACTACAAACAAGGAGAAGTAAGATATGTCATCTTCAAACACCAAATTATTTCATTTTTGCATAGGTTTGCATAAGTTCATTTGTTCCGCTTTGCGAGATATGAAAGTCGTCGTCTCAAAATGGGGAAAGTGTTTTGTGTAAATTTTTTCTTTCTTTTTTGTCAACCCAAAAATATATTTACCAGCCACAACAGACCATAACATTCCAGGACTTTACGGTACATTTAATTGTTTTAACGGCCCTGTAATCTAATGAATGGAGGAGTTTTCTATTAACCTTTTACTCTAAGAGTTATCGTTCTTTTCCTTAATTAGTGTCAATAACGAGAAGCGAGAATGGCCGTTCTATTATTCATGACTACGATAAAATAATGTGTTAGGCACTCTTTCCGAAAGGGATGGGACATGGAACCTGCTATTAGGACACTTTTTTTTACAGAAAGTACATCTACTTTTGACCTCGTTCTAAGGCTTTCATTAGTGTGAAATAGCTATTGGACCTATGTAATGAACCATTTCCGTGTCAGGAAACGTTTGGATTTGTTGGAATCGAGTTTTACATCATTTTGATTGGATCCAAGTAAGACGGGACGCCTGGACTTAGACTAAACAATACTGATTGATAGTCTGTCCAAGCTATTCCTTACTCTCCACTCTTACATATAGTATATGGAATCCACCGACAAATAAATGGCGAATATACATGTACAATGTATTTCCTTGATTGACAATGGGAAAAGGATACAGGCCAGCCTGGCATTTTAACTCCTTGGCTCTTCTTCGCAAGTTCGGAATTGCTATAGAGGCTATAGAGGCTCGACAATAATCGATTAACACAATGAACAAAATAAAGCCATTAAACATATCAAGGCTCAATAAAGTACTGTTGCAAGGTGTTCGTTTCTGTAGAAAGCATACCAAAATGTTGCACATATATTTTTGCGTCGTCTGCTTTCCAAAACTTTGAACATCTGCTCAATTTTGATGAAGAAAGTTACTCAGAGTAGCGAGCAGGTTATGTCACAGGCCAGCCGCCAATTTACTTGGTGGGTGGCCTGTGATCTAACCTGTTTGCATAAGCATGGAGTCGGTTCCAGCTCTATAATGATTAAACCAACCTGAACTTTAACACTCCGACACATTACCCCAAATTAGGAGTTTGAACTTGACGACAATAAAACATATGTCATATGGCATTGTAACATTAAGATAACCTACCAATTATCATTAATGTATCATCTTGTGACACATTATTCTAAGGGTTTCTTTGGTTGATGCGTCAATTTCTGAGTAAAGGGTTTGGCGCCTGCATAGTCGTACAGATGAATCTAAAGTTGCTTTCTATTGGTACAATTAATCCGGACAGATTTGAACTGAAATAGTCGTTTAATCTAATCTGACGACTATTTAAGCAGAAGTGCAAGGGTAGGCCGCAATTATACCATTTTGCCTATTCACTGTGAACGCGCCCACTATAGGATTGACAGTGTCGGTCTTTTTCAAATGTATTTTTGTAAATTTATCAATTCCTGATAAGCTTGCCAATTGACTGTTCCAGTGAAATCCATCCATTGTCAGCTTTATAACCGCTGATTAAAAGCACGCAATCTGATACCAACACCATGTTGTCAAGCAACCGTTTCCGGTTCAGCATTTTATAGCACGTTACGTGAAAATTGAGATTTTAAGGTTTCTGATACATAGGCCATTTCGAAAGGTTTACGGTCATTTGTCGGCCATAAACAACGAGACTACATTATGGCTTTAGTTGTTTGGCCTTTGTGGTTTGAAGTGTCCAATGCCCTCATATTTATATAATGGTTGGCGTAGGTCTTTCAGAACATGCACCATTAGGAAATAAAGAAAACGAAAATATGTCTTTTCAAATGTAATAGAATGTTCCTTCACTGCTTTTTCAACCGATTCTTCAAGCCACCCATTTTTTCTTTAACAATATCAACTGTGTTTTAAATGAACTTCTGTTTTCTGTAATATTCTCTACAATTTTAAAACGATTTGATTTTATCACTAGACAAATGCTCATCAAAAGCTCTTACATTAAGCCTTTAACTTGATCCTGAATAAATACGCCTGTGTAGTCACGCAAGATACATTCACAAGGCAGAAACATCATTGCACATTGTTGCATTTTTGCATCAAATCGGAAATAACGTAGGCTGTAACCCTATGTCCAATATTTTCTCTTTAACACTAGGAGCAATGACGACTTCATGATTTCAAAATACGATCTAAATCAGACTGCACATTGGCGTTTATAGTCAATATAGATAGAATAGACCCTGGATCATTCAGACTACAGCGTGATTGGCAAAAACAATAATTATTGTTTTGCTGTTGCATTCATTGCAGTTACCGTACTTTCAAAGCAATTATGAATCGATTTTTCCAATCGATTAGTTGCAGGATAAACTCTTTCTCAGACACACTGGCATGAGTTAGCATTAACCTTTCTGGTCGTATAGAATTGTTTGGCTATTCAAATATCAAAGGAACGTTATACTGCAATCTAAAAGTTTGATCCTAAATCTACATTGTGTTCTTAATTCTTTTCTAATTTTTTTAATATTTCGCCCTTTTCGTCACTTGTGTTCTTAAATCTGCTGTAGCAAATCTTTAAAATTCCGGTGTAATGGAGAAAATGGCTATCCTTAACAAAAGGGCAATGTGTTGTTAATTGTTTAGGATGGACGAAAAGCGACATTATCCGTTTCAATGAGCTATGTTGGATAGTGCTTTAACTTAGGGACCACCATGGCCTAGCGGTTTGAGTACATAAGTCGAACTCTCTCCGTGTGGGTTCAAATCCCACTGGGAGCATTTGGACAATTTCTAGGGATGCAGTCTCTGAGCTGCGTTAATGTATGTCGATTTTTTAACGGTTTGACCAACCATTGTGGACAGTTAAGTACAGTGAACACTCGTTTATCCGGACCCCGATTATCCGGATGTCTCGCAATCCGAACGAAATTGTAAGGTAACGGAATTATTGGACCAGTTTGTTGCAGACGACTTTTGAAAACATTGTGGGTCAAGGAGAAATTGCTCGTGACGAGCAATTTCTCCTTTTCCCACAATGTTTTCTGCCATATCAGAAGATTATCTTTGAAGTTCATCACGTTTTGATATGTCTTCTGCAAACTCTTTCAATTTGGGACGGTCGACAATTTGGCGTTTGCTAAAGGGTTATAAGTATATACCGCTCATACAGACCGTTTATGTCTTAATGTGAATAAGAACATGCTCTGCTTCATTAGTCCGGATTGTTCGGTAAACCGGATATTTTGTTGAGAACGGACATGTTCGGATAAACGAGGGTTCAC